>JABMCL010001781.1:372500-377500 GCA_018857735.1 Alviniconcha marisindica
TCTCTCTCTCTCTCTCTCTCTCTCTCACACCACACACACACACACACACACACACACACACACACACACACACACACACACACACACACACACACACACACACACGGCGCACGCACTCACACGCCTAAAAAACACACCTGAGGATAACCTCGCCCGTTTTTGTTCGAGAGGCTCGTCACAAAACGTGTGCATGCATGCACTTACTTACATGGCGGGTACCTGAACGTAATGCGTTAAAAGCCAACCTCTTCGTTTCAGTTTTGACACCCGCACTTCGGTCGGTGACAGCGTTTCGCAAAACAGACAAGAAAACAAAGTAACGAATGAGAACATGCAGGCTTCTCGCTTTTCTTCTGCCTTTGTTGCCGGGGGAAAATCGGGTATAGAACGGAATGAGAGAGGGCGGGGGAGAGAGGGAGAGAGAGAGAGAGGGAGGCAGAGGGAGAGAGAGAGAGGGATGGAGAGAGAGAGAGAGAGAGAGAGAGAGAGAGAGAGAGAGAGAGAGAGAGAGAGAGATTGAGAGAGAACGAGTGAGAGGGTGATGGAGAGAGTGAGTGAGGAGCGAGGAGAGAGAGAGAGAGAGAGAGAGATTGGGATGTTGTGTGTGTGTGTTGTGTGTGTGTGGTGAGATGAGAGAGAGATGAGATAGGGGATGAGGAGAGTGGGAGTAGGTGGGTAGCAGAGTGTAGTGTAGAAGATAGCGCAGAAGTAGATGAGGAGGAGAGACGAGAGAGAGAAGAGAAGATTGCGTGTGTGTGTGTGTGTGTGTAGAGAGAGAGAGAGAGAGAGAGAGAGAGAGAGAGAGAGAGAGAGAGAGAGAGAGAGAGAGAGAGAGAGAGAGAGAGAGAGGCAGAGGGAGAGAAAGAGAGGGCTGGAGAGAGACTGAGAGAGAGAAGATAAGATAAGATAATGACTTTATTACACAGGGATAAAGGTTTAAGCACGTGTCGGCTTACAATATTTTACGATAAGTGATGGAGATGAGTGAGAGTAGAGAGGAGAGAGGAGAGAGAGAGGAGTAGAGGAGAGAGAGAGGAGAGAGAGAGAGAGAGAGAGAGATGAGTGGACAGACAGACAGACAGACGGAAGAGAGACAGAGGAGAGGACAGAGAGACAGAGAGAGAAGAGAGAGAGAGAAGGAGAGAGAGAGAGAGAGAGAGAGAGATAGGGATGAGAGAGAGAGAGAGAAGAAGATGAGAGAGAGTGAGATGAAGAGAGAGAAGAGGAGAGGGATGAGGAGGGAGGAGGGAGAGAGAGAGAGAGAGAGAGAGAGAGAGAGAGAGAGAGAGAGAGAGAGAGAGAGAGAGGAGAGAGAGAGAGATGATGAGGAGAGAGAGAGAGAGAGACAGAGACAGAGAGAGAGATGGCGAAAGGTAGGCAAAATGACCACGCAGACATATTCGTGTAGTCTGGGTTTATTATCAAAGGTGTTAGCACGCTTTTAAGCTGTCAGCTATGTTTATATCGTCGAAAACTGGCAGGCAAAGTGCAAAAGATATGACAGATGGCAGGGTATGAAGTACTTTATTCATATTTGTGTTGGCTTGAACTGGAAGCAACGTTCTGGAGCTGGTAGATATGACAGTAAAGGGAATCCTTCACAGCAACGGGGAGGTCAGGTTGAACCATTCACTCACATGCCGTTATGTGCACTATCTCTTACCAAAGGAGAAATAAACAAGGAATATTGACCGCGCCTAATGCATAATTCGGTGCAACCGGATCGCATTCGGTTCCGGCCAAGTCGCTGAGAATGCAGTCTGTATATTCGCAAGTTTCCTGGCCCAGGACACTGAATAAAGAATTGTCTTGAACAATGGGAACTGGTTGAAGGAGTCTTCCGGTTTTATGAGCGATACAGCCGTGAAAATGACAGAGCGAGGAAACGGGAACACATCGCAACTCACTCAAACACTGCAGCGTTATGCATCGAGATACAGCACGTGAAACTGTACAGACGCAAACGCCCGTGTGCGCACCCCCTCAAAACCCCACTCCCCCAAACACACACACACACACACACACACACACACACACACACACACACACACACACACACACACACCACACACACACACACACACACACACACACACACACACACACACCCACACACACACACACACACACACACACACACACACACACACACACACCAACATACCAACAGAAAACGTTTCACTTACGGTTTACGCCGTTCGTACATGTTTGCATTATACACCAAGACTAATCCTTAAAAGGTTACACACAGTTACATAAAGGTGCTATGTACAAAAAGCTCCACCAAAGATACATCTTCAAAGGGGTACATCAAGGTACTAGGTAAATTAACTCCACCATAGGTACATCCTTAAAATGGTACACAGAGGAACTACGTGCAAGGACTCCACCAGAGGTATATCTTCAAAAGCGTACATAAAGGCTGTCTAGATACATTAACTCCACCAAAAATACGTCCTCAAAGGGTACGAAAAGGTACTAGGTACAAACAGACTTACACCCTCAAAAGGTTTAAGGTACTAGGTACACTAACTCCACCAATCTCGCATCCTCAAAAGGGTACATACAGGTGCTAGGTACATTAATTCCACCAAAGATGATCCTCAAAAGGTACTAGGTACATTAAATCAACCTCAAGCGCCTCGTAAGTTCCGTTTCAGATTAAATTACGGGGGAGAAAAGAGACACAAAGAAGACCCCCTAGCCTGTTTGTTTCTCTGTGCAGTAAAAAAGACCATTTCTGCCACCTGTGCGCACCTTAGTCTTTATTATGTATACCTGCTCACTTTGACAGCCTCGCTGTAGACCGAGCGAAAGGAAACTCCAGGGCTAACAACTCCGCAGTGAAATGTTTGTTGTTTTCGCCCAGAACCCGGTACGAGCGCCGACAGCCTGGGCTCGAGGAAGATGAAGGAAGACGAAGGAAGACGGAGGAGTAAGCAAATAAAGCCCCAGACCGTTACTTTAGTCTCTGCTAACCAGCATGCAAATTGGTGAGGCGTCGCGTAGCGCCACTGCGAAAGGTCAGGCGCGATTCCAGAGGAAATTTCATTTTCATCCATTCTCGGCCGGTGGTAGCGGTAGGATAAGTAGGAAGGTTACTGGAGGGGTGGGTTGGGGAGGGGGATGAGTGTGTGTGTGTGTGTGTTTTGTGGTGTGTTGGGGGGGGGGGGGGGGGGGTCCGTTGTGTAAGAGATCACTGGAAAAGGTTGCAGATTGTGCCAAAAATTGATCGCGAGTTTTCTCACAACTAGAGAACAGACAGACAGCCATACAGACAGACGAATAAAGGCCCCAACAAAAAAGGAAATGCATGTATACACGCAGTCAAATATACAAACCGACAACAATTTATGGTCACCATGCACTTCTGAAGCTGCTGCGGCGGAGGGACAGACAGACAGACAGACAGGCAGACAGACAGACAGGCAGCAGACGTGCACATAGACTGACGGACTGACAATTCCTTTTTGCCAAGCGGCTATACAGTCTATAGTAATAATGATTAAAGTTTTCATAAAGAACAAAATCCTGTCCGTAGAGACTTTTGTAGCGCGCGCGCGCGCACACACACACACACACACACACACACACACACACACACACACACACACACACACACACACACACACACACACAGGCATCCGCACAGTCGAGTGTACTGACTATACAAAGCTTAATCTACACGCAACTTAAAACAGGCAGCAAACAGGGACTTGAGACAGATGAAGACAGCAGCACCGAAAGGAAAACATGGCAGCTAGGTGTATAGTTTTGCGAAAAGTAATGTTTGATGGTTGACTTGAAAGAGTACGAAGAGGGCTTCTATCGAAGGTCATTCCGTGTAGAGGGAACGAAGTCGGAACAGTGAGGGAACCAACAGTAACGAGTCAGTTGCGAGAAATCAGGATGAATCTATACATGCATAGGCCCCACTACATGTTTGGATGGCGGAAGAAACCCGGTCTCGACCGTGCCGGCTTGTGACCTAGCCTATACACAGAAAAGCAAACAGAGGAGCTCAAACGCCGACCGTCGTAGACAGAACCGTTACAAATTGCATCACCCTAACACACGCAGAGCCGGGGGTACGTATCGAACCGCACGAGCAAAAACACGCAAGTTCGAAACGATCTTCTCCCACATTTCTAGGTTTCAACAGATTGCGTCCCCTGACAGGTGGTGTTGTTCCCCTTGTGCATCCTGCACCGCCAGGAACGAGAATTCGATCCGGTTTTTCGGAGGGCACAGGTAGACAATCTAAGCATTGTTTGTTTTTCGTTCTGAGCCTTGGTGTATCACCGCCGTTCCCAGTGGCTACCTTTGACTTACCGAGCTCGCGGGGAACGAGGGATGCGGTATGCTGCCAGCGTTCCAAGATGTGCTGACGATTGACACGTCGAGATGAAAGACGCGCTTTTTGTGTATCACTACCCGCGCAACCTGGTCTTACGCAGGAGGTGAAATTTTAAACCCGATAACGCTTTTGGCAGTTTTCGACGGGAAAATGCACGCAGAAAGCCATAACATATGTCAAGCAATGCAATAAAAGCCGAGTGAAACGAGCATGGCACATATATATATATACCAGAAAATATTACAGTGAGTTTCGACAGTAAACAGAAAGAAAAATAATGGGGGGGGAGGGGGCGGGGGCTGGATGGGGAAGGGGGGGGGGGTGTAGGGTGAGGAGGCTGCTGTAAAAGGATGGAGAACCTTCTGAACCTGAGACACATACGTGTAGAGACATCCTAGCCAGAGAACGTAAGCAGGTTATGTCGGTCAACGCAGCAGAGAGAAGGGGGCGGGGCGGAGGAGACTAATGGTACACAGATTAATTATACGACTGACGGGAATACGCTTCGTCACTAATTTGCATAAATTTACATACAGTCCCAGACTAATACATCCACGTGTGACTGTGGCCATTATCATACAGAACACATAGCGTGCCAGATGAAGGACCAGTCGTGGCGTGCTATATTCATGGCTGTTGGAGT
>JABMCL010001781.1:387500-392500 GCA_018857735.1 Alviniconcha marisindica
GCAGTAAAGCCACGGAGTCCCATCCATATTCCTTGTTGGTGGCTTCCTATGTGGCAAAGCAAAAAGCTCTGAACACCTACAATGGCAGTGAGGGCACGCAGAGTTCTATTTTGGCCACATCCATGGCACTGGCGACGGCGGTGGCGGTGGAGGGGGCAGCTGACTTGCCCGGCATTGCACATTCCCGCTGTAAACTGTCGCTTTTCGCTGGCAAGTCGAGGAGTCTACCTATTTCTCAAGCTGCTACGGCAAAGCTAAGATTCTTCTTCAACAGAACTGTGAACCGCTTGGGTCTAGCGGTAAGAAATTAGGTTGTTTTACAAACGGACGACGTCGGTTCGATCCGAATCACGCCCGCTTCGGTTCTCCCTTCTCTTCAAAGGCTTGTGGTTTATGGACACAAGAGTATTGTGAATTTGCATCTGACTATTAATGAAATAATAAAATCGGACTCATCGCTTCCAATCCTAATGCAGAAATCACTCTGGTGATGACAGTGTCGGTAGCGTTAGGTTATATCCACAGACACACACGCGCATCATTCGGTCAAGATAGTAATAATAAGAGATTTTCATAGTCCGTTAAAAACGTTTTTGTGCGAAGAGAAAACCAGTGTCGGCTCGGTCCGTTTGGCATCAGATATGACTGAAGCTTGGGAATCACTAATTAGTGTGAACAAACCACACACACACACACACACACACACACACAACACACACACACACACAAACACACACACACACACACAAACACACAAACACACACACACACTACACACACACACACAAACACAAACACAACACACACACACACACACTACACACACACACACACACACACACACTACACACTACACACACACACACACACACACACACACATAAGAGAGGGAGGAGATGGGGAGTAGTGGCTAAATGGGGCTGAGGGAAAATGACAGTTGGGGGGGTGGGGGGTTGAGGGAAGAAGGCAGAGAGAGAGGGAGGTAGAGAGACCGAAGAGAGAGAGAGAGAGAGAGAGAGAGAGAGAGAGAGAGAGAGAGAGAGAGAGAGAGAGAGAGAGACAGACAGACAGACAGACAGACAGACAGACAGACAGACAGACAGACAGACAGACACAGAGTGAAAGAGAGGAATCAAGGGGACAGAGAGATAGAGAGCCAAACAACCAGCCAGCGGGACAGACAGCTAAAGACAGACAGAAAAAAACAAAGTCAGCAATAAGCATTAAGGCTTCAGAGTGTGGTCATCTGGATGTGGTCAGAAGGCACCCAGTCACGACAGGCAGTGTACTAATGGGTGTGCTCAGAAGATAACCCAGTCACGGCAGGCAGGCAGTTTACTAATGGGTGTGGTCAGAACGCAGCCCAGTCACGACAGGCAGTGTACTAATGGGTGAGGTCAGAAGGTAACCCAGTCACGGCAGGCAGTGTACTACTGGGTGTGGTCAAAACGCAGCCCAGTCACGGCAGGCAGTGTACTAATGGGTGAGGTCAGAAGGTAACCCAGTCACGACAGGCAGTGTACTAATGGGTGAGGTCAGAAGGTAACCCAGTCACGGCAGGCAGTGTACTAATGGGTGTGGTCAGAAGGTAACCCAGTCACGGCAGGCAGTGTACTAATGGGTGTGGTCAGAAGGTAACCCAGTCACGGCAGGCAGTGTACTAATGGGTGTGGTCAGAAGGTAACCCAGTCACGGCAGGCAGTGTACTAATGGGTGTGGTCAGAAGGTAACCCAGTCACGGCAGGCAGTGTACTAATGGGTGTGGTCAGAAGGTAACCCAGTCATGGCAGGCAGGCAGTGTACTACTGGGTGTGGTCAAAACGCAGCCCAGTCACGGAAGGCAGCGTTTTAATGGCCCCCTTATCTTTGATCATGGCGACAGACAAAGCGCGTGCTCTGGAAACAGAAGCGCTCGCAATACCATCCTGACGCTGTACAGGTCTTTTCGGCGAGATGCCCGCTTTGACAAGGTGCTGCCGTCAAAATATAGTTCTTTGGAACAGGATGCATGGCACGCTGTTGTCAGTTACGTATGGGGTCTCTGTGGGTAGACGTATTCAACATTCTCTCTGTTTCTCTCCGTCTCTGTGTTTGTCAGTCTGTTCTTTTAGCTCATCTCATCCACCCGCCTGCCAGTCCGAGGGTAGGTGTTGTGTGCATGCGTGCGTGGCGTAAGTGTGTCTGTCACGTGTGTGTGTGCGGTGTGTGTGTGTGTGTGTGTGTGTGTGTGTGTGTGTGTGTGTGGTGTGTGTGTGTGTGTGTGTGTGTGTGTGTGTGTGTGTGTGTGTGTGTGAGTGTGTTAGAGACAGAGAGGGTTTCGAATGATATATATACGCATACGAGTATGTAGCCTGTATGCATGGATAGCGCCTGGGGCGTTAGAGTAGCCGCTGTCTGTACTCAGGCATACCATTTTTAAGTCATTAACTACAAGTTAGTTATGATCTACACTGGCATTACATTTTCCAATCATGATGCTGTGACCATTTTTTCCGCAAATGACAAAAGAGGTAACTTGATGTTTTACACCTATTCAACCAGTACGGTTATGTCGGGGCGAATGACCAAAGAAGCAAAAGCAACTCAGAGACAACAAAACCTACCATCCTCTTCTAGTAATGAAATCGCAGCAGGGCGAATCTTTCCACCGGAACCATTCGCAATACTGACAGGGACCACGCCAAACAATGTCTGGCAGCCTCGCCGGCCGATCCTGCAGTTCCAGACCTTTGAAATCCAAACACTGCAGGGCAATCGGCCAGGTAGTCAGGGGCGGGATTAAAAGACTTAGTAGTCGGCGCAAGAAAAACACGTGTCATCTTTTTACCCCAATCTCCAGCGCGAGGAAACAGCGGAAGCGCCAACCTGCACGTGCCATCTTCTTACCCAAATCTCTCGGCTATTCTCTGCTCGTGTGGAAGTAGGTCTGGAAGTGGATGTTGATCGAGGAAACTGGGGCTGAGGCGGGCGAGAGCGCTAAAAAATGTTAAGGAGGTCGGATTGTTTAGGCTGTTTTTTAAAGGTTTTGTCGATGGGAAAGGATAACAATCGTGGGTGTTCTTTTTTTTTCTTTTTTCTTTTCTTCTCCCCCCCCCCCTCCCCTCCGTGACTCAAAGAGAGAAATAAGCTATGGAAGGACCCCATGGCCCTCCGCCCCCCCCCCCCCCCCCCACGTGACATTTTACTTAGCGTAAACAGTTCGATGAGATTGTGAAAGATTTCTCTCTTCCCCCGTCCCCTTTATTTTTTCTTCCTTAACTGAAACTTTTCACGCAGAGCAAAACAACACACACACACACACACACACACACACACACACACACACACACACACACCACACACGCCGCGCGCGCGGCGCACGAAATATCACAACACTATCAACGATGCGTACCCTAATACACACACACACACACACACACACACACCACACACACACACACACACACACACACACACACACACACACACACACACACACACACACATCAGTATCATCCGGTTGTGTTAATTCTTTTCTTCTTCTTATTTTTTAGTTCGCTTGACAAGTTTCTCAATGAACTGTGACGGAAAAATGCCGCTTAACTAAACGTATGATGCAGCGGTTTAATTCAAACATAATATAGACAAGTACATGTAGTGGTGTGCAAATCAGCAAATGCTCCGTGCTCCGAGATGTAAAAGCAATCATGATAATATTTTAAGCAGGAAAGTAAGTACAGCCTACTTGAAACGTACAAATAGCTGAACAGTTCACTGAATTCACTGAAAAATTGTGTTGATAATTGTAATATCAGTCTAATATCACTTAGTCTAATGTGCCCACATATGAAAAGACTTTAAAAGAAAAGGAAGAAGAAAAAGAATGCACTGAAATGAAATATTACAAACAAAATACCTAGTCACTCCTGTTGTGAGCTTATGGTGGGGTTGACCTGACGCTGATCTCCATGACATGATTAACTCAATCACTCTACAAGATAATCAGATCTGTTATCCATAATGTGGAGCAACAGATCTCGTCTACTGACTGTGAACAGGCGAGCAGACTGTACATTAGGGAACACGCAAGAAAATAATAATAATAAATGCATTTCTAATGCGTCGAATTCATCCACGATACATATGTGAGGTTGAAAGTGTTACATATAAAACATTACAATAATACATAACCTAATCTAATAATGCATCACTTATCTCACTCCATCCCTCACTCTCCCCTTCATACACGCAGCACGCACGCACGGACGCACGTAAGCATGAACGCGCGCGCGCGCACACACACACACACACACACACACACACACACACACACACCTACACACACCTACTACTACTACACACACACACACTACACTCACCCTCTCACATTCTATATAAAAGCGATAAATAATAATTCTCTCTCTCGAATAATCACCAGCCAATATTATACAATAATGTGTAACGCACAATGATTCAAAGCTTGTCCACGTAAAGGATGGTTGCTCTCTCTCTCTCTCTCTCTCTCTCTCTCTCTCTCTCTCTCTCTCTCTCTCTCTCTCTCCTCTCTACACACACACACACACACACACATTGCATATGTACGTGGGTGGGTGAATTGAATTGGAAGCGATACTGGCATAGTTGTAGATTAAGTTTATCTTCTTCTTTTTTAATTTTCTTTTTAAACAGAGATCAAGACAATGGTGTCTTACATATGTAAATATATAGGCGTCTTAACAATCATAAACGAAAAGCAAGACTTTTCTTTTTATAAGAGGCCAGGAAAGGCCACCAACATATCGCACAAATGTTAGAATTCTACCATTGCCTCTTCAGCAACCCCCACCCTCCACAACCACCACCCTCACCCCTTCCATTTCCCATCCACCAGGTTCGGCCCTTCTTCTTTTTTTCTGTTGTTTTTTGCATGCGAATGCAGACAGCATAGTGACTCCGTCTCCCTCAAAGTGGCCAGATCGCAAACAAAAGCCCCAGCTCGACTCTAATCGCCCCCGGGGCCG
>JABMCL010001781.1:397500-405000 GCA_018857735.1 Alviniconcha marisindica
AATCTCGGACGCCTGTCGCAGACCAGGAAGACACACAGAGACAAACAGAGTGACGCGGGAAGGCTTCTGGAGGACAAGTCTGAAGGGTGACATGTTTCGCAATTTGCACGCTAAATCTGGAACGTTAAACCGTGAAAATGAGACGAAGAAAAAATCTGGAACAAGAGTCACTGCTAGCGTTCTAAAACAAGATCCAAACACAGAAAAGGTTCAAATGAACGCAATTCATTGTGATTTTGTCCTAGTAAATAGCGTTCTTTTGAACCTGTTTACGTGTTTGGATCATGAAAATGAGACACTCATGACGAGAAAAGTAAGAAATTGCTGTCTCTGTCTGTCTATCTGTCTGCCCCCCCTCTCTCTCTCTCTCTCTCTCTCTCTCTCTCTCTCCTCTCTCTCTCTCTCTCTCTCTCTCTCTCAGCGTTAGGCTGGTAAGCAGAAGGACCTCGGTTCGAATCCGCTTCGGCTCTCCTTTCTCTTCAAAAGTTGTGGTCTGTGGACACTGTCTTGTGACTTTGTCCCTCACAGTTAATGAAACATTAAAATGGCTCTCATCGCTGCCCATCTTAATGCAGGAGTCATTCTGGTGGTGACAGTGTAGCGATAGGTATATAATCTGCCTCTCCCCCAACCTCCATACGCCCTCCATCCACCCCCCCCCCCCCCCCTCCCCGTCCTTAATAGGCCTTATTATTTCTGTGGACGTTAAGCACCATATTTACTTACTTCACCAATTGAGTCTTTAACTCGCAGCCGGCTTACTGTGCTACAGGCAAAAGCAGCCATCTGGGTGTTTTAAGATTTTTGCGGAATTAAAGTCTATAAGCATTAAATTTTGGTGTGTTTGCACTGATATGCTCTTAACATTTGAATAAATATGTTTAAAACGCATTTTATTCACCCTACCCGGCATCAATTTTGTTCATTATTTTTAAACCGAGAGCATGGGATTCAAAACATTAACAAAACAATTTAAAAGTTAACTAATGTTGAAATTTCAAGTCTCTTCAGGTGCCCCAATGTTATATATTTTCCTGTACCACAATTGGTAAAGATTGGTACATTTAAACCTCCTGTTGCTAAGGATTAAAGGAAAAACTAACCAATGCGCAGTGAAAACTTTAAAGCTGTTTTTCTCAAAATGGCCTCCGCCACACATGCAACCTTCAAAAACATGCCACATCCACATTTTGGGGAGCAGAAACATGATTTGGGTATCAAAATAACAAGCAGAAGTTGCAGATTTGAGATATGCAGATATACAGATATCTCAAATTGCCAAATTTTAAGTAAAGACTCATTTCGTGAGAACGGGTCACACACACACACACACACACACACACACACACACACACATATATACATATATATATATATATATATATATAGAGAGAGGAGAGAGAGAGAGAGAGAGAGAGAGAGAGAGAGAGAGAGAGAGAGAGAGAGAGAGAGAGAGAAAAGGGAGACAGAATAACCATGCCAAGCCAGCGAATGGAAATATTTGCACGCTCTTTCTACGTTTTCGTGACAACTTCCGTCTCTTTTTGGGGTTCCACTTTAAACTGCACTGAGGCGATGACTGGCGGGACTGGCACACAACGAACAGAACAAGCTGAGCTGGCCAGTTTTTCCTTCAGCTACATGAGGCTATGACCAAAGGGTCTGGAACACCGCAAGCAGAACAAGCTGTGCTGGCCAATTTCTTCCTTCAGCTACATTAATTTTTAGGCTATGACCAAAGGGTCTAGAACACTGCAAGCGGAACAAACTGTGCTGGCTAGTTCTAGCTTCAGCTGCACCAAAGATAATAAATACATCATATCTACGATCTTTGGCTGCTCTGAGGCAGCGGGTGAGGAACAGAACGAACAGAGAAAGGTGTACTGGCCAGTTTTTCCTTCAGCTACATTTAGGCTATGACCAGAGGTTCTGGAACACCGCAAGCAGAACAAACTGTGCTGGCTAGTTCTAGTTTCAGCTGCACTGAGGCAGCGGGTGTAGAACAGAAGGGACAGAACAAACTGTGCTGGCCAGTTCTAATTTCAGCTGCACAGAGACAGGGTGTGTGGACCAGAACGAACAGAGAAAGCTCCAATGGCCAACTCTTCCTTCAACTGCTATGAGTTAAGCTAAGACCAGAGGCAGGTCTGGGGCGGACACGCTGCGAGCAGAACACTTCGTCGGTTCTACCTTCAGCTGCACCGAGGCTATGACCAGGTAGCATGAAGCACAGAACGGAACAAGCTGTGCTGGTCGTTTCTTCCTTCGCCTACACCGAGTCTGTGACATTCCAGAGCACGAGGAGCATTCTTCCACCACTGGAACAGGCAGACGATGTTAGCAATGCGACCAAGGCGCATCAGTGGCGTCAGTCAGCAATAAGCAGAAAGACCTGTCACGCTGCAAAGATTTCTGCCTATGACAACAAACGTGTTCGAGTACAGCACCACAAGGGGCAAGCCCGCTGCTCTCATAGACAATTAACCCTTTCACTGCCATGCTTGCCGCGCCGTCACTGTGAAAACGACCAATAGCTATAGCTTGTTGATGAGCACATAATGATTCTTTGTATCTTTATTTTGTCTCGAATACATTTTTGTTTAAACCAAAACGACCAATAAAAGTGCCAAACTTAAATCATTAAGCCCCCCCCACCCCCCACCCCCACCCCCCACTTCGTATGAGCACCTGACAGGATTTCTATCAAAATGCACAGTATTGAAAGTAGATTTGTTACAGGACCATCAGATATACTGTTTGCATACCTATATGTGTGCACGTTTCAGCCCGGAAATTTTACAGGCTGGGTCAGTGAAGGGGTTAAGGCTGCTTGACAAATTCGGCAATTCTCCGCCCAGGATTTAATCAAACATTAGACACAATCAACAAAAGAATGGAGTTAATTAGCGCTCGAAATACGTAACACAAGTACAACAACAAAGACACGAGTCGCCTACGGTAACTCTCACCTGGCATGCGTGGAAATACAAGGTACATAAACTCCACCAGAGGCACATCCTCAAAAAGGATGCCCCACAGTGGCATTTCAAACACCAGACAGACTAATAACTGAACATGTAAGGTGACTCGGTCAGTAGAAGATGAATTTGAATGTTGATAACAACGATGACTACAAGCGATAGTACTGACACCCATGACCATGACAATAACGATCATCATTATGGAGATAGCGAAGAAGTAACAATTAGGATACGATTCAGTAAGACTGCGAGAGAGACTATTAAGACGAGAGAGAGAGAGAGAGAGAGAGAGAGAGAGAGAGAGAGAGAGAGAGAGAGAGAGAGACAGACAGCCAGACACAGACACAGACAGACAGACAGACAGACAGAGAGACACAGAGACAGAGACAGACAGAAACAGAGACAGAGAGAGACAGAGAGACAAAGAGAGAGAGGGAGACAGAGACAGACATACAGACAGACAGAGAGAGCAGAGACAGGCTAACAGACATACAGAGAGAGGCACACAAACAGACAGAAAGACTGACAAAGTGCAAAATGGGCTTTCAAAGGAGAAGAAACGGCGAAAGCTTAGAGCAGCCATCGAGGTTAGAAGGGCAACGAAGCACCGAACTGATCTTCTTTGTGCAGATCGCACATTCTGTCTCGAGCACGAGGCAAAAAACAACAACAGCAAAACAAACAACAAAACAAAAGAAGACGCCATGCATTACACCCTCGATCATCACCCAGGACTGTGAGGTTCTGGCTGGTACTGAACTGAGCAGCTGCAGGCTGTAGAACTTCCCATACTCATAACCTCCAGATTTGGATCATCCGGGCGAAATCGAAACCACCGCACCCCGCTACCTCCCACGAATTACCTCGCTCCCCCTCGGCTCGTGTCGGCATTCATTCCTCAACTTCCCCAAACAAGCGAGGGCTTCAGAAGCGATAGAGCACACCAAGGGGAGGGAGAATCAAGACCACGTTTCCCTTAAAGGTCGCCAAGCGCCCCTATCTTTTCAAGCCAAACTTTCGGAGCGAAGGGAAGAGAGAGCGCCCGTCCCCGGGAGCATCTTCAGTCGTGATTTTCGCCGAAGACAAACAAGCGGGTTATTTCAGGAGATGGGGCTAATATCGGTCTGAGCATCCTCCGATGACCCGGTGGCTCGCGTCTGACACCGAGACAGTTACAAAAGTGTCCTTTGGGAAAGACAGTCGACGTTATCCGACAGATGGGGGTTTCAGGTTACCTGGCCTTTCGGGAAACAATAACCGTAAGCAGCGTAGCGTTTACTACGAACGGCCGACATCGCGGTGCAATCTTGAGGAACTAAGACGTGTTGAAATGTCACGGATTGTACACACACACAGTCTCCTCGATCATGCACTATCAACTGAGGTGCAGGTGGTTCATCGCCGTCTGTCCGCAAGCACGTGCAGCATGTTGCGGATCGCGGAATCAGCCACGCTGTAGCAGGTTGTCTGTGCATGGCCTGCTGAACGGCTCACTGTGCGCATTTTTTAGAAAGTTTAGCCTGGACAGGCCGAACCTTTTCTTCTTTTTGGGTGTGTGGAGGATGGAGGGGGGGGGGGGGGGGGGGGGGGGGGGGGTAGTCTCAGTAATAACTGCATGCATGCCAGTAGGCACCGCTTGCGCAATGTACATTTAAACTGAATTGTCCTGCAATAATTGATTCAACAGTGCCGTTTCTCTCCTAATTATTTGCAACCAGTTCGCTTCAACGTATAAAGTGGCAAGTTTATGAATCAAACACAGTCCACGATTGTATATGTCGGTCTAAGCGTGTTTGTCTGATATACGAACCGGTACTTGAACCGGTAACTTAGTTTCGATTCCGAATGAAACCCGCGTAATCTGTTGATGCCTAATCGATCCCACAAACTCTCGATTTTTCTCCACTTTAAACCGAGCCCGCAATTTCTCTGCTTCAAAACGAACCCGCAATTTCTCCACTTCTGGCTGAACCCGCAATTTCTCCACCTCTGGCCGAACCCGCAATTTCTCTGCTTCAAACCGAACCCGCAATTTCTCCACTTTGGGCCGAACGCGCATTTTTTCCTTTTCTCGCAGAACCCGCAATTTATCCACTACTAACCCCCACAATTTATCCACTACTAGCCGAACCCGCAATTTATCCACTGGTAGCCGAACCCGCAATTTATCCACTGGTAGCCGAACCCGCAATTTTTGCATTGGTTGCCGAACCCGCAATTTGTTCCTGGTAGCCGAATTCGCAATCTATCCACTACTATTCGAACTTGCAATTTATCCACTACTAGCCAAACCCGTAATTTTTCCACTGCTAACCGAACCCGCAGCTGTTTTTACGCTTGCAGAGCCCGCAGTTTCCTTACCCCTAGTCCAGTGCGTTCACCACTTGGCCACACAGCCCTGATAAATAAAAAAATAAAAATAAAATAAAGAGACATCATACAATGGAGCCAGCGTACAAAACCACTGTGACTCGTGCAAATCATTCTCGCAACGAGAGTTTGGAAGAAGCCAGTGCAGGAAAGCAATCCAAACGAGACAAGGTGATTCATCTCCAGATAAAACTGTCAACCCCGCGAAAAGCACCGTACCCGCTCTCAAAGACGTGCTTCCACAGACAATTAATGCTTTGCCGCCACAAATGTCAGGAAGAGAAAAAAATCAGTGCATAGCAAGGCAATAACGTGATCCCGTTTCTTTCCGCCGTCGGGGCGTTTTCTGCGTTAAATTCCACTGACACGACTTCTTCTCCTTCCTCCTCTTTGTCCTTCAAACACCCGCGCCGTTCCAAACCTCAGTGGCCGCATTACTTACGGATGACAGATCTGCCTTCATAGTTTTCTTTGTCTCTAAATATCCACGGTCATCTGTCTGAGAGATCTGCTTTCATATTATTATTATTATTCCTCTCTCACGGTCAACTGTCTGACCATAAATAGTGTGTAAGGGGTTTGCGAATACAAGGATGCAACTAACAAAAACAAAACAAAAAAATAGGACAGCATCCACAACTTGCCTGGCAGCTTTTTCGCCAATCACAGGAGGATGCTATAACTCTTACTAATATTAGAAAACATGTGCGCGATTTCCGGTCTGAAAAATAAAACGACAGAAAGGTGTGTAGAACAGACCCTGGATCTACGTGTATACGAGGATTAGTGGTGCAAGTTGTGCAGTCCACGGCTGTAATTACAATCAGAGGAAACCAAATGTTCTAAAAAATACAATGCCTGGACCACAAGCAATCGCTTAACAAGGAGTGTTCGAGTGGAACCCCCCCCCCCCCCCCCAACCCCCCACCCCCCCACCCCCAGCCCCTCTCCCCCACCACCACCACCACCATGGACTCCACGAGAAGCCAGACAATACCGACACACGAGGCAGTGATTAGGGAATTGCCAATTTTCATCCACAGAAAACATTATTTGTCTGTGCATTTCATTTCCGCGACAAAAAGCCGCCAAACGAAATTGATGCGCATGACCACCTCCGTTTCAGGGGTTCATGAACGTTTCTCACGTAATGCAAGCTGTATCATTTCTGTAAGGTTTTTTTCTTTTCTTCTTTAACCTTTCGTGTGCTTGGATTTTGTTTTAGAACGCTAGCAGTCATCCTTGTTTCAGATTTTTTATGTCAGAAATATCAAATACCAACGAAAGATTTAACACGTAACAAAGAGGCAGAACAACCAAACCGGATGTAGTGCAAATAATACTCCGTAGGATGTTTGGGAATCGGACCGATCAAGGGTGAACAGCTGGCGAGTGGAAAACTGTGACTATAGGTGTAGAAGATAGGGGCAATCTCCATTTCTAGCCTGTGACTCTAGGTGTGAAAGATAGGGCAATCTCTCCATTTCTAGCCTGTGACTATAAGTGTGAAAGATAGGGGCAATCTCTCCATTTCTAGCCTGTGACTCTAGGTGTGAAAGATAGGGCAATCTCTCCATTTCTAGACAATGAGTCTAGGTGTGAAAGATAGGGCAATCTATCCATTCTAACCTAATCCGTAATTTTGTTTATTCCAAGCCGAGCCAGCCAGGGGTTCTCGAGAACAAGAACCCATATGTGAAAAAAAAAGTGAGAGGAGGAGGGAGGGGGAGAGAGAGGCGGGGGGAGAGAGATAGAGAGGGAGAAGGCGCGAGAGAGAGGGGAGGGGGGGGGGGGGCGAGAGAGAGAAAGGGAGGAAGGGAGAGAAAGAGAGAGAGAGAGCCACAGAGAGAGAGAGAGAGAGACAGACAGACAGAGACAGAGAGATGAGGTGCCAAAGAAAGGGTAATAGACAAAATCTTCCGTGAGGGATGGCGGGGTCCTTCCAGCCTTTCTTTTACACTCCGCCTCTGCCATAAACGCGCTGAATACAAAAACTCCACTATACGGAAATGAAGATCGATGCCATCAGAAATATCACACGGCTCATAAGAATAAACGTAAGATTCCCAATGCTCGCTGTTGTTGTTGGGTTCTTTTCTTCCAGTGAATCTCTCGATCTCGACATATGTGACGGCGATACACAGACGAC
>JABMCL010001781.1:407500-410000 GCA_018857735.1 Alviniconcha marisindica
TGCACATAATGAATTGTCCCCTTTTTCCTGTGGTAGTAATTTTTGTTTCTGTTTACGCGGGTGGTGGAAGGGTGGAGAAGGTGAATTGCACATTACACACAGGGCGTGCAGAGGTGGGACTGCTGCTGATAGCAATTATGTGTGTGACTGAACGTACTCGTTTGAGCCGTTAAATTGTGAGAGAATAGTGTGATCAATTAGTCATTTGTGTCACTGGACGTACTCGTTTGAGCTGTTGTGGGTGAACAATGTTGTCAGTCATGTGTGTCACTGTACGTACTCATTTGAGCCGTTTTGAAACTGTGAGCGAACAGTGTTATCAGTTAGTCATGAGTGTCACTGGACGTACTCGTTTGAGCTGTTGTGAATGAACAATGTTATCAGTTAGTCGTGAGTGTCACTGAACGTACTCGTTTGAGCTGTCGTGAATGAACAATGTTATCAGTTAGTCGTGAGTGTCACTGAACGTACTCGTTTGAGCTGTTGTGAATGAACAATGTTATTAATAAGTCATGTGTGTCACTGAACGTACTCGTTTGAGCTGTTGTAAATGAACAATGTTATCAGTTAGTCATGAGTGTCGCTGAACGTATTCGTTTGAGCTGTTGTGAATGAACAATGTTATCAGTTAGTCGTGAGTGTCACTGAACGTACTCGTTTGAGCTGTTGTGAATTAACAATGTTATCAGTTAGTCGTGAGTGTCACTGAACGTACTCGTTTGAGCTGTTGTGAATGAACAATGTTATCAGTTAGTCGTGAGTGTCACTGGTCACTGTCAGTTGGTAGGACTGTTGCTTGTTCCATTGGATAGTAGCGCCCCCCCCCCCCCCCCACCTCCTCCCCCAATCGTTTTCCCCAAAGTCCCCTCCTCACCCCCTCCCCTTTTCCATCATCTTTGCCAAGCGCAAAGAGCATATATAGCTATATATGCCCATGTTCATGTCCATTTGTACAGCGTGATTTGACTTGATGTAGATATAGCAATCTTCTTTTAAAATCTTGTTCGGAGTCCACTAGTGTTTCGCTCTGTCGATATGCTTTATCCTGTGGCAACGTGGTTACCACTCTAAGGGGTTTTCGCGTGACATATCACCGATCATGTTCCGACTGCCCGAAAGCTGCTCGGGTGGATGGCAGACCCGCACCTTCTGGACCGACGCAAGCAAAGCAGCCGAGGATGTAGCCTCTGCAACTAGATCCGAACCTACCGGACTGACGCAGGCAAAGCAGCCGAGGATGTAGCCTCTGCAACTGGACCCATCACTCACACGGCCACCAAGTATACGTGCCGGACGTGAGTAGTGTTGACGCTATGAATCTACGTAGAGCTAAAGAAAAAATCAACTAATAATATTTTATTCAAAACACTGAGTTAATATCACTTTCAATTTAAATCATTCCGAGGAATAGGGACTATACTGTTGTGAAAAGCTACCACGTGAAATTTGTCGCGATCACCTCGGGAATGCCTTAAAGCAAACGCGGATTACGAAACGACCAGGATGCATATCCCACACTCACGCACACAATCTGTTGGTAGAGCGTCGAACTGAAAAGCCAGGTGCAATAATAATAATAATGTACATTTATTACACGGACTACAAAACGACCAGGATGCATATTCCACACTTAGGACACAAACTGTAGGTAGAGCGTCGAACTGAAAAGCCAGGCGCAATAATAATAATAATAACAATAATAATAATAATGTAACATTTATCATGTGCTCATCAACGCCCTGAGCGCTCGCATGATACAGGTTAAACTAAATATGATATTCAATACACACGTAGAGCACAATCCCACCAAAACAACCCACACAAAAGCACCATACGGAAAGACAAACAACCCCCCCCCTCCCCCCCCCTCCCCCCCCCCCCCCCCCCCCACACACACACACACACACACAATACTGGCACGTTTTCCATTCCCCGGTACGGCAAGGGCTTTTCCTCTTAGAGTCAGCTTTCAGTGCAGACTCTTGCTGTGTTCGCACAGCCCCCGTGTGCAATTGCATGCATTAACATCTGTGAGCACGTTAAAAATTCCATGCATTGTCTGGAAAGACGAAAAGACTGCACACACTTGTAGGAATGCATAGCGTTGCTCTTATGGCTTCTATGGCCTTACCTAGATAAGGTGGTCCGGATTTCCTGCAATGGGTCAATGAACGCGTTGCTGTTGTTGATGTGTGGTGTGTGTGTGTGTGGTGTGTGTGTGTGTGTGTGTGTGTGTGTGTGTGTGTGTGTGTGTGTGTGTGTATGTTGTTTGTTAGTTGTTTGTTTTAATCTGACTTAAGGTCTTCAAACATGCCATGGGTTGCTGGTCGCTTGGTTCCTTAGTTAGTTCTCGGATTTTAACACTCCGGTCATCGCGCAAGGTCACCTCAAAAAGAAGCACACAGTCACAACTCTTTTGTATTACAATCTGAAACAGAACGAGCTCCAAAGCGCCTAAGTAAAATAAAATTTCGGGGAATTAATTAGCGCTCGAAAACGT
>JABMCL010001781.1:420000-427500 GCA_018857735.1 Alviniconcha marisindica
ACAGACAGAGACACAGAGAGAGAGAGAAAGAGACAGAGACACAGAGAGAGAGAGAGAGACAGACAGAGAGACAAAGACACAGAGAGAGAACTGCATCAAGAAAACGAAGGTTTCGCGGGGTCTGGACCATGGACAGGGAACGAATCATGTGGCCATGCGCCATTCCTAAGCTAAAATGGAAACGCCGCGCCCTCTGTTTGGGCTGGAGATTTAGAATCCGCCAATCAAAAATCGTGTGTTGTCGAAAGATCCCGCGCGCACGTGACTGTGATGAGCCTTCCTGGAATTAATCCACGAAACGATTGGACCATCGGCCAGAATTATCACGTCTGAAATTTTACGTTTCGCCGAAATAAAAGAAGAAAGGGGGCGGAGAGGGAGGTTTGGGTAGAAGACAGACTTTGATTGGTTTGAGCATTGCGTGCGAACAAGTCCTCGTCCTGCCATACTGATCGATGTGGGTCATAAATGCCAGAGAGCCGTCGTTCTGTTCAGCAAACGTTGCTGACCCAACTGTGCTGAACTTCCTGAAGAAGACCGCCTGACTCAGGCTTGGTATTCGCCGCTTAGACAAGTGCGAAGGTCGTATCGGAGCAAGTCATCAAATCCGACAAATAAAAGTCCAGTTCCCTGTTTATGTCACACATCAGTTCATGCTCGAAGAGGACCAGGATAAAATGAAGTTGAATGAGCTGAGAGGGCAGAAATTATAAAGGCAGAGTCCCTGGCAGAAGGCGAAGCATGTGAGGCTATTTTTGTTCTAACCTATTGCAAGAGAGGATCTTTGATCAGTCTCGCTTCTCAGCAAAAAAGACCTAAGTTTCTGCGTCCGCGGTACCCCTTCGTGGGGAACACAGGAGAGGGAGCGAAATGAGAACTTAAACAGAAAATGCGTTTACCTACAACACAGTGTTCGCCAGCTTTATTTTGCGTTTTGTTACTGAATCACGTTGTAAGCGAATGAAAGTCTGCTGCTCGTTTTTTTTTTTTTACGTCGCTGGCAAATTAGATTGTGTTTGCCAAGGAAAGTGTAAGCTTCTTTGGTGTATGCTAATGGGGGCGTGACCCACTGGCCCGACGACAAGCGGTGATTACGTTACTGAGCTGAGAGGTCGACGGGCTAGCTCTGACGTGATGCATGACCCAGTGACGTAAAGGCGGTAATGGGCCTTCATCTGTCTCCGCCAATTGACCGCCATTTCTCTCTCTTTCTCTCTCTCTCTGGCTCTCTCTCACTCGCTCGCTCGTTCGTCATCTCTCTCTCCCTATCCCTCCCCTCTCTCTCTCTTCCTCCCTCCCTCCCTCTCTCTCTCTCTCCCTCCCCCCTCTCTCTTTCTCTCTCTCTCTCATACACATACACGCGCGCGAGCACATAGACTATCACACACAACACACACACACACACACACACACACACACACACACACACACACACACACACACGCACACACACGCACACGCACGCACGCACACACGCACGCACACACACACACACACACACAGGCACGCACGCACACGCGCACGTACACTCACATACGCACGCACGCGCATGATGTACACACGTCTACCACTATCTGCCTAGGTGCTGTAGGATACATTCCAACAAAACAACGACAAGGGAAAAAGTCATCACACGTCTACATTCATCGCCATCCAACCATAGCAGACATTCCTTCAAACACACCCACAAGCAATCCACATCCACAACAGGAGATTTTGAGCTTCCGATATCGTTGTAATGCAGAACATCCAAGAACAAGGAATGGGCTGTTTTTTCTTTCTTTTTTTCTTTTTTCTTTTCTTTCTTTGTTTGCTTTGAACTGGCAATTGTGTAGCTTTTGTGCTACAACTGGTAATTGACCGTACCTTTAGAACTGGGAATCTGCCTTTAGAGCCGGGAATCTGCCTTTAGAAATGGGAATCTGCCATTAGACTGGGAATCTTCCTTTAGAAATGGGAATCTGCCTTTAGCCTGGGAATCTGCCTTTAGAACTGGGAATCTGCCTCCGTCTTAATCAGCTGGATTTGGGAGTCGGCCTTTGTCATAAATCTGTGAATCCGTCTTGGCTTTGCATTTGCGCGTCAGCCTTCGTCGTGAAACAGGGAGTTCGTCATGGAAAAATCTCTAGAAGGAAAGTCCTGTGAAGCCTGCGAGCAAAGAACTAACAAAACGAATGGAGAGAAGAAAAAAAGAAAAAAAGAAAAAAAACGCACCAGGGATAGGTCTTGGAGCTGAGACTAGAACTTTATTGTGTAACTGGGAATCTGAGATAACACCTTTATCACTGAACTGGGGATCTGAGACTAGACCTTTATCACTGAACTGGGGATCTGAGACTAGACCTTTATCGCGGAATTGGGAATCTTAGACAAGATGTTTATCGTGGAACTGGGAATCTGAGACTAGACCTTTATCGTGGTGCTGGGAATATGAGACTAGACCTTTATCGTGGAATTGGGAATTTGATACTAGACCTTTATCGTGGATCGGGGAATCTGAGACTAGATCTTTATCGTGGAACTGGGGATCTGAGACTAGACCTTTATCGCGGAACTGGGAACCAGGACCCCTGGAGCTGGAATCTGGGTCTATGTCACGGAATTTCAATGTCCGGTGCTATCGTCTTGGAGTTAACAATCGCGGTGTTCCCTGCCACGTACATGCACTTTCTTTACGTCAATATTCCAAATATTTTATTTTTTATTTTTTATAAAGCAGTGTTGCTTAAAAGCTTATTTTACGAAGATGACGAGATCGATGACGTCTGCTGTGATCTTTCCGTAGGAACGTAATGCCTTTTTAAAGTCCCCTGCGGGTCTTCGGGGCATGAATCAAATGCATTGCTCTCGGAACTGCATGCAAAACGTGCATGCTTTTTTGCCAGGTGAGTAAGTGAGGAAAAGTGTGTTTTGAGGCAGAAGAAGAATAAAGGGGCGGGGTGGAGGAAGGTGTGTGTGTGTTGGGGGGGGGGGGGGGGGGGGGGGGGTGAGGATGAAGCATCGTTATCTATCCAAATAGCCAATCGACCAGCCAGTCTCTTGGACACATAAAACGCACAAGCAACTCCAAATTAACCCCTTCACTGCCCCAGCCAGTCAAATTTCCGGGCTGTAACAGTACATGTTCTGGTCATAGTCTAACAAATCTACTTTCGATACTATGCATTTTGGTGGAAGTCCTTTCGATTTCACGTGCTAACGGGGAAAAACAAACAAAACAAAACAAACTTTCTTAAGGATTTAAAATCTCGCAATTCTATTGGTCGTTTTTAAGCTACGTCGTGGCAGTGAAAGGGTTAAACCATATAAACCACGCGTACGCGTACACGCTTTCCATGCCCATGGTCCACCCTTCGTCTTCTTCTTCCGTATTACTGTGTCCAACTTGAAACGTTTCGAAGACAGTGACATTCATAGTCCGCGCTGGGTTATTCTGGTGTTTCCGTAATCCACCGAACTCTGGTATGGGCTACAGGATCTTTAACGTACGTGCGTGTGTAATGTTCTTGCATGCGTAGGCGTACGCACACGGGGGACCTGGGTTCATTGTCTCATCGGAAGCTGCACCCTATCCTCCCTTCCAACAAAGTCAGCATCCCTTCCCCATCTCTTCTCTTTCCTCTCCATCTTCCTTTCCGCGCCACTTTGCTGGCACTTCAGCCTAGAAGAAGTACGAGTCGGTGGCAGAGAGAGAGAGACAGACAGACAGACAGACAGACAGACAGAGACAGAGACAGACAGGGAGACAGACAGACACAGAGACAGAGAGAGAGAGAGGCAGAGAGAGACACAGAGAGAGATGGGGAGACAGACAGAGACAGAGAGACAGATACAGAGACACAGAGAAGAAACCCAGAGAGTCCCAGACACAGAGAGAGAGAAACAGACACAGAGAGACAGAGACAGAGAGACAGAGAGACCGAGAGAGACAGACGGACAGAGAGCGAGAGAGAGAGAGAGAGAGAGAGAGAGAGAGAGCAGAGAGAGGGAGAACGACAGACAGACAGACAGACAGACAGACAGACAGGACAGAGACAGAGAGACAGAGAAGGCCCAGAGGACAGAGAGAGAGATTGAACTTTATTTCTCAACGGTGAAGATATTAGCACAAAGGCCGCCCCACATATCTGCCGTTGCTACAGTACTACTAATAACCAAGACATTCACAGTTAAATATTATTACAGAAGGCTAGAGACAACACAGCATCAGTAAAAAAAAAAACAACAATTAAAATAAAAATAACCCAATAACAACAACAAAAAACACATATAAAAGAGAAGAGAGAGAGAGAGAGAGAGAGAGAGAGAGAGAGAGAAGGAACAGAGAGACAGAGACAGAGACAGAGACAGAGACAGAGAGACAGGAAGACAGACAGACAGACAGACAGACAGACAGAGACAGAGACAGAGAGCGAGACAGAGACAGAGACAGAGAGAGACAGAGACAGAGAGAGAGGAGAGTCCAATCCAATATGCACCCGGTCTGATGGCCTGAGGGTCCTCCGGCTTGCCCACTTCCAGCAAATTGACCCCTCCAGCAGCAGCCGTCTGTAACAAAGACGCCACCGTTTTCCTTCTCCGCGGTGCTGGTTTCTTCAGAGCCGCGTCTAAGGCTGGGAACAGTTATACGACGGGCCGGGTACGAGAGGGGCGAGCTGTCTTCCCGTCTCTTGTGTTCGCCTGTTTGTTGGTAGTACACAGATTAGTGTGCCGAGAAAACGTAACAGTCGTCAAAAGGACTGACTCAGAGAGAGGGAGGGAGAGAGAGAGAGAGAGAGGGGGGGAGGGAGGGGGGAGAGAGAGAGAGAAAGAGAGAAAGAGGGGAGGGGGGGAGAGGGAGAGAGAGAGAGGGGGGAGGGAGGGAGGAGGAGGAGAGAGAGAGGGAGGGAGGAGGGGGGGAGGAGGGAGAGAGAGAGGGAGGGGGAGGAGGAGGGGGGGGGAGAGAAGAGGAGGGGGGAGGGAGGGAGAGAGGAGAGAGGGGAGGGGGGAGGGAGGGAGGAGGGAGGAGAGAGAGAGAGAGAGGAGAGGAGAGGGGAGAGAGAGAGAGAGAGAGAGAGAAGAGAGAGAGAGAGAGAGGAGAGAGAGAGAGAGAGAGAGATACTTTATTACACAAGGATAAAAATTTTCACAAGTCGCTTTTTACAAATATGTCCCTGATGACATACACAGCAACACTCAATACGTCAAACAAGAACACAAATAATTGCGGCAAACTAAAATGCATCTTAAGAACAAAACAAACAAAAATAACTATTGCTATCTAAATCTTCGCAACATACGAAGTAAGAGAGAGAGAGAGAGAGGGGGGGAGGGGGGGAGGGGGTGGTGAGAGAAGCGGCAACTGATTGGTGATGTTGGATTTGTGACTTAAGCTTCCTACAGAATCAACACACAAGGGAGTTAATTAAGTAAGGGAGTGAATTAAGCTTTCTACAGTTCGTTCAAAATCTAAAACCTTCTGCTGAAGCAAAATGTACCAACATTACCGTGCCAGTTTATTTATCACGCAATTAAATTTGTGCTCCGCCCCTCACCGGCCATGTGCTAACTGAGAAACCACTCTTTACGACAAATTTTGGACTAAGGGCCATTTTCAGAAAGACCGGCATTTAAGGAGGTTTTGTGGACCGAGAATAAACCTGACAGTCTCGCCCTGCGCGTAGTGGCAATATAACAGCTATTGAACAGTGAAAAAGATCGTTCGCAACTTTCCAGCCTCCACTTAGGAAACTGTTTACTATACCCAAAACGATAATGGCTTTGGACAGATGTCACGTATTATTTCAGTAATAATTGTAAACTGTATCTCCCTACCCACTTGAAGACGTCCATTAGCGGGGGACAATTATCCTGACGGTCGCGGGCGTCTGACAAGCTGCCCCTGTGTTTCCCTGAACGCCCGCTAATCTCAAAATGGTCCCCCGTCCAACTGCAATCTACGCAGAGTGTCTGCAAGGGTTCTTTGGTTGGCACTGAGGAATGGGTCACTGCTATTCCGGCATTGACACTTAAAGGGGCCGTGTCTGTAAGAGTTGCCGTTAGTTATCACTGTCGTTCTGGGCTTCATTTTTTTTTTTTTTAAAGAGTTTCTTCTTTCTTCTTCTTCTTCTTTATTTTTTTTAAAGTTCCTTTTTAGCTGAGGTTCGACAGCTGTCAACCGGACAAATTCTGTTGCTTAGTTTTGTTGTTGTTGATGTTGTTGTCTTTTTTCACAATGGCGCGACAGTCCAACGGCCATAAATTTACGAATGAGGGTATAAAATGTTCCTTAAACTGTTGAGGCCGCCTCCCCCCCCCCCCCCCCCCCCCCCCACGCACCCCCTCTCTTTTCTCTCACTCTCTGACGCCTGGTCATCACCACCACCACATCACAAAAACACACACGCGCGCATACTCGTATGCACGGACGCACCACACACACACACACACACACACACACACACACAGAGGCACGCAATCACCAGGCGCACCAGCACCCCACCTCCCCCCCACACACACACACACACTGGACCGAGGCAGCGGAAGGTTCATGAAGTCGAAGGGCCCGGCCCCCCCCCCCCCCCAAAAACAACACACCAGTGGTGACCTCTGACGTTGGCTAGTAACGGAAGGTTCATGAAAGTCGAACATACGGAGAAAGGACAACTCTATTTAACTGAGTAAAACAGATTCAAACAAAAAAATGTGTTACTGAGCTTGGAAAACTAAATCGTTTACCAATTTAAAAAAAAATCAAGGCAGCGATCTATGAAAAAAGGACACGGTCTATTTCTAAGGTCCGTGATTTTTTATTTTTTTATTTTTATTTTTAATGATTTATTTTTATTTTTTAGGATGTTAAACATGAATACCATCGTTGCTTTGCTAGCAGGATAATAGTTTCAGGATGACTATTTGGTGCTTGTTCAACCCAGGCCAGTAAATGCAGAGGGAACTGAAATCGTGGCCTTTTGTCTACTGTTTGTGCGAGTAATGGTTCTGAAGGTCAGTGAAGTTGTAAGTAGCTTGGTGTTTTTACGCCCAGTCAACCAGGACGGTTATATCCCTATCGAGAAAGTTTAGGAGACTGCAGTCGTAGGAAATTACACCAAAACAAACCTGAAACAAGAATGACTGCTAGTTTTTTTCCAGGCACTGAACACCGAAGCAACATAATGAAGCAGCTCAACCAAAAGCAGATAAGTATCCTGCATCTCATTTTTCAGGATGTTGTTTAAGTGCTGTTTTGTAGCTTGAAAGAGGGGCTTAACCCCAAATGTCATTTCGCATGTTGTGTTTTGTAATAGTAAATGATAGCGTTCTTTTTAACCTCTTATGTGTTTGGCGATCCCAACAATTCGCATGTTTTGTCATAATAAAGAGCGTTTTTTTTTAACCTTTCATGTACTTGGAGAATTTAAGCGAAATCGAGAGACGATAAATGACGATAAAGACCCCCCCCCCCCCCCCCCCCATACACACCCCACCTCCCCTTGTCAAAGCACCTTTTACCGTTCCTAA
>JABMCL010001781.1:432500-445000 GCA_018857735.1 Alviniconcha marisindica
GCGTGCGTGCGTGCGTGCGTGCGTGCGTGCGTGCGTGCGTGCGTGCGTGCGTGCGTGCGTGCGTGCGTGCGTGCGTGCGTGCGTGTGTGTGTGTGTGTGTGTGTGTGTGTGTGTGTGTGTGTGTGTGTGTGTGTGTGTGTGTGTTCGCGCGCGTGTGCGTGCGTGCGTGAGCGCGCGTGCGTGTGTATGTGTGTGTGGAGTGGGTGTATGCGGTATGCGTGTGTGCGCGCGCGCCGGTTCGAGTGCATGTAAACGCGTGCATAAACATACAGCCTACACAGTATGTGGACAATCACAACAAAAGTAAAGTTTAAAACAATAAACAATAAACTCACCTGTCAGCACAAATATGACGACCAAGGCCAAGCACAAAGCAGACGAACCAGCCATTCTTTCTCTTCTTTTTTGCTTTCACTTTTAGTTCGCCTAACGGTATATAAACTCTTTTACCTCACCACTGCTCACGAAAAATTCTGCCTATGGTACAAGTGAATAACACCAAAAAATTATGTATTTTGTATTTATAATCTTTGATAATACCTCGCTGGTATAAGGAGACTTTACACCGGTCTTGACACTGGCTGTGCTTAATCTACTGTACAGTACAGTGGACGGTCGCAGCACTTGGGCTAAACTGGCGAACACTTTACTGTTGAGCAGAACTGCTGTGTATGGGGCTAGATAATTGGACACGTTGTGGTAGAAAGCGTGTAGGGTAAACGCTGGTTCACATGATCTGACTGACATTTTAGCAGATCGCAGAAATGGCGGCCATTAGTGGCGAGAGGCTGTGTTCGTGAGAGTAAGTGTGGTATTTAACGTGATTGCTTGATTCCCATTCAGGAGGAGTTACAGTTGTTTTGCATGTTAGTTGGCTTCTTTAACACACACACACACACACACACACGCACGCACGCACGCACGCACCACCCACCACCACACACCACGCACACCACACCACGCACGCACGCACGCACGCACGCACGCACGCACGCACAGCACGCAGCACACCACGCACGCAACGCACCGCACCACACACACACACACACACACACACACCACACACACACACACACACACACACACACACACACACGCACGCACGCACGCACGCACGCACGCACGCACGCACGCATGTATGCATGCACACAACACACACACACACACACACACACACACACACACACACACACACACACACACACACACACACACACACACACACACACACACACACACACACACACACACACACACACACACAAATATGCACGCATGCTCGAGCTCTAACTCTGATCCACTGAGAATACACAGAAATACTAGGTACATTTTATTTCCATATTGGACACTGGCTACATTTTATTCATTCTAAAAGTAGTCGCTGCTTAGAGCTTTGCTTTCATAACCTACTCCAGTCTTCCTGAGAAGAATGCAGCTGGGGTCTGCCTCGTAAAGAAGAAAAAGAAAAGAAAAGAAAAAGGCGTGGATGCCTGATGTCATCTTCAGGGTATGGCGATGCAAGAGCGATTCCACACTCCATGCATCATTGTACCGGCTCAACCCACCGAAATCTCTGCCGTGGCTGGTTAATTTCCTCACAGCAATCAAACAAGACTCTTCTCCGTCACATTTTGACGATACGACGTAACTGACTATGGCAGAGACTTGAGACGAGCGGACCGGCAGCCTCACTTGAATACTTGAATGCTTAGGGCGTCGAGTGGCACGTACTCCAGTCCTAAACGCAGAGTTCTGGTTACAAGTGTGAGCGGAATCCCTTGTCACGAGGCTAATAGTGACCTCCGCAGGCCGATCCCATCCTGTCCCTGATCTCCTGAATTTCCTCGCCAATCTCCTCCTGCCTTT
Source organism: Alviniconcha marisindica (assembly GCA_018857735.1). Classification (NCBI taxonomy): domain Eukaryota; kingdom Metazoa; phylum Mollusca; class Gastropoda; family Provannidae; genus Alviniconcha; species Alviniconcha marisindica. The sequence continues at coordinate 434,367 of JABMCL010001781.1, forward strand.
CCTGAAGCCAGCGGCGGTGGGAGCACCTCTCCACCAAGTCCTCCATACAGGTCACGATGCTTTGGTACACCCTGCAACCACCATAGGGATCTTCCTTGATTTAAAAACAGATCTGCACACCCATGCAACTACCAGACACATCTTCCCTTGATTTAAAAACAGATCTGAACACCATGGAACTACCACTGAGACAGATCTTCCCTTGATTTAAAAACAGATCTGAACACCCCGGAACTACCACTGAGACAGATCTTCCTGATTTAAAAACAATCTGAACTCCGCACACCACACAACTTCAAACACAACAACACACACACACACACACACACACACACAACCACCACGCACCACCACCACCACCACACCACCACCACACACACCACACACACACACACACACACACACACACACACACACACACACACACACACACACACACACACACACAAACCATCACGACTACACACACAAACCCAACACGGGGGGCGTCACACTTCGGCTCGGCGGGGCGGCGGGGGGGACGTCTGGCGGCAGTGCGAGCTGCGCGTACAGCACGTTCTACCGACACAAATCGATCACATACATCATCACACACAGCACTACTACCAACGTTACACAACTAACAAACACAACAGAACTACACACACACGACACACAGACACAACACAACTCACGCACACACACAACACACACACACACAACAACAGACACACACAAAAGACAGACACAAAATATGACAACAAAACACAATTTACACACAGAACACAACACAGAGAGGTCACACAACGTGAAACACACACACACACACACACACACACACACACACACACACACACACACACACACACACACACACACACACACACACACACACACACACACACACACACACACACACACACACACACACACACACACACACACACTCAAGACTAAAATGTAAGCACAACAATTGAATTTCGCCGTGACAGTTCAACTTATTGCTGGGTTGGTATGTTAGACGGGTGAAGACTGAAGGACTGAGAAACTATCTATAGTATCCCCGCCCCCCTCCCCCGCCCACCCCAACTTCACCCCTCCCCCACCTCCCCCATTCTGATTCCTTTTATGCCGGGCCAGTACTACAGCGAACACCCCCAGTTATAGGCGCCAGAATAATCGACATGATGATTGTGGGCCCTTAAATGAAAGAAGAAGAAGAAGAAGACTCACCCACAATACTCCGAAGGGTCGTCGGGGTCGAAGCTGGAGTAGAAGGGGCGATAACAATTGCGGAGCTTCAGCTCAAACTTCTCCGCTTTCTTGGGGCATCGCTTCCTTCCCTTGGCTGCGTGCGCTGTACATGTATAGACAACAGAATTTTATCGGCGATGGCTGGTACGTATGTGTGCCGGTTTGGCCTAGCGGTAAGGCGTTAGGCTGGTAAGCAGAAGGACCTCGAATCCGCTTCGGCAGTCCTTTCTCTTCAAAAGTTGTGGTCTGTGGACACTGTCTTGTGACGTTGTCCCTCATGATTAATGAAACGTGACAAATGACTCATCACTGCCCATCTTAATGCAGGAGTCATTCTGGTGATGTCATTGTAGCGATAGGTATATATTCTTCCCTCCCTCCCCCCCCCCCCCCCCTCCATATCCTCCCTCCCCCCACCACTTCTCCTCGTCCCTAATAAGTCTTGTGGATTGTGTGGACGTTAAGTACCATGTTTACATACTTGCTTACTTGTATGTATCAGTCAACGCGGCCTTGTAAACAGCGACTGTCGTGATCAGGGCAAAAATACAATGCAGACAACCACAAGCAAAAGGCTGAAGTATGGTCTATTCCACACGTCACTTTAGGCAGGAGAGGAATGTGGACAAAATGAAGATTGTCGGAAAGGCAAATTTCGGGCAGTAGGTGAAGCATGAAAATTAGCTATAATAATCATCGCGACCAATCGACGCTTAAAATTAATGAGGGAAAATTCGATAGCCGTGGATTCTTGCATCCGCTTATCTGACCGTAGCAAAGATAGCGATGCTTCGTTACAAAAAAGAAAAGAAAAGAAAAAAAGAACATTTTTTTTCCAAATTAAAGAAAGCTTTGGAAACTAGTAAATACAACAACAACACTGACAACAACAGAAACGGTACTGTTGCTAAAATTCAAGTATTTATCTATCTATCTGCTCGCACGTATTCGTTTGAAAAAACAACAAACTTTTAACGAATAAAACAAACTAAACAGGTTACAACAGAACCTTCATCGCGAAGACCGGATTATCAAAACAGTGAATACAATATTTTTGGCAGAACAAGTTACTGACTAATTGAACTCACTCGACAGCGCACACATCACCACCATCAGCAAACACAGCTTCCAGATGCCGGCTCTTCCACACATGACTTCTTGTCGGCTACTTCTGTGACTCTGTGACTGCAGCTCTTCTTCGATGGAACCCTTCCGATGGAACCCTTCGATGGAACCCTCTGATGGAACCCTTCGATGGAACCCTCCGATGGAACCCTTCGATGGAACCCTCTGATGGAACCCTTCGATGGGACCCTCCGATGGAACCTTCAGATGCAATGCAACAGCAGTCCTCCAATGCTGCCGTCGTACTATTCGATCAAACGTTCGGAACGTAGGCAACTCGATCTTCTGGCTTCTGTCGAGGGCTGAAGTGTATTTGTACTGTTCTTAATTCCAGGGGCAGCCGGGAGCTAGAGCGATGATGATGGACCGCTTAAAGCCCAAAATACGCCGTCCTAACAAAGGGCAAAGCGGTCAGTGACATTTTGTGGTTGGTGGTTAAAACACGAATCAAACGTGTGTAGGCCCACTAATTCTGCCGCCCCGGGTTAACTGACTGTACACACAGCGCAACATAGAGGTAGAGAGGGAGAGAGGGAGAGAGAGACAGACAGACAGAGACAGACAGAGAGACAGACAGACAGAGACAGAGACATAGAGACAGGCAGAAACAGAGAGAAACACACAGAGAGACAGACGGACAGACAGAGACAGAGAGACAAACAGAGACAGACAGGCAGACAGTCAAAGAGAGACAGAGAGACAGAGTGACACAGACACACACAGAGACAGAGAGAGACGGAGACAGAGAGAGACAGAGACAGAGACAGACAGAGAGAGAAAGACATAGAGACAGACAGAGACAGAGAGAAAGAGACAGAGAGACTGGGAGACAGGGACATAGAGACAGACAGAAACAGACAGACAGACAGGCAAACAGACAGACAGACAAAGAGAACTGGAACTAGAAAACATTAATACTCGATAATCTCATTAGGTCCATTTGGACCTCTCTAACAGCCAGTTCTTACCATACTACAGAAGAGAGAGAGAGAGAGAGAGAGAGAGAGAGAGAGAGAGAGAGAGAGAGAGAGAGAGAGAGAGAGAGAGAGAGAGAGAGACAGACAGACAGACAGACAGACAGACAGACAGACAGACAGACAGACAGACAGACAGACAGACAGACAGACAGACAGACAGACAGACAGACAGAGACAGACAGAGACAGACAGAGACAGTGACAGAGAGAGAGAGAGAGAGAGAGAGAGAGAGCACTGACGTTTTACACACTTCTTTTAAGTGACAGTGCTAAACGCAATTTATTATTCAGATCAAGTTTTTATTAGTATAGGTTATACAAATATAATTATACCATACGCAAAATCATGACAGGCCTATACTGTATGTAGGTCCGTACTGTACTCTAGACATGGTAGTGTCAATAATGATAACAAATCAATCCGTCTAGTGGAATGACAAGGAATAACCTGTTCATCTGCTCCGACATTGCCACATCACATTTACAGTATATAATTATCATATAGACTGGTTACTGGCGAATATTATGCACCAGATTTCGGGTAAATGTGCTGCGGGCAATTTTAAGGTCAGCCGATAGGATTCTTTCATCATCAGGGCTTCTGCCTTTCGCAATTCATAGTGTAAATTTTGGAATGGCTGGTAGGCAGAATAACATGTTTGCCGTAATGGGCCATTACATCGGGCTGCTACAGAACAGTCGTTTGTTGTTCTGTTTCATGTGTTCATACATGACGAGGGACACTCAAAGAAAGGACAGACCTATCCTTTCACCTCCCCTCCCCCCCCCCCCCCCCCCCAACACACACACACACACACACACACACACACACACACACACACGCACGCACGCATGCACGCACGCACGCACGCACGCAAATAAGGTTCGGTTGCACATCTTCCCTCCCCCCAAAAAACACACACAACAACAAAAAACAAAAATAAAAACGAAGACGAAAACACACACACACACACACACACACACACACACACACACACACACACACACACACGCCCGCACGCACGCACGCACGCACCAAAAAACAACAACAACAAAACAAAAAACAAAACGACAAGAACAAAAAAATAACAAACCAAAAACGGCGCCTGAAAAAGACCAACACTAGTCAGGGCTACGTAAATCCCACCACATGTGAGGTACGTAACATGCATATAGTCGCATTTGCTGCTGCTGCTGCTGCTGCTGTTCAATCATTGCTGCTACTGACGCGACCTCTTAAACGGTTTACGTCGCTGTCGTTGCTGTTCATGCAGTAACTGTTTTATTTCACCCACGTGCTGGTGCAGATTCGTCAGCTGGTCCTGCATGGATTGAATCTGCCGTTGCAGCCGATCGAGGTGGTCGATGACGAGCGTCCCTTGCTGAAGAACACCAGGGCGGTGAAACCGTTCCACGGGTTTCGCCACAGTAGCTAGTTCCAACTTGCTGGATTGGTTGGTGCTGTCGGCCCACGTTTCCGACTGGTTGGACAGAGCGAAGCTGAGCTCCTGAAGCCTCTGCAGCTGATGTGGCGGAGTCTGACTGCAAGGTTTGTTAGAGTTCCGGCTCTCGCTACCCTCGTATGGCGGGATCCGATGGGATGGATTCCTCGATGGCGTGGCTAATGGCGTGGCCGATTCTTGCAGAGGCTGCTGCGGTGTCGATGAAGCCGGGTGATGTCTTCGCGATGGAGCTGGCGACGACTGGGGTGAGGACGAGGGGCAGGAGGACGAGGACGAGGGGCAGGAGGACGAGGACGAGGGGCAGGAGGACGAGGAGGACGAGGAGGAGGAGGACGAGGAGGAGAAGGAGGAGGGAGAGGTGGGGGACTGCAAGAGAGCCGCCGTTTCTTTTGGAGATAGATGCTGTGGCGAAGAGTGCCACATCCACCATGGAGGTGATGGTAACAGTGACAGCGATGACGGGCTTGAGGGGGAAGGGCATGAGGTGGAAGCCTCTGGTGACTCAAGCGGATCCAGAGTTTCCTGGCGAGGTTGCTGTGGTCTGGGGGTAAGGTGCGTTTCTGATGAGGACGCACAGGCGGAAAAAGGGAAGGAACTGCGAGCTGCCTTCAGTGACAACAGCAGGGCAACCTCTTCTAGAAGAGACGTCGAAGTTAAAGCTGTTTCTGACGACGGTGGTATCGTCGATGACCGCAGCTGTACGGTACCTCTTCCAGCGTGTTGCCAAGGAGCGGATATACGTTGCCAAGACGATGACGCTTCGCTTTCCTGACCGGTTACCCTACACCCACGTTGATGTGATTCCGGTCTTTTTTCATGTAAAACATGAGTCCTGTGAAAGTCTATGTTGCGTAGAATGTTCTCATCAATATCTGTCAGTGATGTGGCTGGCAGGTAGACTGCGTTATCCGCTTCCATTTTCTGATCAGAATAGCCAAGACTGCTAGGATTAACGGAAGACGTGCTAAATGTCCCTGGTGAATCGCCTTCACGGCTTGCTTCAACCGATTCATCAACCTCGTGACAGCTTGCGTTCTCGCCAGCCTGCTCGCCAGGCTCTTGTTTGATCGGAATAGGCATTAGAGTGAACGGTACGTGGTTGCCAAAATTCGCGTCCTCTTCCATTTCCTGGCCTAAAGCAGCGAAGGAGAACGCGTGATAACCATGCGGGGACGTGTCAGATGCTTCGAAGCCCTCTTCTTCTACAGGATACAAAATGGTTTCTTCCTCTGGTGGTAATTCCAGGCTGTGCAGTTTGTTGTCCGCTGTTAGACGATCCGGCAATAAGATGTGATCGCTGAGTTTCTCCCTTGAGTTATGATCCCGCTGTTCGTTACCACGGAATCTTTGACAATCTTTCTTTTCTCTGTCCAACACCGCGGCTTGCACGCTGAGGGGCAACTCAGGGCCAGGCGGTTTCTCTCTGGATATTCCTGGGCGTGGAAACGTGGTACCAGCGTCACATTTATTATTTATCAGCTTTGCGTCTCTTGCGATAGGATAATCATCCACAGGAGATGACGTCTTGGGCGGTTCGAGCTGATCAGCCTGGTCAGAAATGTGTCGCCGTGGCGCTAAAAGATCGACCGAAGCAAGGCCAGCGCCTGTTGCTAGTTCCGTCCTTGCCTGGCACTTTCGGATCGTCGCTGAGTAGTAGGTGCGCTGTACCGTACGTGGCGGTGACTGGTGACGTAACAGACTCCGTGGACGTGACGGTGGCGAGGGCGGGTGTTTCGGTGACGACGATGACAAGGGCCAAAACGTCTCTGGGGCAGACTTCTCTTCGGCCGCCTCGGCCTCTGCAGTCACCTCGAGGAGTCTCACGGGGTTCGCGACTGGACGCCTGATTCTGAGCGTTGGCAATGAGCGACACTCCGTAAGCGAGTTTCGGCAACCAACGCAACTCTCTTCCTTGGACTCGCTGGCAAAGCCTCCCGAAGGGGCTGCTGCTGCCGCTGTCAAACTGCTGCGACGACTTTGAGACTCGTTAGCCTGCTCAGCAGCCGTGGCCTCTTTCCTACGCCTGGTTTGTTTGCGACGTTTTCGACCTGGCTTAGGCAGCGGCGTCGCGGCCTCTCTATAACTGGTCTTTGGTCGTGCGCGGATTTTCACCAACTCGGCGGCTGTCCTGAACTGTAGAGAGTCGAGCGTGGAACTTTTCGAGTCAGTGACAGTGCGGGTGTTTTCGGTGCTTACTGGCTGGTTGGTCGATGCACCGACACGAACAGATACTGGTGCTGCAGAAGCAGACTCTCTGAAGCTGTCTCCAAAACCACTTTCTTGACTCTTTGGTGCTGCTGCTGATGTGGGCTCATTAACACTGTTTCTTTTGTCTTTAGGGTGAGTGACTAACGCTGCCGATGATGCAGACTTTTGCGCTATGCTTCGAATCGGCTTTGGCGGTCTTCCTCGAGGATCCCTGCCGATGGTGACAGACGTTGCGGATTTCGACTGTCTCTGGGAGGATGGATCAATGATTGGCTTCGTTGGTGATCTCTTTCTAAACCTGGACTTGTTTTGTTCGGGCACAACGTCTTGTTGCCTGCCTGGCCAGGACATGCGATCGTGCCATTCTCCTTTTCCCACACACGCGCTTGATCCAACGGTACACGATTCTAAACCACAAGGTCCATTCTCACTAAACCCTACCTCCGAAGACATTAAATCGTTGACAGGGTTACCGTTGAAAAGGCTGACGAGCAGGTCCAGTGCTGACGCTGACCGAGTATCGGCCACGCCCATCCTTGCTGACGCTGACTTGCCTTGGTGTGAAGAAGGAAGACTGGCTGGTACATAAGAAGGAAGAGGGGCTGTCATAAAAGACGGAAGACTAGCTGGTATAGTAGGAAGACAAGCCGGCAAAGAAGAAGCGAGAGCGGCTGGTACAAAAGACGAAAAACCAGCTGGCTTAGAAGACATAGAAGGTACACTGGCTGGCATAACAGACGGAAAACTGGCTGATACAGAGGAAAGAACACTGGTTGGCAGAGAATGTACACTGTCTGGCAGAGAATGTACACTGGCTGGCATAGAATGTACACCGGCTGGCATAGAAGAAAGAACACCGGCTGGCATAGAATATACACTGGCTGGCATAGAATGTACACCGGCTGGCATAGAATGTACATTGGCTGGCCTAGAATGTACACCGGCTGGCCTAGAATGTACACTGGCTGGATGAGAATATACACCGACTGGTATGGAACAAAGAACACTGGCTGGCATAGAATGAACACCGGCTGGCACAGAATATACACTGGCTGGGATAGAATGTACGCTGGCTGGCATAGAATGTACACCGGCTGGCGTAGACGACGAAGAACTATTTGGCACAGAAGAAGGAACACTAGTTGGCACAGAAGAAGGAACACTATCTGGCACAGAAGAAGAAACACTAGTTGGCACAGAAGAAGAAACGCCAGTTGGCACAGAAGAAGGAACACTAGCTGGCACAGAAGAAGGAACACTAGCTGGCACAGAAGGAACACTAGCTGGCACAGAAGAAGGAACACTAGCTGGCACAGAAGGAACACTAGCTGGCACAGAAGAAAGAACACTAGCAGAAGGAACACTAGCTGGCATAGAAGATGGAACTCTGGCTGGTACAGGATCAGCGTGTCTGTAATATTCAGAAAGGCTACGAGCCCCTGACGACGTCTTTTCTCTTGAAAAGCTCCGGCGGATGAGTGAGGGCCCGGAACTCCTCACCATGGCGACGGGACGCAGGCTGCCGAGTTTCTCTGACTTGGGCAAGGCCCGAATGATGAGCGGTTTGGAAACAACCGGAAGGCGCACTGGTATAGCCGGAACGACTCTTGAGGCAGCCCGGCCGACGTCCAGTACAGCACCTGTAGTCTTGGTAGACACCGTCATCGCATCGGAAATCAAACATGGTGATGGGATGTCACAGTGACGACGGGCTTCTGGGATGCAGTAATGGCTCACACACGTCACACAGACAGAGTCAGTACACCCCGCCGCACCAGATTCAGTCAGCGGAGGAGAAGCGGCTTGACCAGTTACAGATGATGCTGCACTGGAAGACTCTGGAGGCATGGCAGAGCAGGCAGCTGACCTGAGTGTTGGCGGAACTACTTCTGCAGCCGTTGTACCAAATAGTGGCGAGTAGTGGCTGGACGACCCAGACGGAATTTCCAGGTGCGCCTTGGGTAGGCCGAAGGAGCCGGGCGTCAGTGTGTTTGCTGCTGTGGGTGTGTTCAGCGAGTTCCGTGCTGCCGGCGCGCTCAGTGGTTTTGACGCTGTGGGTCCAGCGGGCGCAGAGGTAGATTCTCCGTGCGCATTCAGTGATCTTGAGCTCGGTGTGTTGGACAGATTAGGCGAGTCTGACGCCGTGGGTAGGTTCAGCGAGGTTGAAGCCTTTTGCATGTTCATAGACACTGAGTACGGTACGTTTGACACCGTTGGTGCTTTGGACGAGTTCGGCACACAACTAGCATGTGGCTCATAGAGACGTGACTCGAACTCCGAAAACAGGTTCCTTGTTTGTCGTAAATACTCAGTACCTGAATATCCTACAACCTTGGATGACGCTGACTGCTGCACTGAATCTGACGCTGCCGACGGCAAATTAGGCTCTGCGCTGATCTTGGGCAACGATGATTCCTGCGATAGCATTGGCGATGGCGTCAGTGGCGATGGCGTCAGTGGTGATAGCGATGGCGTCAGTGGTGATAGCGATGGCGTCAGTGGCGATGGCGTCAGTGGCGATGGCGTCAGTGGTGATAGCGATGGCATCAGTGGTGATAGCGATGGCGTCAGTGGTGATAGCGATGGCGTCAGTGTCGATGGCGTCAGCGATGGCGTCAGTGGTGATGGCGGTGGCGTCAACGGCGATGGCGATGGTGTCAGCGTCGATGGCGTCTGTGGCGATAGCGATGGCGTCAGCGGCGATGGCGATGGCATCAGCGGCGATAGCGATGGCGTCAGTGTCGATGGCGTCTGAGGACAAAGCGACACGGGGTTCGAGCCTGACGGCTGTGAACACGATGACGTGCTCGGCGACGAAAGAACCGTCACTTCAAGCGCTGACCGCGATAGAGCGCTAAAGTCCACAACGTGGGGTACGGCATTCTGCGTCTGTTGGACTGCTGACCCTGGCTGCGCAACTGGTGTCGCCGCTCGTCGTGAAGGAACCGGGCTGAGAAACACACCTGGGACCACCGGACGAGGGTGTGAAGGTATCTGCTGTTGCCGGCCAAACAACTCCAGGCCGTTCGCACAAGGGCTAGCTTGCAGGAAGCAGGGCGGTGGGAGAGGTGGCGGAGGACAGCCAGCAAACCGCTCCTGCGTCTGCAACGCCATCGGGCACGTAGCTGCAGGGTATGTGGGGTAGGATTGTGGCTGTTGCTTGCTCTTTGGGGTGTCGTAGTGTCTTTCGGTTTCTCCAAGACGTGTCCGTTTCGCTGGTGATGGGTATGTGGGGTAGGATTGTGGCTGTTGCCTGCTCTTTGGGCTGTCGTGGAGTCTTTCGGTTTCTCCAAGACGTGTTCGTTTTGCTGGCGAGGGAGAAGAAGCAGCGTGAGGATCACGGCTGTCACCAGCCCGCTTCTTTGCCATTTGTTCTGGGTTTTGTTGCTGTGGTTGTTGTTGTTGTTGTTGTTGATGCTGCTGCTGCTGTTGTTACTGTTGTTGTTGTTGTTGCAGCTGCTGCTGCTTCTGCTGCTTCTGTTGTTGTTGTTGTTGTTGTTGATACTGCTGCTTCTGCTGCTGTTGTTACTGTTGTTGTTGTTGTTGCAACTGCTGCTGCTGCTTCTTTTGTTGTTTGTTGTTGTTGTTGTTGTTGTTGTTGTTGTTGTTGTTGTTGTTGTTCTTCTTCT
>JABMCL010001781.1:447500-450000 GCA_018857735.1 Alviniconcha marisindica
ACATATAGTTTTCTTCTGTTAATAGCATGGAAAATGAACTTTGAAAGCAGTCGACAACCTTTAGTGTTTTTCCTTCTCAATATGTTCTGTAACGACTGAATACCTTTTTGTTCAAGGAATCTGTTTCTTAGATCCGTGTACAGAGGACAAACCAAAAGGAAGTGATCTTCATTTTCAACCTGGTTTTGGCAAAATACACAGTTTTTGTTTGTAGGACAGTCACTGTATCTGTACATATTGCTATTTATTGGAAGTACACCAAGTCGGAACTGCGTCAGTGCTACTCTGAAACAATATATATCTATAACTGATAAATATTGTTCTGCTCCAAACATAACTTTGAAAGAACGATACATTTCATATCTTTCTTTGTCTCTGATGTCAGCAGTCCACTCCTGGGTGAACATGTCTAACAATCTTTGCTTGAAGACATACAAAAATGATTTGACGTCTCCAACGCCTTGCTGTAACCATACAAAGTAAAAGCCAGTTTTACACAGGAGTTCTCGTACCTCCGTTGCCCAACATTGTTTCCCGTTTTCATCAAGATTAACAAGCATCCTGTAGGCCTGATTAGGTAATCTGTTCTGTTCCATATACAGTAAGCGCAACCAGTACTTAATACAACGAACATATGAGGCAATAAAGAAAGGATATCTACCTAACTCTCCATATACCATCTTGTTTGGGGTACGGCTTGGCACACCCAAATATCTTTTACATGCCATGAGATGTACTCTTTCGATGCTGTCTAGTATGTGTAGCCCCCATATTTCTGATGAATACAACAAAACTGACTGAATCTTTGAATCAAATATTTTAAAGAAAGTCTCTTTTGTCATTTCTCTGCATTTTTGGAAAGACGTACATAGATTGAAGACGGCTTTTTTACCTTTTGCAACCAAATGATCTGTACCTTGTTTCACACTTAAAGTTGTCGTGAATGCGAAACCAAGGTAATGATATTTGTTTACGACTTCCATTTCAACGCCATCATAATACCATTTTTCATGTTTTGACAGGTAGCCGCCTTTTCGGAACACCATAACTTTTGTTTTATCTCTGTTTACTTCCATGTGCAGTCTATCACAGCATGCTTTCAGAGAATTCAGTTGGTTTTGTAAACCATAAGGAGTGGTTGCCAACAGAGCTACATCATCTGCAAAAAGGAGTATGAACAATTCAACGAGTCCCGACAAGAGTTGTATACCATGTCTACCTGTCTCATTAATATAATTGGCAAGCTGATTAATGAACAGGGAGAAAATTGTAGGACTTAATACACATCCTTGGCGGACACCAACGGGGCAATCAAAAAAATCAGAGAGAGAGAGAGAGAGAGAGAGGGAGGGAGAGGTGCGAATGAGCGCACATAAACACTCACTGAAACACCCCCACAGACATTAGTTATCACTCATTTTCGCACACAGGCGTACGCAATCTTTCACGAAGCAAAACACTTTAAAAAGAAAAGAAAAAAGTAGCACACAAAAGTGAAAATAATGAATAAAAATTTGCGAATATTACTGAATATGTCCCGAGGGCGGTCGACGGGCCGTTAAAATCCAAGAACTAGTTAACTTCGTCTGAAATGGGCTGCTGAAGTAAGGGACATAATCATAAATTTAGATTCTCCATTAATATTATAATTATCTCCCTTTACTCTCTGTTCCGCTCCGTTCTTCAACACCAGTTCCTTCCCTTTAGTCCTTCGCTGGCCACTCATGGCTCGTTTCAAGCGGAGCACTGGCGGTGTGAGCCGGTTTGGCCTAGCGGTAAGGTGGTAGACTGGTAAGCAGAGGGACCTCGGTTCGAATCCGCTTCGTCTCTCCTTTCACTTCAAAAATTGTGGTCTGTGGACACTCGTGTGACTTTGTCCCTCGCGGTTGTGAAACGGCATTAAAATGGCTCTCATCGCTGCCCACCTTAATGCAGAAGTCATTCAGGTAGTGACAGTGTAGCGATGGGTATATATTCTTCTCTCTTCCCCCACCTCCATGCCCCCTTCCCCCCTTCTCCCCGTTCCTAATAAGCCTTATGGTTTCTGTGGACGTTAAGCACCATGTTTACTTAGCTCTGGCTGCAGGTGGCACAGGCGATAGAGAAGCTGCACTGTTTTCTCCGCAATCCTTGGAAATATTATCATGCGATCTAGCTGTCAATGAATCTGTGTGAATGACACCCCGCACTCACCCACCCACTCCTCCCTCCCTTCCGTTCACTGTTTTGTTAATGCCCCCCCCCCCCCCCCCCCCTTCTTCTACTACTCCTTGTGTGTGTGTGTGTGTGTGCGCGCGCTCGTGTGTGTGTGTGTGTGTGTGTGTGTGTGTGTGTGTTGTGTGTGTGTGTGTGTGTGTGTCTGTGTGTGTGTGTGTGGTGTGTGTGTGTGTGTGTGTGTGTGTTTACGTGTGTGGTTTGTTGCTGTCATTGTTGGTGGTGGTGGTGTTTTTGTTAAGGCGTAGTTAATAAGTTATCCCCGACTCTTAAAGACTATACTGCC
>JABMCL010001781.1:452500-457500 GCA_018857735.1 Alviniconcha marisindica
TCTCTCTCTCTCTCTCTCTCTCTCTCTCTCTCTCTCTCTCTCAGGCAAGCACGCACCCACACGCATATACATACGTACACACCCATACACCACACACACACACACACACACACACACACACACAAACACACACGGTACCCTGTGTTTTGCGGGCACAAGGCCCTTCCTTACGGACGCCCACTGCAAAACAACAGCAACAACAGGAACAAACAATAATTATTACAACTACTCCGTCCCGGCGTAAAACACTAGCATCGCGGACAGTCTATGGCACACCGCATCGACTTTCTACAGACTCATACCTCGTCAATTAACTGAAGTAACTGTGGCCATAATTGTAGCCTTTGATCTATTTTCGCCATTGCCTGATGAAAATTTCGCATTACCTTTACTGCAGTGCATGGGTTTCCATGGCATAGAGTGTTTCTTATTACAGTAACATGACCTCTCTTTTTCACTTTTTTTCTTTTTCTTTTTCTCTCTCTCTCTCTTGTCGATATCGTCTGCGCCATGCCCCACTTCTGTGACACGAGTGTCCGACCGGAAGTGTGAAGGGGTCCAGGGCAAATCGATGGCGACAGAGGACAGGGGGGTGGGGAGGAGAATGGGGTGGAGTAGAAAAAATATGGGTAGCGGGGAAGGAGGGGGGCGGGGGCGGAGGAAAGAGAAAGGGGTGGAGTGGAGAAACGATGGGTAGCGGGGACGGATGGGGGAGGGGAGGGAGGAGAATGGGAGAGGGGGGATTTGAGAAATAAATTATGGGTAACGGGAATAGAGGGGGCCGTGGGGGGTGGGGAGGTGGGGGTGGGGTGGAGGGGGGGAGGCGAGAAGAGGGGTGGAGTGGACAAGCGATGGGTAATGGGGAAGGGGGAGGGGGTAGAAGGGGGGAGGATAGGAAAAAAGGGTGGAGTGAACAAGCGATGGGAAACTGCGAAGGATGGGGATGGGGGGGGGGGGGGGGGGGAGAGAAGGGGAGGGGGGTGACAAGCGATACCTAACGGGGAAAGATGGGGGGAGGGGGGGTAGAAAGTGGGGTGGAAGGGGGGGGGGGGGGGAGGGTGAAGCGAAGAAACAATGTATATAACATGGAACAGGAGGTAGTGATAAGTGGCACGTGAACATGGCGAGAGAGATGACGGGAGTTCTGCGCATTCTGCACTTTCTGCACAGATAAGATGGCAACCACAAAAGCCGTACACGAGACCAGATCTGGCTGGTGCAGTGGGATAGCAGAGGGAGGGAAGCACTGGCGGAGGTGGTGGTGGTGGTGGTGGAGGTGGTGGTGGACATAGAAGCTGACTGGGAAATGGAAAAGAGAAGAAGAAAAAAAGAAGAAAAAAGAAAAAGAAAAAAAAGGAGAGAGAGAGAGAGAGAGAGAGAGAGAGAGAGAGAGAGAGAGAGAGAGAGAGAGAGAGAGAGAAAAAAGGGGGAAAAAAAGGGAAAAGGAGAGAAAAAACTCCCGTTGACAGCGACACAATAGCAGTGAACTAGAAGCCATTTCCTCAACACCAGCAAGGCCACGCGACGGCGGCGCCACTAGTCTGATTGTCTGCCGGAAGCCAGTCTGGAACGGAGCTCTCCTGTGGAACAAGCTGTCAAGCCCGCAGAGAATGCTTCAATTTGTTCGATGGAAGAGATGGCAGGTCATCTGTGGTACAGCCCCAAAACAGCCACAAATCTCTCTCGTAAATCTTCCCGGTTTCACTCTCTCAAAATGGATTCTATAAGCGCGTGCATGGGTGTGGATGCCATGTGTGTGTTTGTGTGTGTGTGTGTGGGAAGGGGGGGGGTCCTTTTTTCCCCCTTTTTTTCTTCTTTTTTTCTTCTTCTTCTTTCTCTTTCGATTCTGGTCATGTCGTGTGAACATAAAGCAACTGATTCATGACACGAGATTTAGACATTGCCCATGGAATAGTG
Source organism: Alviniconcha marisindica (assembly GCA_018857735.1). NCBI lineage: Eukaryota > Metazoa > Mollusca > Gastropoda > Provannidae > Alviniconcha > Alviniconcha marisindica. The sequence continues at coordinate 454,418 of JABMCL010001781.1, forward strand.
TGAGACTGTTAATCACTAACCAAAATGAGTGCCTTTTTTTCCATCATGGTATACGTCGCTGATACTACAAAATTCCACAGTAAAAAAGGTTAAACCAGACAGGGCGAGTGTAATTTAGCAACGGTATAACATAGTAAAAAGGTTAACTGTGTCTGTAACAAACAAGCAGACAAAATGAAAACGTGAAATGCAATAAACGAAAACCCCAAACGGGTCAGTTCATGAAAAATCATTTTCCGCAGTCTAAAGACCCTAAACACGAGAAAAAGAAAAGAAAAGAAAAGAAAAAAGAAAAAAACGCAGACGATAAGACGTAAAACGAGTGTGTATTCATGAAACGTACCGCTAGGCAAAGGCTGTTTGCTCCACAAATGATTTTCACTTACAAATGATTTGCATGGCAATCGACTGAATTCAGAACTAGAAGATTTATAAGGGAAGAAAACACATAATTATGTGCAAGGTACCCGACTCAAGTCTGTGTTGCTATGTTTGTGTGACGTCTTTTGGGAGCTACATAACTGTTGTTTGTTGATTTTGACATAATTTTGAGAAAAAGTAAATTTCGTTTTGTATTGTTTAATTAAACACACACACACACACACACACACACACACACACACACACACACACACACACACACACACACACACAAAACACGTCCTTTCCAACCTGCTGTGTGTTTTGATTTTAGTTTTAGAACGCGATCGCCAGGTTGTAACCGTCCTGCTTCACTGAGCGGACCCCCCCCCCTCCCCCCCCCCCCCCCCCCCCCCCCCAAAAGGCTTGTAGTCTACATTGTTAAAGATTTTATTTGTAATGAATCACCTTCCATACCGACTCTTTCTTCAACCACAGAAACAGGATAGAGAGAGAGGGGGGGACGGAGAGAGAGAGAGAGAGAGAGAGAGAGAGAGAGAGAGAGAGAGAGAGAGAGAGAGAGAGAGAGAGAGAGAGAGAGAGAGGCTGATTTGTTCGCGCCGTACGTGTACGTGTGATGCGGTGCCAGCGTGCTGACAGTCAACATGTTCCATTCATGGCAATGCGCATAGAAACCAAGGAACCGGAAGTAATTGAACCAAGGCCTCATAGAGTCCGCGGGCAGTCAATTCAGTCTTATCTCGCACTCCTGCCACTCTCCCCAAGTGTCCACAAGGCTTGTCCAGATCCCCTGTACAGATTTCTACCCCACCCCACCCATCGAGTCCTCGGGCTGGGCTGGACCGGAGAGAATCAGATGTGGAAGCTGACGGGAGCAGCGGTATCATCCGTATGATCAGTGATTACAGCTTCGGCTGTCCATTCTGCTTATCTCCAGAGTTCAGGTGTCGTCCGCGTGGGTGGTTGAATGAAAGGAAGACAGCCAAATGTTAGAATCTCTGATGAAACCACACAAGAGGTTCTCTTGTTGGGTTTAGCTGTTCTCCATACGTATCGGCATCCGCATTAGCATCGGATTTCAGCTAAAAGGAAGAGGAAAGAAAACAAAATATGCTTTGTGGAAAATCTGCAAGGGAATCTGACCGATAACAAGACAAAAATTCTCGTATGAAACGAAAAGAAAGGGGCAAAGTTAATACTGCAAACCAACACGCTTCCTGTGGAAAATCTACACGGGAATTTGACCGATGACAAGACAAAGATTCTCGTATGAAACGAAAACAAAGAGATAAAGTTAATATTGCAAATCGTCAAGCTTCACAGAGAACGTGAATATGTGTTACACTGGAGCCCACCAATGGCAGCTAAAACATTGCAGCGTTAAACGAAAATGGCTTCTAGCTCTGGAAAAATTCCTTTCGAAACAAACACTATACATGCATTATCTTATTTCATGAAAGCTCGTCTGCGTGTACGTCTCTATACGCGTTTCACACGAACATTTAGAGTTTGTTGATCCCAGTCAAAATCTGATTGTGGTTGGCTGGCAAAAATGAAAGACACGACAACTGAACAAATTAAACAGCCAGTGCATGAACACGGTGTGTGATACATTTTGATTTCAAAAACACGGATCGAATTCTCGTTGGCACACACCATTGAGCAGAGTCAACCTCAACTGCCTTTTCAGAACGTGATGTTATTCAAAGCCGTTTCTCTCTCTCATTTCCAGCATCATCTAGTTCGTAAAAGGACCACGGACACTGCATCCATTTAAGGACCCGCCATCATTTAATTTCCAATAAAGTAACGACAGTATTCTCACTGTCCTGTGCACAAAAAAGTACATCGCAAATTCTTTTCTACACTTCGAGCTAAAATTATTTTTTCTTTTCTTTTCTCTTCTGTTTTTACACACTCCTTCAATGCCAGCTGACAGAATCTTGGGCACAAAAGTAGACGGGTATCTAAGTGAAGAAACCACAAAGAAGGAAACAAAATCAAACCCCACAAAAGGTTAAAAAGAACGCTGATTTTAATTAAACAATACACACCTTTCTCAAGCATCAAACAGACAGACAGTACACAAACAAACAATGACAGCTGAAAAGCGGGCACCTATCTTAGTTTCAGTTAGTGCTGGCGTTTGTTGTAGAACAAAATTGCACTCTATAAGACACCCCAGCACTATAACTGAAAGATAAAAAGATAAGTATACACTTTTGATGATGATAACGTGGGGCTTTATGTCCGCGGATGTCGGGCTGAGATAAATTTTAGGGATAAACTGTAACACAGACACTTTTACCCGTCATGGTTCTTAAGTGTATTATCTGTCTGTTGCTTGAAAAAGGTGTTTCACTAAAATTTGCGCATGTTTTGCGTTATCTGATTAAATTCAGCGTTTTTTTGTTTGTTTTGTTTTTAACCTTTTGTGTGTTTTGATCTCACTTGATAACGCTAGCAGTAAACTTTGTTTCAGATTTGTTTTCTCACAGGACACAGCCGATATTTTCAGGGTAAGCGCTGGCACAGGTATCCGGTGTCTTCAAAAGAAAGGATTTCAGAGTTGTGTCACCTGTATGTTTCTTAAAATGCAATCTTTCCACCTCTTGGTTTTCGTAACTGATGGAATTCCATACTCTCTCCCACGTCCCCACCCCACCTCCAACCCGCAGCATTCCACATTATCGAGCCGTTCG
>JABMCL010001781.1:470000-480000 GCA_018857735.1 Alviniconcha marisindica
TGTCTGCCTGTGACTACATCTAGACACTAAATAGTTATATAATTCTCCCTCATTGTCGTCGTTATCATCACCATCATTAACGGTATCGAACGTAAACTGAATTTTTTGTTGTTGTTGAAAAGATTAATAACGTATCCATACTCCATCAAAAAGAGTCAACCACCCCACCGTATTAAACACAGCCAACCACCACACACATTTTATATGAAAGTCGGCAGGGAGTGCTCCTTCGACTTTGCTACGGTCTTCTCCTTCTCCTTCGCCGCTACACTGAAAGAAAGATGAATGTGGCCGTCTTCTCCACTTCTTCCTTGATGCCTTTGAATCTGGTCTCTGTTACGGTCCATGTCGACACTGATTGTGACCATTGTCCGCTTCATCCAGTAACTAGTTAACGTTACGCTTATAAATGCCGAGTACCATGGCTCTCGAGAAGGCGATCGAATATGGCGACAATTGTCTGCTCTTCTCATGAAGCCGAATGTCCCACTCATCCTCTCCCTTCCCACCCCACTGCCCCTCCCACTAATATCCCCATTCCATCTCAATAACGGAAGGGTACCGCCTTTTGGCTGGGCGGTCTGACTGCTAATTAACAAACGGGACAAGTTAATGGACAGAACACGCATTTCTGACTGGCTGAATGACTGTGTCCCGAAAACAATCTCCATAAATCCATTTGAAAAACAAAGACCCCGAGCATGCCAATTTTGCCGGGAAGATAATTCTGTTGAGTAAATTGTGTTGTGGAAGTCTAAACCAGTCAGCGTGAGACACGTGGATATGATCAGATGGCTGTCACAGTACTGGTGCCGGCATCAGTGAAATAAAACAGTTCAAGCCCATCTTTTCTCTCTCTCTCTCTCTCTCCCCTCTCTCTTCCCCTCTCTCTCTCTCTTCTCTTCTAAAAAGAATGGCCCCCTTTATGAAGGGCCGTGGCCTTTTTATGAATAAAATATCAATCAAAAATCTCTCTCTCTCTTCTCTCTCTCTCTCCCCTCTCTCTCCCCTCTCTCTCTCTTAATTTTTGTTTTGGTTTTTTTTTCTCAATTTCGCAGAAATGCATTCGTGTTTTGTGCACCAGTACCCATTTATTTACATTGTTACGCACTTTCATGCCTGGGGGAGAGAGAGCTAAAAGAGAGAGAGAAAAGGGGGGAGAGGGGAAGGGGAAAAAGACAGGGCAGACAAAACAGACAGAACAGAAAACAGAGACAGAGAAAAGAGAGGGCAGAGACACAGAGACAGGACAGAGACAGAGACTTGGGGAGGCCCGAGGTTTTTAAAAGTAAAATTGGGGTGTGTGTGTGTGTGTGGGGTGTGTGTTTTGTGGGGTGTGTGGGGTGGGTTTGGTGTGGTGAGAGAGAGAATGCATGTCTGTGTGTTTTGGTTTTGACTGTTAGTGATGAAGAGGAGCGAACGGGCATTTCGTTTGAACGTTTCATGCAAGGTGCGCACGTGCGTGGGTGCGTTCATTTTGGGGGATGCCCCTGGCCAAAAATTACTCGCGGGGGAAAAGAGAGGGGGAGAGAGAAAAGAGAAAAGAAAAAAGGGGAGAGAGAGAGAGAAAAAAGGGCAGTTAAAAAAGGAAAAAGAAAAGAAAACCCGACACAAATTCGCGACAGAAAGTCTGCCCAAGTCGCACTTGAAACTAGCCATGACTCACTGGCCACATGGTGGTTCCCCCCCCCCCCCCCCCCCCCCCCCCCACCCCCCCCCAATCCCCCCCCCCCCCCCCCCCCCCCCAAACCCCCCCCCCCCCCCCCCCCCCCCCCCCCCCCCCCCCCCCCCCCCCCCCCCCCCCCCCCCCCCCCCCCCCCCCCTGCCCCCCCCCCCCCCCCCACACCTTCACACAAGGCAGGGTCCCGGGGAGAGAGAAAAAAAATGGCTCCGCTATTTTTCCATGTCACGGCGAAATGTAATCGAACCCTCCTCCCTTTGTTATCGCTGAAACCCGATAAGGCGTGATCCCTCGTAGGGGCAAACATTGATCATGGCAAAATCTATTAAAAACCAACCTCGCACGAAGGGTCCCACAACCCTGCCACCCCTCCCCTTCGCTGCTCCCTACCCCTCCACGGGCAAAAAGGGTTGACATGTCGTTGTTATTTGGGGTGTCGGATGCACTGGCTACGGATACATGGCTAACAGTTAGTTAGTTCTTGTGTTTTGTAGCTGTTGTTTTTTTTTACCCCCCCCCCCCTCCCCCCTATCCCCCCCCTCCCCCCCCCACCACCCCAGTCCCTGCTCCTTTCAAGCGCATTCTACACCCGTTTAAAACGTTAGTAAGCAAATCACTCCTAAAATTGTGCTGGCCCACAGAACGGCTAATCAAAAGAGGCTAGATTATTAACAAGACTTCTTTTTCTTCCTTAACTTCCCTCTAAGAATGATGACAATTTAACACGCACCATTCGTAATGGATTAGCTGGGGGGAGGAGGGGGGGTGGGGGGCAACTGGAGAGGTTCAAACTCTGCCCGGACATGTTGAAGAGATGCTGCTATCTGCCATAACCCTTCCTTGTGAGCACACCCTCAAGCTTCAAACCATACGAAAGTTTATATAACTCTCTCTCTCTCTCTCTCTCTCTCTCTCTCTCTCTCTCTCTCTCTCTCTCTCCCTCTCCAGTCAGATAGGCTATTAGATGTTAGCACTTAATCCTCTCTGGCAGAAAAACACACAGAAGCAAAACGGAAAGCCGCAAACCCGTACAACAACCGTTGATTTCCTTCACATTGGTGGCAGGCCTTAAAAACAACATGTGTGTGTGTGGGGGGGTGGTGGGGGGGGCTGGGGCGTACGCCTCATTCAGTCACTGAAATAAGAGAAACCCGGCAGAACAAGGGCAAGTCAGATCCAGATGAGGACGTACCCAAACCTGACACCACGACCTCACAGTTGAGGGCAGTGACCCACCTGCCAGGCCATGGCAAGGGCAGTAACTGGAGACAAAGGAGGGTTCGAATCACTCCCTTCTGGCCTTCCGTCCCTACATCAGCGCGAAGCCTCCGTGACCACTGGACCGTTTACACAATGACACCCTTGTTTCTGTCCCTGACAGGACAGCGGATGTGGAAACACGAGACAAAAAGTGGTTGACATGGTGACCTGAGACCACCTACTTGGAAATCTGGCACTGACTATGACCACTGTATCAATGCATAATTATGACTCATACAATTATCGCGCAGGCAGTTTCAATCAGTATGTTTCATTGTTTGAACAATGTTGCTTTACGTCCACAGAGACCGTACGGACTATTAGGGACAGGACGTCCACCAAAACTCACAGAATGACCAGCAACTATCGCTTTCACTATTCATGGCGCACACCACGATGTTTACACAGGATTGCGGTAATAATAATACATGTACAGTTGAATGGAGGCACAGAGTTCAGGAGCTGTGTGAAAGTCTAGGTGGCCGTCCTGGGCTCCCCGTCCTAATGAGCCTTATGGTTTCTGTGGAAGTAAAGCAACATTGAACCATGCTTACGCATTGGTCTCAGTTTGTCCCTCAACCCGACATCCGAGGACATTAAGCTCTACATAATCATCATCATCATCGTCATCATCATCAATAGCGGCACACATTTACAAATAGGAAAACAGAATGTCTGGCAGTAGTCGAAGCACGCAAAGCTACCTATATTAAGTGTGGCCTAGTTTCTGTGGAAGTAAAGCAACATTGAACCATGCTTACGCATTGGTCTCAGTTTGTCCCTCAACCCGACATCCGAGGACATTAAGCTCTACATCATCATCATCATCATCATCATCATCATCATCATCGTCATCATCATCAATAGCGGCACACATTTACAAATACGAAAGACAGAATGTCTGGCAGTAGTCGAAGCACGCAAAGCTACCTATATTAAGTGTGGCCTAGTCCAGACTAAAAACAGGGAGCGTTTGCCACACTGGTGACAATAACTTCGGTATTGGCTGTACGTAAATAAGTAACTTGGTGTTTTACGCCCAATCAACCATTACGGTTATATCAGAGCGAGGCATTGGCTGTACCCCATCGCGGGCACAAAAATTATACGAAAACAGCGGTGACAACATTTAAAACCAACAAAACCCAAATCATTTTATGTTACAAAATATCAATTACGATTTTATGGCGTTATAGAAATGCTCCGTTGTCATTCGAACGACCATAGCCAGCACCCCAAAAGAGAGCAGACACAAATAAGGACGCCCACAACAGCACAAGAAGGCCGGTGGACAGCGGCAAAGAGGAGGATGCTCGCGACACCATCTGTCACGCCCACGACCTCTGACCTGCACGCGCCTGGGCGTCACCACGGGCAGCACGTGCAGGGGGCGGCGCTGCGCTGGATGTCTTGTGCAGCTGGCACTATCACATCATCAGGCGTCATCTCGTCGTAACAGTCATTAATAATTCGAATCAGTTGGATGCTCAGCCCCCTCCTTCTCTCCCCCCACTCCCATCCCTCTCTCTCTCTCTCTTAAAATAAAGTTTTATTCGAGTTCTCTCTCTCTCTCTCTCTCTCTCTCTCTCTCTCTCTCTCTCTCTCTTGTAAAATAACGTTTTCTAGTTCGAGTTCTCTCTCTCTCTCTCTCTCTCTCTCTCTCTCTCTCTCTCTCTCTCTCTCTCTCTCTTCCGCCCCATCTCTCTCTCTCTCTCTCCCATCCTGCTCTTTTCCGAAGAGAGGCAAGGGATGCTCGGAACCCCTGCTGAGCATGGTGCTGTGAGGTGTGATCGCTCATTTCCCTTCCTCTGGTTCCAGACCGGTTTAGGACAAGGCTGCATTCCTTTGTTCGGCCGGAGACAATGGCTGTTAATGAACTGACTCTTTGGGGAGATCGGGAAAACAGACAGGAGGAAATTTACTACATTAGGTCCTCAGCAACGAGTTCCTCCTCGTCGTCGTTTTGAAATAAAGGGAGCTACTTTGGGAACCCGAATTTGAAGTGATACTGTGACAGTGTTGACTCGCAGGAGAGAGAGAGAGGCAATGAATCTTGTTGAGCTTGTGACTGTAAGTCTCTCAGATCCCGAAATGAAAAAAGGTCAGTTACCGGGCTAACATCAATATTCTTGAGCTTCTGAAGGTGAACGTTTCTGGTTGTGGAAGTCATGGTCATTCAACTCAATGCACTGAAAATTTGAAAGAAAAACAAAACAAAAAAACCAAAAAAGAACAAGACAGAAGCAAAAGCTTTGGCGGTTCGCCGGCGGTGTTATGTCGAGATGTCGGGGTTTCAACAACAGAATGCCACAGAGTACCTCCCCACGCACCCACCCCGTCCAAATCACCCCGCACACCCTTCCCCGTCGTCAAAAGAAAGACAAATCAAACCAGAAATCGGGAAAAACCTGTCTAATCTCGATTCTGATCTCACTCGACGTAGCTGACATCTGCCGATAAGGGCGCGTGCACTGATGTCGCACCGGTCAGGAAGAGGCTGAAATACAGCTTGAACAAAAACGCTGCCGCCCCCCCCCACTTCCAAATCTTCACTGCCGACTATAAATCGTCTGCTCTCTGCTCCCACGATGACCGCCCGAGCAATTTGCTTCCCATTTAGACCATTTGAAAAAGCCAAAGGTCGGGACGGGTTTTCGCGATGGGTACACCCAACAATTGAACCAGACCGCAACATTGTCCGCCATAATGGGACTTTTCATCGCTCTCCCAGCCCCGCCTCGTAAACACCTTGGCCCTGAATAGAAATCGCTTTGTACGAGGCTGCGCGGCACAGAATTCCCTTTTGTACGCAGCTCCATGAAACAGAATTCGCTTTTGTATGAATCTTCATCCCTTACTAAGCGTGGTCTGAATAGGGAACTCGTGCGCCTAACCCAGCGTTTAAATGAGCGTTGAAAGATTCGTCGTGGCTGTACAAAGCCGGGACGAACAGGTGGGATTTCACCGTGAGGTGAACGTGTGTTGTCTGGTGTCTGAGAAGAATGTGCGACCGAGGCGTCTTTGTGGGAAGTTACTTCATATGTAGCCACGCTTTGGCAGGAAGGATTAGCACAACCTTACAAGTTGCGACTGCTGCAGTTGAAAAATGTAGCAAAATTGGTGACAATCAAAAGTCGTTTCTGCATAGTGTGATTATGTGATACAGTTTCTGATTGGGGGGGCTATTTTTTTAAAAATATCTTCATAACCTGCTGTAGGGTATCGCGGACGCAGAAATTAAGGTCCCTTTTTCTGTGTTAAGAGCTAATAAAATCTTCCCACTTTCAAGTCTGGAGTTGGCCAGAATATAGCTACCTACTTTGCAGTGGATTCGTACCTGTCTAATTTCTGTCGTTTCAGTTCTTTCAACATCATCCCCCAGTAAACTTCAAAGACAAAGTGACGTAAAGCATACAAAAAAGCTCAGCCCGCAATACTGTGTTACATTCCGTACGGCGGTTTATTACAGCTCGTGAAATTTAAAAGCTTTGCACGCAACTCTGTATGACAGAGTGAAAATTTGATTTTAATGTCGTGTAAAATCTAAATGAAATTTCGGCAATTATCTGAGAAATTTCGGCAATTATCATATGATGCCATTCAGTTAGTACTGATTCACAGGAAAGCGACGACTGTATTAAAAGCAACAACCCCCTCCCCACCATCACACACACACACACACACAGACACAGACACAATATATATATATAAATCGGTCACTCTAATGGTACAATGTATTCACAGAAAGTTAACTAACTGTTATAGTACGCAACACGTACATCTTCCAACGTTTTCCAACCCCTCACCCCCACCCCCTTCCTTCTCCAGAAGTCCTCATCCCCCATCCCCACCCCTAAAAAAAAAATCAAAAAAAAAAATCAAAAAAATCTAAGGTCTGTTAAATATAAATCTCATGATTTCTCTTCCCCTTCAACCTGGCACAATCCGCTTGGCACGCTTCAGTGCCCTCAATTACCCACCGCAGTCGTTCGGCACCCTCGCCAAAGCTCGTAAATTCTCCCCCAACGACCTGCTCGTGCGAGGCACTCTATCCAAAACCCATTACCTCCCCCCATCGCGGGCCCACCAAATCGAGCACGCAGCCTTCAGGAGAACCCGAGAACTATAAGCTACGGAGCAGACATCCAAAACGGTTTCCCAAGACGCAGAAAATCGCCGCCACAAAACAGATTTACAGGCAAGAAATCCGTCACGGCAAGGCGTTTTATTCAGGGGGGCAGGGTGAGGAGCAGCCACGGTTGGTTGGAGGTGAGGTTCAAAGTGCACCAGGAGGATAAAAATTGTGCCGGGGTGTGGGGAAGACGTGTGAGCCGGTTTGGCCTAGCGGTAAGGCGTTTCGGCTGGTAAGCAGAAGGGACCTCGGTTCGAATCTGCTTCGGCTCTCCTTTCGCTTAAAAAATTGTAGTCTGTGCGCACTGTCTTGTTTGCGAATTTGTCCCTCACAATTATTAATGAGACATTACAATGGCTCTTTTCGCTGTCCATCTTAATGCAGGAGTCATTCTGGTGGGGACAGTGCAGCGATAGGTATATAACCACCCTCTTCCCCCACCTCCCCCCCCCCCCCATTTCCCCGTCCCTAATAAGCCTTGTGGTATCTGTGGACGTTAAACACCATGTTCACTTACTTGGGGAAGACGCAGGACAGCCACGAGGAAGACGGGCCATGCCCCGCAGAAGAACACCGCCAAGGAGACTTAACAGTTTTCTCTCTCTATTACAGCTGCGTGTATTCCATGGACAAGTGCCAGAGAGATAATTCAAAACTACGGCGGAAAGCTTTCGCTTTCGCTTTGTTATTGTTGTTGTTGTTTATTTCGGCTTCATATATGAACACAGTTTCACCATAAAGGGATTAATCAACCAAACTGCAGCGGTCTCGGATGTCAATATCAATTACGAAGCCGTTTCCGTTAAATGTTCAGGTACACCAAATCAGATCTACTTTCTACTATTTTAATCAGTCGTATACTGAATCCATGAATGTACGATTCAACATTTTTTTTTAAAGCAAAAAAAAAAAAGCGAACGTTAAAAAGTACTATTTAAATGAAAAATAGGACAAGAAATCTGAAGAAGAAAAAAGATGTGCAACCATGTCAGCAAACTGACGAAAAACAGTCTGAAAATAGCCCATCAGTCACTTGGCATTTCTCCTTAACTCTGGGGAAAAGGCGCAGGGAATAAACTGCAAGAGTTTTATTTACTATCCTGTAAATGTCGAAACTGTGGAAAGAACTCGCCTTGCACGAGAAGAAGCAAGACAAGCAATGCCAGCGAAGCACTTAGCGCTGTCACACAGTGTACACAGAGCAAAGCATGCAGGTACGGACTATGTATTTCATGTACCCCTCCTCCTACTCTTCCTCCTCGGAGAAAACGAGAGAGCGGGGAGGTGAGAGAGGGGGGTGAGAGAGGGAGGGAGCGAGCGAAGAAGGAAGGGTGGAGAGAGACAGAGAGGGGGGAGGGAGGGTGTGAGAGAGGGAGGGAGGGAGAGAGAGAGGGAGGGAGTGATGGAGGGAGGGAGTGAAGGAAGAGAGAGACATACAGACAGACAGAGAGGGGAAGGAGAGAGAGGGGGGGGGGACGGAGAGGCGAGCGAGAGAGAGAGAGAGGGAGGAAGGGAGGGAAGGAGAGAGACAGAGGGAGGGAGGGAGGGAGGGAAGGAAAGAGAGAGACTAGTACTTCTGGCCACGTTGCCTTCTTCCCCTTCCTCTCCTTCTTCTCCGTGGGTTTGTTTGTCTTGATGCGATTTATGGGCAGTTGTGGAGAGGTTTGCATTCCAGCGGAGGTTTGCCTGACAGGTGATGGCCCCCGCTGTTCTGTCAGGGCCTCTATCTCTACCTGCCCGGTCTGGCACCGCTGCCGCCCCGTCTACCTGGCGGCGTGAAGCAGTCACTGAGTGTCGGCAATGCCAGCTCGTCTCTATCAGCCTCCAGCCATTCATCATGACGGACGAGGACGCGGAGGAGTAGGCGGAGGAGGAGGAGGAGGAGGAGGAGGAGGAGGAGGAAGAGGAGGCTTGCTGGCTGTGCCGAGTATGAAATCTTGTTGCATTGCCAATGACGCCATTGCTTTTGTTTTGCTGCTGTTGTTGTTTTTAACAACCATGTGTGTGCGCTGCCAGTGGCTTCATTTGTTTGGTTGCTGTTGTTGTTGTTGTTGTTGTTCTCAATAACTCTTCTTCTTTTTTTCTTTTTTTATAATCCTTTCACACTCTCCCCAAATAATTTCCAAGACATAAAGATCCTAGGAAGTGCATAAAATATAGTACGCTCTGCTGAGACATGCTTCATAAAATCACTCCGATAGTCCCAGTAGCAAATACACAAGATTATATCGAACTGTTTCAGCTCGCAGCATGCATGTACACAGACTGTACGTCATTAAATGACAATTGACGTACGTTGTTATCTTGATAATCTTCAGATCAGTCTAAGATAATTAATGTGAAACAAGATTTGCCCCCACCCCCACCGCCACCCTCACCCCCTACCCCCACCCCCAGCCCCCCAAAAGGAGGAACAAAGCATACACTGCTCCTGCTGATGATCATGGAATGTCGACTCCCTGACCCCCCAAAACAACAACAACAACAACAAAACAAACAAACAAACAAAAACAACAACACACACACACACACACACACACACACACACACACACACACACACACACACACACACACACACCAACACACACCAACAACAAAACAACAACAACAAACAGGACAAAAACCAACAACCCCCCCCCCCCCCCCCCACTATACCATACAATTCAAGACATTAGCCGCAACCCCAGCAAAAAGAACTCAACTCCTTCAAAACTGACTAAACCAACCAAACCCTAGCTCCCTCCTAAGCGCTGGGCCGACGTGGACGGCGGCTGCAGAGCTCAAGCCAATAACAATAATTCTGCCCTCCGCCAAACGGCCAACGGAGCGGCGACGGGCGGAAGCCGCTGGGGTCGGCGGGAGGTAATGATGTGTTTTTAATTCACCGGAGAGGCTCCCGCGGCGATTAGTACTTCATTAAGAGAT
>JABMCL010001781.1:485000-490000 GCA_018857735.1 Alviniconcha marisindica
ACAAAAAACGAACAAAGACACGGGGATTATGTATATAAAATATGAAAGCTAGAAGGACCGACCCGGTGGAGAATTAAGGATTTTTTTATTTTTTTTAATCAGCTAGTTGGAACATATCGATTGGGACAAAATCATTCAAGATGGAATAGATTTGCTTGTTTCTTTGTTTTGTTCTGTTGCTTTATTTTTGCTGTCGGCTGTTGTTTCTTGTTTGGTTTTTCTTTTTGGTCTGGTTTGGTGTGTCGCCCTGATATAACCGCACCGGTTGACTGGGCGTAAAACACCAACTTACTTACTTACTTGGTTTGCTGTGTGTGTGTGTGTGTGTGTGTGTGTGTGTGTGTGTGTGTGTGTGTGTGTGTGTGTGTGTGTGTGTGTGTGTGTGAGAGAGAGAGAGTGAGTGCATGCGTGCGTGCGTGCGTGCGTGCGTGCGTGCGTGCGTGCCTGCCTGCCTGCCTGCCTGCCTGCCTGCCTGCGCGCGCATGCCTGTGTGTGTGTGTGTGTGTGTGTGTGTGTGTGTGTGTGTGTGTGTGTGTGTGTGTGTGTGTGAGTGTGTGTGTGGAAAGAGGGGGGGTGTTTCTACTTACCATATACAGCGTCCGATATTTTACAACTTGCTTCTTGCCTCAGTGAGAATCGCTCGCTAACGCTAAATAACCTCAGACTCGTTGTCAGAAAAGGAACACGGAGGAGAGCGGGAGGGGGTGGTGGGGGGGGGGGGGGGGGGGGGTTGAGGGAGAGGGGGAATAGACTGTATACTGACTAACAATCCAAAACAGCCTTAAACAGCAGCGACATGACCGCAGATACCATTACCAAACAATAATAACAAACTGGCCAAGAAAAAATGGACATAAAAAACAACGACAAAACAAAGACCAAAAAACCCACAAACCCCCCCACAAAACCCCGGAGTGACCCAGCAAACCTCCCTTCACTAATATAAATCTGTTCGCTCCGTTCAGTAGGCTGATCGATCCTGAAACTGCAGAGACCAAATCATCACCGCCATTCGCACGCAGTCAACCTTGCCCCTAATAATGAACCGGCGGCCTCCAGGTCCGTAACCTTCGATCAATTTCCCTCTCCCTTCCCCCCAGGTCGATTTTATGCTTGGCCGAAACTCGCTCATTATGCCCGAGAAGCAATTTCTGTCAAAATCAATTCGGAATCCAATCTTAAATCGCGCCTCGGCTGAAAATAGCAATGGGGTTGTTGTTGAGGATTGCAAGAGAAGGGAGGAAAGGATTAGCACTGTGATGAGGGGAAATTTGTATCTTGATTTCTGATGCTTGATGCCCCCCCCCCCCCCCCCACCACCACCACCTCCACCAACACCCCACCCCCACAACCCCACCCTCCACTGGGTAGCTTCCTCAGTTTCTGTGCAATTTTAAATACTTTCTAATACGATGCTGCTGTGTCCCACTTCTTCCAGCATTTTGATCAAACTACAGCAGTTTTGTTTGCATTAAATGGATGGCTGTGCCAATAATTGTTTGCATTAAGTGGATGGCCGTGCCAATAATTGTTTGCATTAAGTGGATGGTTGTGCCAATAACGCTGAACAACATTTCCACTCAAATCAGTGTTAGTATTTTACTATTTATAGCAGATTAAAAACTTGATAACTCTTACAGGTGCAAGGAGAATACTAAGTTATAACAGAAGGAACGTTCCAGATGTTCGCAGCTGCAATCGAAACCGTCACTGAAATAAAAGTCACTTCTGCAGGGTCAGCTTTCTGTGCTGACTCTTATTTCGGTATCCGTTCCACCCCCATGTTACCGGAGTAGCACCTAAAAGATCCCAGTCATTGTGCCAAAAGTGCAGGTGGCAGGTTACAGCTAAACACACACGCATCCTACGTATGTGGCTTCGAATAACGAGACAGTGTAAACTGCTGCATGGATGTATGGAACGTGCGCCCAGACGGGAGCAGTTTCACGTGGCACCAGCCATATAACAACCAAACAGCGCTGTAACCATTTCGATGGATATTCAAAACGCGTAGCGTGAAGCTACAATCACTCACTCGGAGTCGTATACGACTAAGGCGCAGACACAGAGACGATAGCGCTATAGTTGCCATTGTGAAGCGCTTAGGGTTCATCTGGAGATGAGATTCTCAACAAGTATTCATATAAATAAAAAATAAACAAACGTGCCATCTTAATGGCAGATCGATGTGAAGAGAAAACGAGAGAGGTGGCCACGAGGGAGAAAGAGGTGGAAGCGAGAAAGAGCGGGGGGGGGGGGGGAGAGAAAAGGGGGGAAGAAGAGAAAAAAAGGGGGGGAGAAAAGGGGGGAAGAAGAGGATAAAAGGAGGGGAAGAGAGAAGAATGGGGAGTGGGGGGGGGGCTAAAGACGAGGGATGCAGGGATAGGAGGGGGGATAACGAAGAAAAAGAAGGCACAGAAAAAAACAGACACACAGAGAGAGAGAAAAGAAAAGAGAAAAAAGGAAAAAGAGAGAGAGAGAGAGAGAGAATCACTAGCGACAACTGGGAGCTGAGAGAGAGAGAGAGAGAGAGAGAGAGAGAGAGAGAAAGAAGAAAAGGGAAAAGGAAAGAGAGAGAGAGAGAGAAAGAAAAAAGAGAGAAAAAAAAGACAAAAGGAGAGAGGGAGAGAGAGAGAGAGAGAGAGAGAGAGAGAGATTCACTAAAAGCTCGAGCACTGACGAGGGCGAGAGATGAAAGAGAGCTACACAGACTCTGGCGGACAAGACGGGAGGAGAATCAGGTCTCAAGTCTTTTGATGGTGGGTATTACTTACGCGTAGCCGGTCCTCCCAAGACATCTGAAGAAGCTTGATCAGATCGATGGGCTCGCCCAGCTCTGTTACCATGACGACCGTCGTGTCCCCCTCCCCGTCGTAGGGTTTGTCAGGCACGCAGAAGCCCAGCACCTGTAGGCAACACACATAGCACGCACTCAGTGATGGCTGCGGAAACAGGAGTCTGTTTTTTTGAGAGAAAAAGAGAGAGAAGGAAAAAGAAGAAGAAAGAAGAAGGGGAGACAGGGGACAAAAAAGAGAGCGGGCAGGGAAAAAGAAAGGGGGGGCAGAGAAGAGACAAAAACAGACAGACAAAAACCGAGACAGAACCCAAAGGAAAAGGGGTGGGGGGGGTGTGTGTGTGTGGTGTGTTTTTGGGTTTTGTATGTGTATGAGTGTGTGTGTGGTGGTGGTGTGTGGTGTGTGTGTGTGTGTGTGTGTGTGGTGTGTGTGTGTGTGTGTGGAGAGAGAGAGAGAGGGGAAGAGAGAGAGGGGGGGGGAGAGAAGAGAGAGAAGGGGGGAAAAAAAGAAGAGAGGGGGAGGGGGGAGAGAGAGAGCGTATTTTCAATGAAGATTTAGCACAGAGGCTGACTGACATATCAGCCGTTGTTACAGTATTGCTACAAATCAAGACATTCATTCTATTAAAAAAAAAAAAAAAAGAGCGAGAGAGAGAGAAAGAGAGAAGAGAGAGATTAAAAACAGCATAAATGAATGCAACATTATTATTCTGCAATTGTTCGGAAATTAGCATGTCTGTGTAGCTAGCTTAACACCAAACCGTGAAGACTGTTATACGTCTCTTCGATGCAGTACAACCATACACAGTCCCTTATGCTTCAGATGCAGAAAGCATCTTAGCTCAGAAAAATAGGGGGGGGGGGGGGGGGGGGGGGGGGGGGGAGAGAGAGAGGGGAAGGCTGGTATTCAGAATCCGTCTTCTTTTCTCTGCACATCGGCCATCTTTACGATCCTATTTTCAGTTCAACAATACGGTTCCGGCATTAATCACAGATTTGAGAGGGGCAAATCACTGTTCCACGTGCTACAAATGCCTGTTTGTTCGCCTCGAGCCAGGGGATGAAAGAAGCGAGAAAGAATATTTAAAGACGAAAGAGCAATCTCGAACTGTCGGCGAAATTTCAACCGATCGATCGCCCCTCTCATTTTCTCACAGATCTGCTCGAAAAAGACCGGAAGCGTTTTCATTTGTCCAGAGTCACACAGGAGATTTCTGCACTTCGATCATCTTGTCAAATTTAAAACAACCAGCTGTGAATTACACATGATCAACTTGCAGATCTTTTAATTCGCCTAGAGAAAAAATTTACTTAAAAATAATCATCATAAAAAGGAGAAACTGAAACACCAAGTAACTTTTTTGCGCCCATTATTATCATTTATTCTTAACATTGTTTTACTTCAACCCCTTGTCTATCTTCTTCTTTACTTCCTTCTTCTTTTATTATTTTCTATCTTCTTATACCCGACGAAGACTCTTCGCCGAAAGCGCTTGTGTTTAATTGTTCCTGTGTTTTGTAGTATAGGTGAGTACATTTCTCTAGAGCTATTGTATTTTGTCAACCTCACCAGCAGTTGTTCACTGATTCCTTTTTTTACGCCCAGTCAACCAGCTCAGTTACATCAGGGCAGACAACCACCAAAATTAAAGCAGCCTCTTTTCCTTAAAAAACAACACAGCAACAAACAGACAAACACCATTAACAACACTGAAAACAAAACAAAACAACTACGCTTAAATTGTTCATTAACTGATTAAGTTACACCAAGAACATTATTATCAACAGATCTACAACAAACTTCTCCCATGCCTACCATTTTCACCCTCGCTTTATATACAATGATTATTGAATTACATATATATTTGAAAACTGAGATCCACTGAGGAACAAAGTTTGGTAATTTGATTTTCGCAGGTCTAAAGCGAGACCAGGCGAACCACAAAAATGACTGCAGACTCAATTCCCAAGTAAGCAACACAACGTCTGCGCCAGACTCTTAATGAAAACGCTCCAGCTGAAAGAACTGTGTCTCCTATTGGAACGCGTCTCCCATCCTTCTCCGGCCTTCCCAATGGAAGTGTCAGAACCTCGAACGAAATTTGTCCAGATATCGAAAAAATAGACAAGGCTGCCACCAAGGTCTGGCCAAATTGAATTTCAGCGCATAACTGTGTTCCTTTTCCGTTAGCTAGCTGGCTCGAAA
>JABMCL010001781.1:492500-495000 GCA_018857735.1 Alviniconcha marisindica
GTGTGTGTGTGTGTGTGTGTGTGTGTGTGTGTGTGTGTGTGTGTGTGTGTGTGTGTGTGTGTGGTGGGGTGTGTGTGTGTGTGTGTGTGTGTGTGTGTGTGTCGTGTGTGTCGTGTGTTGGGGGGAGGGGGCGGTTGCATGCTGAAAGGGAACGAGCGTTGTGTCAAAGGGAAGGGTGGTCAACAAGGGGCGTCAAGGTGTTAACAGAATTCAGAGAATGTGGCCATGTTGTTGACACCCCACACCGCCCAAACAAATGTTGACCAACACACCAGTCTGTTGGAACTGCGCTCAACAAGGCCTCCAATAACACACACACACACACACACACACACACACACACACACACCCCCCCCCCCCCCCCCCCCCCCCACACACACACACACCCACCCAAAAACCCCACACACAACACACACACCACACACCCACACACACACACACACACACACACACACACACACACACACACACACACACGCGCGCACGTCCGTTCGTTCGACGGTAGCTGCTAATAAAAATTTACACGGAATTTATCATTTTATCACCCTCGTTATCTCTCGCGGCCCAGTAAATCTACAGGAGCCCGATCGGGTCAAGATGCCCAAGTATGTGCTCTACTCGAGCGTTAACGGTTTAGTGCCAGCTTGTCCCGCCCTGTGATTTATGGGATCGTATATATCGCAGGTACCCCACCAACCAGAGTATGGCGTTGCTCCTAGTGAGATACAGTTCAAATGAGGCCAACGCCTCGCTAGTTTGCAGTTCGTGAGACTAAGTAAGGTTCACATTCAGAGAAAGGGGGAGTAAGCAGTTGCATTTTAACGTCCAGTCGAAGAGAGAGAGAGTATGTGTGTGTATGTGTTGGGGAAGATGGGGGGGAGATGGGGGGGAGATGGGGGGGGGAGAGAGGATGGGGGGGAGAGAGATTGATTGATTGATTGACTGACTGATTGATAATTGGAAAAGGGATAAGGTTTATGGCACGAATGCCTGTCGGCAACCTGTCCTTGAAACATTACAAAACACAACACTACACACAAAAATATATATATAGAGAGAGAGAGAGAGAGAGAGAGAGAGAGAGAGAGAGAGAGAGAGAGAGAGGGGGCAGAGAGAGAGAGAGACAGAGACAGACAGACAGACAGACAGACAGACAGACAGATGATTATGGGATAGAGAGAGAGGGAAGGTGAGAGAGGGTGAGAGAGATAGAGAGAGAATCCATTCGGATCATTCATCAAAGTATCACAAGAAAATTAAACAAGCTTTCTCTCACTCTTTCGCAAAACTTTCGCGGAACTTGTTCAACGCATGTTGGCTATGCAAGCAAAGTAATCTCACAATCGTAAGCAACCAAACAGTGTAATTTTGTCAACACACTGAAACAAGACTACTGCTGGCGGCGCCCATTAGCAAGCCAATATACTTACAATACCAACTGAACCTCATAGTGACCTAAGTGGATCTTATATTTTATAAATTATACTTGTAACGCCAACAACCAGCCATTGATCAGAACTGAATCGGAAAGATTAAGACGTCTGCTAATGTGCGAGAAATGTGTAAGTTTAAACACTTGTGAGTGGCACTGTGTTTTTACATACGTATGTGTGTATACTATAGTATTACTCACGGCGTAGGTGTTCCGATTTCTAGTACATGTATTGCCATCTTCAACACTTTATAGCTCAGAATCCCTAGTGTCTACATGTTCGATGTGTGTGTGTGCGTGCGTGCGTGCGTTCGTGCATGCGTGCGTGCGTGTGTGTGTTTATATATATCTATATCTCCACGTTGAGTTGAGAATACATGTATGTCACTGACAATGGCATAAAGGGCATTATAATAGTTTTCTTCCGCATTTGCATACAGCAGAAATTTAAGGTCATCTAATATGCATGTTTTCGCCATCAGTTGATTTGTGTGTCAAAACTCAACAGTGAGACGACAAAATCGACATGTATTCATGGTTTAAACGTGATTTAAATTTAAATCTTGTCATCTGGTCAGTTTTTTAAGTTGCAGTACGTTTTTATTACTCTGCTCGTCCTATGCAGCTGAATGGACACTGATTAATATCCAAGAACTAACTCACTGGTCTACAACAGATTCCCCAACGAAATCGGACCCGTTCCGGTCATAACCCCGACCGTATTTATTGCAAATGAATACCGGACAACCCCCCCCCCCCCCCCCCCCCCCCCCAGAAAAAGAGAAAAATATATTTACAAAAATACAAAAATCAACCAACAGACTGATGAATCCGTCAACCAGTCAGCGACCTTAGAACGGAAGGTCCACATAGACTTACATCTCTACTCCATAACCAGACGCCGTATGACCATAGCCAACCTTTAAATCCATCAAGGCCACCATTTCACCCATGGCTGACCTAAAGGGGCTGACGTAATGATCACACACCAGAAAGCCACACAGATGCGTGTACATGTATACCCAGCTACTCTATCTGACACCTCGCTTCAGTGTCATGAAGGCCACT
>JABMCL010001781.1:510000-537500 GCA_018857735.1 Alviniconcha marisindica
GGGTCTTTCCGGGCCTTTCCTGGCCTTTTGACACTACCTTGAACTGCACTGAAGTGAACCTCAGCAAAACTGAAATAACCTAAAACAACGACATTGCTCTTTCAACTTAAATAAATAATGAAGAGGAAAAGAAAGAAAAAATTACAGCAACAGGCTGCCTACATTTCCAACAGCACGACGGTTTGCTTTTGTAAAATAAAAAAGAATAACAAAAAAAATGTAATAAAGAAACAGAAAGGTGACACAGAAGCAAAAAAGAAGTCCGATTTCGCCGCCGCAGACCAAGGGCAATCTCTAGCCACATTCAGGATGACAGGCTCAAGGTGAGTACAAATGGCTTGTGTCACGGAGACAAAGACGGAGAGCGTGCTTTACGGAGAGTGCACAAGACGGAGTGGGTATATTAACCCCTCCAGCGGTCACGCCACAGTATCTGTCAGACCGCCGTGCTAAGCCATGGCGCACTTGGCCCCCAACCCCATCAACAGTACCGACAACAACACCGGAGACGCCCTTAGTGACCCCCAATGGAAACTTTTGTCTCTTGAGGTAGATTCATGGGCGTTACGTCCTTTGGAACAATATGTCGGAGGGAGGGTGTTGGACCCGCCTTAGTGGAATCCAATAACACATGAGGTTTTGCACGAAAGGTCTACGCTTTTGAGCCATCGAGCGTTCACGCTTTAGCGCGTAGTTGTTAATTGCACCGATGACGAGCAAGATTTATTCATTTTGCACTTCAGTTAAAAGCACGCCCACTGGCACGGATGATAAGCAAGACTGATTTATTTCGCATTTCAGCTAACCCCCTCCCCCACCCACCACCCAAACCCCACACACACACACACCCCACACACACACACACACACACAACAACACAACAACAACAAAAACACCACACCAAAAACACCCACACCACAACACAACCACAAACACAACACAACACACACACACAACACACACACACACACACACACACACACACACAACACAACAACAACAACAACAACAACAACAACAACAAAACAGCAGCAGCAACAGACAAACAAAACCTCTCAAACATCAGCCAAAATTGTCAAATGTGCTATCGATTGCCTTCCTCGCCGTATCCTAAGCGCAGGCAACAGTTCTTGCAGGGAAAGTCAACGAGGACAGAAGATGAGACGACTGACCGGAGAATACAACGAAGGCTGGCATTCCTGGATAAATTAATCCTTTGTCGAAGCAGGTGGAAACAATTACAAGGCACTGAGAGTGAGCTGAATTGAACGAGACAGGCATTGAAAACAGGATTCTCGGAGCTCAGCAAACCCAGGTTATCTCCTTCCCAATGACTGGTAAGGGTAAGAATGGACGATGACAAAGCAGGGAACTGATGCAAATAAAACGACGCTGTAAACCTTAACGGATGCGTGGTTGCTCCGAGATGGCAGCAGTTTCACGTGGTACCAGCCTTGTAACAGCTGAACAGCGTTGCAACTACTTCCGTGGATATTCATAGCACATATACACGACTATAGCGCAATGGGAAGCAGAGAATAGCGCTATATAATTATTTGCCATTGTGAAGCGCCTAGGGCTCATCTCGAGATTAGGCGCTCAACAAGTGTTCAAATATCATTTTTGTAATGATTTTAAACACGGCACTGGGGATATACAACTTGACTGACTGGGACAGGGACTGCAAATGGGATTTTCAGAGCTCGGCAACACAGTTATAGCTATTTAGTTCTTGGATTCTAACTTCCCCTCAACTTCATACTCAAAGGGTCACATCAGGACGAATCACACATTCAAAAATCTAACAAGTTCAAAAACGCAAGTCGCTAAATGACAAGGTAAACGCTGGATTACATGCATGTCAAAGAAAAAAAAGCAAGATGAGAATCGGATAAGAACCGAACATTATTTTATGTTAGTTTAGATCAGTGCCAATACCGAGTGAGACTGAAGAAGTGGCATTGTCTTCTTCATTCTGTGCCATTAGTGACTACCACAACAGCTCAGTCGAAGGGTTCGTGGGACTAAATTTGTGGATGAGAGAGAGACAGAGACAGACAGACAGACAGAGACAGAGAAGACAGACAGACACAGACAGAGACAGAGAGAAGCTTTAACGCAACGGCAACAAAACAGAAAAGGCACCACATACCTATTTCGAGCCCGTGAAGGTGTTAGTATGTTAAATCACATCATCTGAAAAGTAGCCGCTTTGGTTTCGGCTGCTACAACACACTGAGCGCAGCAAGAACACCAAGGCTAGATTAAAACGTTGTTATGCGCGAGGGCTGTCTTCAGCCATGGTAAGCTCCTTACATAACAGCATCCACCCTCCAAAAACGGAGATAAATCCTTCGAAGACGGAGTGTGGCTGCCGAAGTGGTACGGTAACAAAAAACGGACACGCCCTCAATCCTCTTACCCTGTGGAATGCGTTTGTCAATGAACAACTGCATATGTACCGGATGATCCTCAGTGTTCAGTTGGGAAACGCTACAGCAACAACCTGAAATGTAAACTTTTTTAACTCTTGTTTCAGAGTGTCTTAATGATTCAAAGAGTTAGGACTGTCCAAGCATGCTCCAAAATCATCTCCATTTCTCTCTATCAGCAAAATGAAATGTACAAGGAATAAGCATGCCTGCAGCGTCCTCATATTCCGTAGTCGAGTGTTATGGTGGAGAGACGATGTTAGACGGTGAAGACCCTTTTTTGGGGGGGGTGGGAGGGTGGTGGTGGGGGGGTGGGGGGGGGGGGTCTTTTTCTTAAATGCAAACTTAGTTACTGATGTGAAATCAGAATGCTGCCGTGACAATGGCGCCAAACACATTTTTCAAATAGGACATATTCATGAAAGTCGCCATGTACCAAAACATTAACAAATAAATAAACTAAAATATATATATATATTTTTTTTTTTTTTTTTTTGTAGTCGGATATGTCTCTAAAATCTACCAACTTCAGCTGAAACAGTGGATTTTCAGCATGTGCATTTTATGATTATATGTTTTAAGTTTAACAACGTGCATCAGTATTCCAACCTAAACTGGTTTCAGTACCTTTTACACGCAGTCATAGCGTCAGTTAATTAGATTTTTGGATTTTAACGGCGCGTCAACCGCACAGTCAGTCATCTCGAGACGATCAGAAAGCGACATAAATTTTTAATATAAACAAACGTACATCAGAACATAACTGCCGTCACAATGCTATCAAACTAAACAGGACCCCATTTTTCAAATGGAGCGAAATCACGCCAAAAGCCGCGGTCTGATTCAATTGTAAGAACACGCACGCACCCTCTCATGCATGCATTGCATGCAGCACACGCACCGCAAGTCCCGCAGCAGTGATAGAAACACAATTATTCCCAGCAAGCCGTAAATTCCAAGACCGCATCCGTGTCAAGGTCAACGAGAGGCAAGTCCACACTCGACACCGCTTTTTATGACGAAGATTTGATGGTGTCCCAGCGATCCCGAGCCGGTCCTCGCCCCCGACCAGGTTTTTATGAAGATTTGATGTTGTCTCAGGGACCTCGGGTCCTGTTGCAGCTCATCAAAGGCCCATCACGAGCTCAGGCCGGCCTGCTATCGATCAGCTTTCGCCACCACCGCCACTCAGTCAGTTCATCGCACAGCAGCCACACAGCTAGCGCACTATATAGGCCTAGCATGCACTTTCGGTCCAGCTGCGTTTTTATCGCCACACATTGAACGCACGCATGCTGACAGAGAAATAATTTCTCCTGTGTGACTTCTCTCGTGCATCTACTATCTATCTATGTATGTATGTATCTATCTATCTATCGGTCGAGCTGCGTTTCTATCGCCACACACTGAACGCACGCATACTGACAGAGAAATAATTTCTCCTGTGTGACTTCTCTCGTGCATCTACTATCTATCTATGTATCTATCTATGTATCTATCTATCTATCTATCGGTCGAGCTGCGTTTCTATCGCCACACACTGAACGCACGCATACTGACAGAGAAATAATTTCTCCTGTGTGACTTCTCTCGTGCATCTACTATCTATCTATGTATCTATCTATCTATCTATGTATCTATCTATCGGTCGAGCTGCGTTTCTATCGCCTCACACTGAACGCACGCATACTGACAGCGAAATAATTTCTCCTGTGTGACTTCTCTCGTGCATCTACTATCTATCTATCTATCTATCTATGTACCTATCTATCTCTCTATCTATCTATCTATCGGTCGAGCTGCGTTTCTATCGCCACACACTGAACGCACGCATACTGACAGAGAAATAATTTCTCCTGTGTGACTTCTCTCGTGCATCTACTATCTATCTTTTTCTATCTATGTATCTATCTATCTATCTATCGGTCGAGCTGCGTTTCTATCGCCACACACTGAACGCACGCATACTGACAGAGAAATAATTTCTCCTGTGTGACTTCTCTCGTGCATCTACTATCTGTCTATCTATCTATGTATCTATCTTATCTGTCGGTCGAGCTGCGTTTCTATCGCCACACACTGAACGCACGCATACTGACAGAGAAATAATTTCTCCTGTGTGACTTCTCTCGTGCTCATATCTCTCTATCTATCTATCTATTTATCTGTCGGTCGAGCTGCGTTTCTATCGCCACGCAATGAACGCACGCATACTGACAGAGAAATAATTTCTCCTGTGTGACTTCTCTCGTGCTTATATCTATCTATCTATCTATCTATCGAGCTGCGTTTCTATCGCCACACAATGAACGCACACATACTGACAGAGAAATCATTTCTCCTGTGTGACTTCTCTCGTGCATCTACTATCTATCTATCTATCTATCTATCTGTCGTCGAGCTGCGTTTCTATCGCCACACATTGAACGCACGCGTACTGACAGAGAAATAAATTTGTCTTACGTGACTTCTCTCGTGGTTACATCTATCTATCTTTCTATCGAGAGAGAGAGAGAGAGAGAGAGAGAGAGAGAGAGAGAGAGAGAGAGAGAGAGAGAGAGAGAGAGAGAGAGAGAGAGCGTAGAACAACAGTCCAGATATGTCCTGGTTCTATCGAAACTTTTCAATCAAACGTTTTGCCCATGAGGGCTTTGTCAACGCGTGCCCGGTCGGCTGGATTCAGTATATATATATATATATATATATATATATATATATATATATATATAAGCGTACGTCGTGATTTCCGTTGTGTGTAATTTTATAGACACAGTTTGGGCGGAAATGGCCAGTCGCTGTTGATTCCTATGTAGCCCCACGGCGGTTTCAAATGTTTAGGTTTAGGATCTGCTGTAGATGTTTGATTATTAGTGGATTTTAAAGCCGTGTCAACCGTGATGGGTCATATGGACAACTGTAAAATGCTGATTATTATTTGAAATCAGTTTCACGTTCTGTGTTAGAGGTGGAAAAGAATTTACCCACCTTCTGCGAATCGCTATCGCCATAATCATATTACTGTGTGATCAAAGGAGAACCGAACCGAAAAAGTGCTGAAGCAAAAACATATACACACTCAGCAGGTTTTCACTCTGTTCCTCGTCCTGCATGTTCAAAAATCGCCGTTTGAGTGATGCGAAAACACGACTGTCAGTAATGCCACCGTGTGCCCAACAGTCTGTATCAGTAATGTTATATATATATACAGAGAAAGTAACAGTATCAAATACGTCACGAGCCAGCCTTTTTGTGCTCTTTCTTGGTAAAGAGGGAGCCAACATGGCTGCTTCCTGAGGAGTTCAGTAAGGAAACAAACCAAAAAGTACTTTTTTGTATAAATATTGAAAGCACAACCAAATGAAGCATGAATAATACATGTTTTTTTACGTGTTTGCTTTTGAAACTTGCATCTTCAGTTCAGTTACGCTTTAAATTCTTCTGACAAAAAAACTGCTTGTCCACCTCTTCCTTTGCTCACGCTTTCATTCACGACCGACTATGTCTGCATTGCTATAAGGTGCAATTCTCCAACTTACGCAATATGTTCGTAAACCAAAGCGCGCGTGGCGTTAGTGCAGGCGGACTCTGCGCTCTGAACCGTGATGTTGCGGTGAGGTATCCGAGGAATGAAGTTGCGGGTTCGAACCCGGTACGGGCTGTACCGTTTTCTCAGCCTTTCCATAGTCCACAGACGGTGCATGGACTAACTGTTTGGTCTTTCGGTTGAAATAAAGAAGTTAGTAAATAAATAAATAAACGATATTCTGTGTGCTACCGTCCACAGACGTTCTCGTTAAAAACAACAGCAATCAACAGCTAGGCAGCCAAGTCCTAAAAAGATTCTGCAGAAATTTCAGCTGTCAACCATATGAAACATATTCTCGGTAACTTGCCACCGTCGCAGCTTAGTTTTCCTTGGTGAAAACAACTCGAGTTTTCCGTGGGGAAATTCCTGTTACAGTATACAAAGTACGAACTTTGTCCCAGCTTGAAACAATCAGTTCCTCTAGGATCGGGTGTGCTCCCCTCCCCCACCCATCCCACGCTTCTCTCCCTGCAAAACTCAAAGCTCCTCTACAACTCATTTGTGCAATTACCAAAGGTGGCAAGGTGTTGGCCCCTTATCCACCAAGTACTTCATTATCAGGGCGGCTTAGTGTCTACTTGTCTCGTGTCAGACTGAAACATATGAACCACAGACACTGGGATCCTCTCCTCTCGGCTTCATTCCCTTCACCCCAGCCTCCACATCCCCACCCCCAACCCACCCCCGACCCACCCTACGCACACACGTGTGCGCAATTTAACTGGATCAAGCAAATAGGTATCAAGAAGAAGAAGAAGAACCACCACCACCACCACCACAACAACAACAGCAAGAACGACAACAACATTGTAACGAAAAAGAACAACTGAACAGCAAGATGATAAACAGCGACAATGTACAAGCAGAGAAGGGAGTGTAAACGATGATAATGACTATAACGAAGAATAAAAATACGACAACGATGACGCTGATGATGACAATGTGGGTTGCCGTGAAGAAAGGCTGAACTGGAAGATAATGCCTGACACAGTTGTTGGTCAGCATCAACCTTAATTTCAGATATGACTATCCAGTGAATCGATACAATTCCACATGTTCAAATTAATTAAGACGGACAGCTAAATTGACACCGCCTGGTCGTTGGTTTGTTTGTTTTTTCAACGCACAGCAATCCGCGAAGGTTACACCAACGAGAAAAGTATAAAGAGAATAAAGTATAAAGCATACAACACTTGTTCAATTTTTCACTCACTCGATGCTGCCTTCACTTTCACTGTGTACAGAACACTTCCGCCTTTACTGAGTACAGTCGTTAGTACTGTGAATATGCCGCTAGACAGGCGGTGGTTTTGAGGGGGACAGCTATATAGCGTGGCACCATATCTGTGCACAACCACGCACCTTACCCTTACCTTTACCTTGTTAGTGAGACGAAAGAAATCCTCCATGTATGTCTTCAGCCTCGCTGCGCCACCCGGGAATGCCGACATTGTTCATTCCTGAGGATTGCAGCGTGTTTCCCTCCAGCACCCAAATAAATAAGCAGTCTGCTGTTTCCACCGTAGCCAGCCTTTACCATGTGCTTCCAATTTCTCCGCCGCGCCACAACCCCGAAAGCAGACTGACGACATAAGACGAGCGGCAAAGAAGTAGTGAAAGACGAGAGAAGGTTCGAATTCGGATCCTCGGTCCTTTCGAGTGTTGCGAGAAACGGGAGGAGAAGGGCGCGAAGTAAGTGTGTAGATGGTGATAATCAGCCGCCTCTGGTCGACCTCGTACATCAGCCGGAAAACAAGACAGGCAGGCAGTCACGGCCGCCAAAATAGGCCACTTGCTCCCCACATCCAGGCGCGGCGAATACTGAGAGAGAGATATATATAACGAGTAGAATCCGACCCAGTACTTCTTCTCGTCTTTCTCACGCCTGGAGCTCTCTCTCTCTCTCTCTCTCTCTCTCTCTCTCTCTCTCTCTCTCTCTCTCTCTCTCTTCACACGCCTAGCTCTTCTCTCTCTCTCTCTCTCTCTCTCTCTCTCTCTCTCTCTCTCTCTCTCTCTCTCTCTCTCTTTCACACGCCTAGCTCTCTCTCTCTCTCTCTGGCTGTTAGATTGTTGCAAATGGAGCTAATACTACTAATAGTACTATCCTTAAATATTAAAGTTTTCGAGTTCTCTCTCTCTCTCTCTCTCTCTCTCTCTCTCTCTCTCTCTCTCTCTCTCTCTCTCTCTCTCTCCCTGTGGCTGTTAGATAGTTGCAAATGGACCTAATGCTACTGTCCTTGGATAATAAAATTTTCGAGTTCGAACTCTCTCTCTCTCTCTCTCTCTCTCTCTCTCTCTCTCTCTCTCTCTCACACCACACACACACACACACACACACACACACACACACACACACACACACACTCACACACACACATTCACATAGTTGTTAATGCTATTAGTTTGTTGTTGCTGTCCTTCGTCTTCTCCCCCTTCCCTCTCCCCCAAACCCTACTTCTTCTCAGCTGGATTTGTTGTTGTTGTCTTTCGTTATTGCGAGTTGTCCGCCTTACTTTTTCCTTCTTGTCTCCATAACAATACAACCTCTTCTCTTCACCCGAACAATCACCCAGACAGCAAGGCAGGAAAGAATCCTGCATACATTACGTAAAAACGTGTGCACGTGGCGAGTCCCGATGCTGCCACAAAACAGGGAGTAAATCAAAACCCAAACTGTGGAGACCGATCGAGGGGCCGGATAAAAAGCCGAACACCTCGGCGGCGCGTGGCTGTGGCCGTACGTTGTGGCAGGCTCTTACCCCGGAGAACTAACAGTCAGCTGACACCAGTGGGCCTTTCACATAGAGGAATTAATTCTCGGTTATTACTCCCATATTTCAGCCTCATATTTCACAGCCCATAAATCGCGAAGGCTGAATGGCGCTGGGGAAATGGCGCGTAGAAAGGCTCCGACAACAGCTAGCACTACAACTACTGCCCCTGTTTTACGTTCCGGCAACATCGGCGTGAGCGTGAGCTTCTTGGGCGGTCATCTGCACTCGGGCGTAGAACAGACAGTTCTTGCAGAATACATTAAAAGAGCGACTTTAGAATACATTAAAAGAGTGACTTTAGCGGCTTTAGAATACATTAAAGGAGTGACTTTAGCGGCTTCGGAATACATTAAAAGAGCGACTTTAGAATACATTAAAAGAGTGACTTTAGCGGCTTTAGAATACATTAAAGGAGCGACTTTAGAATACATTAAAAGAGTGAGTTTAGAGGCTTTAGAATACATTAAAATGAGTGAGGGACTTTAGCGGCTTTAGAATACATTAAAAGGGTGACTTTAGCCGCTTTAGAATACATTAGTCATTAAAAGAGCGACTTTAGCGGCTTTAGAATACAAGAGTCACATTAGCGGCTTTAGAATACATTAAAAGAGTGACTTTAGCGGCTTTAGACTACAAGAGCGACTTTAGCGGCTTAAAATAGTGACTTTAGCGGCGTTTGCATTCATTAAAAGAGTGACTTTAGCGGCTTTAGACTCGGTACAAGAGTGACTTTAACGGCTTCAGAATACATTAAAAGAGTGACTTTAGCGGCTTTTGAATACATTAAAAGAGTGACTTTAGCGGCTTCAGAATACATTAAAAGAGTGAGTTTAGAGGCTTTAGAATACATTAAAATGAGTGAGTTACTTTAGCGGCTTTAGAATACATTAAAAGAGTGACTTAGCGGCTTCAACAAGGTTCAAGTCAAAATAATAGAGATGTCTGGAAACGACAACAGATCACCTCATGAATTTCACCCTGTAACCTAACCTGGTATGCAGGTAGCATACCGTAAAAACCAGTCCATCAATAACCACTAATATAATGCATTATTGAGGCCAGAGAAATGAATCTAAATGATGTGCCATTATGTCGGTCCGAAAGTACTCAGAGAAGCCCTAAAACAGCTTGCGACAATATCCCAGAATGGAGGGTTAACCGCAGGCAGTCTAACGTTTATTTGAATCTAACAAAGCTCCACTAAAAACAGGGCCGGGTTAGTCTTGGCCAGAACGAGGCTTAATCTCCGTTGCTACTCGAAAAAAATAAAAAAATAAAAAAACAAAAAACGTGTGGCTTCTACAAAGGAAAATTGAGGCTAAAGGTTAGTCCTGGACATGGGAGCGAGCTAGTATCCGAGCTTCCGAAGAGGATACCCATTCCTTCCTGATGACACACTGCAGACTGACAACACAACCCCAGCTCAGCAGCTATTGTAAGAGCCATCACCAACCCATTGTCGGGCCATCACAGCCATTGTTGCTGCCAAGCATGGCCAGCGTTCAACCCTCGTCCACGCCTCGGTCTTTTAGAGACGATCGATTCAACGGTGACGATTTTAATTTTCTCAACCCCTTGACCTGCCACAATGGACACGTGTAGCGATTTTTTGGCGTCGTTACACTCGTCACACCCGTACAAAGCGTTCTTTTTGGGCGGTGCTGGGCTCCAGGAAAATTGATTGTCAACGCCTCTCGTGCGTGGACGGAAAGGCCCGAGTGAAGCCTTTTGATTAACTGAGTGTTGAGAGAGAGAGAGAGAGAGAGAGAGAGAGAGAGAGAGAGAGAGAGAGAGAGAGAGAGAGAGAGAGAGAGAGAGAGTAGTGCAGGCTGTAGAGTTAAGCGGTGCAAAGCCGCTCTTTTCTAAGCTTTGCGAGAGAACGCAGGTGAAATGGGCTAACAAGATTTTTTTTAGATTTTTTTAAATAAGAATATATCGATCTGTATAGCTTGCATGTGCCTATCTAATCTATTAATGTACAAATCTTTTGTTATTAGTCTTCTTCTTTTTTGTCTTTTTTTGTTTTTGTTTTGTTTCGCTGGTGAAAGTAACAAAAACTGAAATCTATATTAGTTTTAGTGTGATGCCGACTTCAAGTCTGCAAACCGCAGGTACCCTACGCTATGTGTCTCGTTTCTTTTTCTTCTTCTTCTTTCCCCTTCTTTTTCTTTCAGTCTTCGTTTGTGACTCTGCACCAGCAAACACTTATGGCAAGCGTACGGCTCGGGAAACAAAAGCAAAAAAATCCAAACAGCCCAAACAAAATACAATTCTACGGACAGCCACCAAACAAAGAAACACCAAAACCAAACACCAGAAAGGCTCCAAACGCAGGGTCAGAGGTCAAATGTTGCGGTATAAACAACAGCAGGAAGAAGAGAGGAGAAGCCTACATACACTACAGTGGCTCTGCAGGAAGTGCGATGCGACCAAAACCTGATCAGACACAGATGAGGCACACCGGAGGTGCCTGCCACTGATAAAAAATGCAAGCTCGTGAGAACGTGGCAGTGATGACCTCGACACTTCATCTCCCGTATAACAGCCTCGGCTTCTGTGTCTCCACCATCACTTCCCTCCCTCCGCCCAACTCCTATTTTTCCGCTTGCATCTTTGCCCTCCCCCCCCCCCCCCCCCCCACCCCCACACACACACAAAAAAAAAAACACGACTTATATGTCATGACATGGACATCTCATCTTCCATAACATCCCCCCCCCACCCCCCCCTCATACACCCCCTCAATTTGCTTGCACCTTTGCCAGGGACTAGTATAACACCGACACGACTAAATATCTTTAAAATAATAGTGGTGCTTAACAAAGAGATGTTCATTTATTTGAGCTTTTTATTGCTTGGGGTTGATCGATTGTTGTAGGGATTATAAATAAAAACGCACTATTTATCTATCTGTTTATCTATGTATCTACCTATGGTACCTGCTTATCAATCTGTTTACACAAAACGTGATGTAAAAATACAGCACACACACACACACACAAACACACACACACACACACACACACACACACACACACACACACACACACACACACACACACACACACAACACACAAAAGAAAAAGAAAAGAGTGTGTGTGTGTGTGAGAGAGAGAGAGAGAGAGAGAGAGAGAGAGAGAGAGAGAGAGAGAGAGAGAGAGAGAGAGAGACAGACAGACAGACAGACAGACAGACAGACAGACAGACAGACAGACAGACAGACAGACAGACAGACAGAGACGGAGACAGAGAGACAAAGAGAGAGACAGACAGACGGACAGAGAGAGAGAGAGAAAGAGAGAGAGTTGTGTACAGTCAGTCTACTGAAAGGCAGTACATCTTCTAAACTTTAAATTGCTGTCGTCTATTAATAGACGTCCACATCGATTTTCGCAAAAGTGATGAAGAGTGAAGCGCCCACACACTCTGAAGCCTGCAGCCTCACTCAAAGCTGTTTTGTTCTCTTTTTCCATTCCCATTCCATTATTCAGATATGGCTTCCAGCGGAGAAAGAGTTGGCCACAAATCTTTAACTGGAATCGAGTTTGTTGTGGGATCGATGCTATCAAACGGCAGATTTCAGACGGTGATGGAGCACGTGCACGTGCGGGAACGATGATTTCCCGCGCGGTAGGCGCCACCATGTTTCTTTAGACGTCACCTGATTGGTGGTGACAGCACACCATTTCCCTTTCCTGCCATGCGCACTACAGCCTTCTAGATTTGTAACATGGCCAACATCCGTTTCGGTCAAACAGTTCAAGTTGAATTTCTGCGTTTGTTTCTTGGAGATTTGTTCTCTGATTTGAGTTCTGAAGAAAATAGAAAGACGCGAAAAGCTTTCTCATGCCAATTTATCTTGTGAGATACAGTAACACAAGTCGCATTTTGTTTCAAGCTTAGCCTACAGAATCTCGGTTTAATTTTATATTTAAAAAAAATCACCGTGCAGATTGAGGTAAAGACGAGATAGTTTTCTGCGTTTGAAAAATACCTTTGTTAGAAACTGCAACTCAGAAGAAATTAGGACTATACGTCTCTCTCTCTCTCTCTCTCTCTCTCTCTCTCTCTCTCTCTCTCTCTCTCTCTCTACACACACACACACACACACACACACACACACACACACACACACACACACACACACACACACACACACTCACGCAGGGCTATAGATAGTTGGATTTAAATACACTGAGGTAAGTAAGTAAGTTGGTGTTTTACGCCCAGTCAACCGGTACGGTTATATCAGGGCGGTATACACTGAAGTATTTTAATTTTTAATTTTTAATATGAATGACGCTATAGTCATTTCGTTAAATTAATATGCAGAAGCAGTAGCTAGTAATGGTCCCAAACAGCGCTGTACAGGTACACTGACGGCCATGTATCTCTCTCAGCCATTCGGGGTTAGCTAGTTAGTTGGTGCTTTGAGCCCAGTCAACCACAGAGAGTTATATCAGGGCTAAACCCTTCGGGGGAGGCTATCGACATCACTCACAACTTGCTTAACTTGTTCATATTTATTCAGTTAATGGGCCGCAGAAAACAACGAGAAACATCGCAGTTTACCCCTTCCAAACTGCTGCGACCAGGTGCTGCACAAAAAAAGACAATTCTCCGTGCACATGCGATGCCATCACCGTTTTGCCTCTGAACTTTCATGAGTTGATTCGAGAGTAAAAGGGGTGGTTTACATTAGTACCCATGTGTAAAACGCTTGTTTTGAGGTAATCGCTAATATAGTGGGTTTGTTTGTTTGTTTCAGTTTTTTTTAAATAAATATAATAGTGTCCCAATTACACTTTTAGCTGTAGATTCATGAACCCCACTAGTTTTGTGCTACGATTATTGACATCACCACCACATGTTGCAAAAGACATCATTTCCACAGGTGAAAATGTGGGCAGAGGATATATGCAATTAAAAATGAATTATACAGTTTATTTCCTCATAATTGTTTCTGGTGTTACTGAGAGACGGGGAGACCGAGTGAGAGAATAAGTGACAGACAGACAACATGAGACAGACGTTAGACGAATGAGTGACAGACAGACAACATGAGACAGACGTTAGACGAATGAGTGACAGACAGACAACGTCAGGCAGACGTTAGACGAATGAGTGAATGATAGACAACGCAGACAGATGCTAGACAGAGACAGAGATGCTAGAGAGACAAGGTTTTCAAGAGCGGAGTATGTGAGTTTTGTCTGACACTCGATACTGTAAATCTGGGTGGCTGGCTTTGCCAATAAGTTAAACTCAACCCTAAATTCAATTTAAAATAAATCGTCCTTCCCGCCCCGTCTGCTGCGCCCCTCCCGGCCAACAGTGCCACGGTGGTTCACAAACTGCTGGGTTTGACCCACAGTGAGCACTTTCTCCTGACTGCACAGTAAGTTAGTAAACACGGTGCTTAACGTCCACAGAAACCATAAGGCTTATTAGGGACGGGGAGAAGGGGGGAAGGGGGTATGGATGTGGGGGAAGAGGGAGATTATATACCTATCGCTACACTATCACCACCAGAATGTTTCCTGCATTAAGATGGGCAGCGATGAGAGCCATTTTAATGTTTCAGTAGGAAGTGATGGACAAAGTCACAAGACAGTATCCACAAACCACAACCTTTTTGAAGAGAAAGGAGAACCGAAGCGGTATCGAACCGAGGTCCTGCCGCTTACCAACCTAACGCCTTACCGCTAGGCCAAACCGGCTCACTGACTGCACAGCAGACAGATACCGACTTAAATGTCCTCTTTGCTGGTTCGGGGTGTGGGAATTTCTTTTCCATTAGCAGCATAATTATATGCTATTTGACTACAACTCACCAAACAAAACACAAACTATTCCAGATGGGCCCGTGACTGCCTGGTCTATAATTTTATACAAAAAGGGCCCTATAATAGTTTCCAGTGGAAAACTGTAACCGTGACGATAAAGTAGGTTTCGATCGGGAAACAAAACAAAAAAAGTCTCTGCGGCCAGGCACGGTTCCCGGTCCCCACGTTCGGTAACCATGGCAACTGGCAGCAGCCGATAGTGGCCCGTGATGTACGTTCCGATACCGACACACCTGATAACTCCCATGTCCTGATGCCATCAGTTTCCTCCGTTCCCCCAAACAGCTAGGGAATTACAGAATCCATCACACTCCAACCTCCCGCTTTCGCAAATGCTGGCGACGACCTCTTCATCTGAGCGTGCTGGTCGTCTTTGTGAGACATTGTCTGTGCTTCGCTTCTTAGGTTCTTGGTATCTTTTGTGCGCATCTGACGTTTTTAATGCTTTCTCGGTGGTTGTCTCTGAATATCTGGCGTTTGTTCACCCGGATTCACAACGATTCAAGGAATCAGTAACATGAAAAAAGAAGTCAAAATAAAATTCGAGTACTGCAGACTTTGTCCGGAAGAGATCAACCAGCGCTCCCGCCTGTGTGCTGGACATCTGGCACAAGTGTCGACGCACAAAATTTGGTGTCGCGTTATTTTACAGTTATGATTTTGACAGACAGGTTTATCTCCACGAAAAGACGTTTGGCAGGAGTAACGGAGTTGCATACATATGATTGATATTTTACTCTTTTGCTTTTATGTAACATCCTTTCAAATACGGTATCCTTTCAATTACGCAACAAATACACTTGATCATATAAAACCATCTGATCAACACTCACCCTAACATTCAAATAAGATACTTGAAGCCCTTCTTTTTTTTCCTTTTTTTTATATATATATTTTTTTTAAATGAATATGTAGTGATTACCAGCAAAAGGTTAAATACACATGTATAAATCAGTCGAGCTGATATGGCCGTAATGGATGACAGAGCGTTAGAATCAATTATCTATCATGCATAAATACGAGCGCACTGTTTATAGAAAGGAATTCATACTTCTAAACACTGCACGCCTGATTTCGTAACTTAACTGCTCAAGAAGAACTTGGTGTGCATGCAATTCATCAGCCAACAAATCGTTATTCAATCGCTCATTCACTCAGTAAATCAGTATGTACATACATCCGTCAATAAAGTGACAGTCGGTAGTTACAACAAGAAAAGAAAGAAAGAAAGAAGAAGAAGAAGATTCGTAAAAAAAATAAAAAAATCTCCATGTTTACAAATGAAAAATTACGCTGTCAATGAGTTTGCTGTCAAAACTAAAAAACGGAAATGATTAGTAATCAAACAACACAAACGTACAGATGAATAACTCATAAATAAACAACAAATTCGGAATAAAGTCAAACCCCATGAATGAAATACTAGTAACACAAAGGCTACTGATAAAGAGAAACTTGAACTGGAGAAAACAACAAACAAAACTGATGACCGTTTCAACGGCCACGATCAACGACCGATCGACAGAAGGAGGTGTGTCAAAGCGTACAATACTTCTGATTGCGGGTCCCTGCCTCTAGGATGTGTTTCTGATATGGCTTTATTTCGTGTCATGTAAGTCATCTCATGTTGACTTACTGTGAGATCTGCTGTCGATTTTTTTTATAGTGGGGTACTTTAACATAACAGGCCCAAATGGGCAGAAACAGAAATCCTGAAAGCTACTTCATCACAGCGTCGTTCGATATGATAGCACATGTACAGCCATCAGCAATCAGGAGTAATTGGATGGGACTGGTTCGAGTCCAGACCGATCCCCATCAACATCAGTTGCCATTGGGTACAAATAATCAACACAAGCCAACAGGCATTATTTCTTCAAGTCGCACTCATAGACGACACTTCCAAAACTGCACGTGACAGCCGCAAATCGAAGATTCGATTGAATTTCAAATCTGCCATCTTACCTCTGCCGACTCGCAAGGAATGCGATTTCGTTTTCAATCCGAGTGGAAGAGACACTCCGAGAGTGCAACAAAAATCAGTCGCGAAGAAGGTACTCCTCCCTCCCAGAAGAGAAGCTACGTAAATGTGTTCAGTGCTGATGGAAAGACACCAGGAAAAAGAAGCGACTTCACACCACAGTGCGACCTGCTTCCTCTCAGCTCAACGGTAAATGCCAGAGACCACGACGAAGCAGACGACAGGCATGACCCCAATAGTGACCTCGCAGCTCGCGCCGTTCCGTTTTCTGATTGGTTGAAATGGTCGTCGTTCATCACTGTAGGGCGGGCAGCGAGCGCGCGAGACAACAAATCACAGTCAGAGGTATTTACCCCTTCTCCTCCATTTGTTTCGGGAACGGGTGTGATGTGCATCCGGTCTCAGAAAAATGCTGAACGTAGGAATAGAATCTGTTGTGACATCATGTTCTGGAGTAAGCATTGGAATCGGCCCAGAATTACAGACGTTTTTATAACACAAAATTATGAGTGTTAGAATCTCCAATAATCGCCTGTATACTAGAACATGGATGTTCGTCAGTTTGTGCATGTGATTAGAAACCCAAAATTCTGCTGAGTGGCTATTGCTGATATGATTTTTTTTTTTTTTTTTTTTGAAGAAGAAGAAGAAGAAGAAGAAAAGGTAAACTAGTCAGCAAAGAGTCGGTGTCAAAATGTCAGCGTGCCTCATGATTATATTCAATGTAAGTGCCCTGTGAGCGGAATTAATTATTTAAATTTATTTGAAGAAATACCAGTCCGACACTAATGAAAAAGAGTATACAAGTGATTGCCACACGCGTCTTCCGGAGAGAAAAAAAATCCGACACAATCAAAATTTTGGTATCAACTGTTATGTAATACACCTGAAAATCAGTACATAATAATAGGGACACAATTCCATGAATTCTCTGCTTTTTCTTCTTCTTCTCCTTCTTCTGAATTTAAAGTTACGACAGCGAGTGATCACGTGAGGAATTCTGAAGCAAAACAATCAATAAAGGTAACTAATATTGATTTTTTGGTATGTCTCCCTTCACCGAGCATATTAGCTCTTTTTGCAATCAACTTACGCCTACATTTAAAGCACCACTTTGACTTAAGTTGACGCCACAATCCGTAGTAAGACAGTTCATTTCCGGCCAAATCAGTAAGCTATCAACTGAAACAGTCGGTGATCAGGACTGAAACAGTCGGTGATCAGAAGGT
The DNA here is from genome assembly GCA_018857735.1 of Alviniconcha marisindica. Lineage (NCBI taxonomy): Eukaryota > Metazoa > Mollusca > Gastropoda > Provannidae > Alviniconcha > Alviniconcha marisindica. Next base: position 527,849 of record JABMCL010001781.1, read on the forward strand.
GATCAGGAAACAGTCCGGGTGATCAGGACTGAAGGGCTTTTCAGTAGCATGACGTTGACGTATGAATGTATGGATGAACGAAAAAAGAAAAAGAAAAAAGAAAAAGAAAAGGAACGCAATAACCTGTAATTGATTGAATCAATCAGCGAAGGAACGAAGGAATCAATCGAGCAATCTAACGGCTATGCCGCCCTTCGCTTCAAACGAACAGATTCCGCCCGACCCTCTAGACGGTGATTTTTGCGTGCAGACAGCGGAAGCGAGGAGGCAGTCGTGGCAAGCAAAGCTGGCAGGCAGGCAGGCAGGTGAATGAAGCAAGTATTTATCACACTCATTAGCGCGCGCCAAAGGCGTGCCAGAAAGAGCCTTTTGCCGGTTGGCACCCCTGACAGCTTGCTGATCTTGCCTGGGATGTCTTGACACCGTAGTGTCAAAAATAGTGCCGTGTAAATCTTGTTGGCGAGTTTCAGTGTTTCCTTTATGATCGGCTAAGCTTTATGATGTCAGGCTGTAGTTCTGGATAATGTGTTGTGATCAGCTCACACCTTTAATACCCAGTCTGTTCTTGGTCATTTGTCACCGTCATTTGCTAGCTGCGGTGAACTGTATCGTTTCAGACAGCACCTCTTTATACGCTGGTTTTCTTGGCTTGCACGTGTTTTTCAATGCTGAACACGAAACGTATCAGTAAGCAATGTAGGACTTACGAACTTCTGTCGAAAAACTTGGACTTGGGCCTAATGACACTTAGACATGTTTTGTTGAACACAACACATAGGCCGAGCGGTAAGCAGTCTGTGTATGAATACAGTTTATGATACACCTTAGTGTCAAAAAATAGTGCAGTGTAAATCTTCACTCAAGTTTTGGCGAGTAGTTTCAGTGTTTCCTGTATGATCGGCTATTTTTTTTAAAAATATTTTTGTGTGTGAGGTTGTAGTTCTGTGTTGTGATCAGCTCACGCATTTTAGTCGAACCTGTTCTTGGTCATTTGTCACCGCCACGTTAGTTGTGTCGTTTGTGGTAGCACCTTTATATACGTTAGTTTTCTTGGCTTGAATATGTTTTTGTTGAACAGTAAAGCAATGTAGGACTTATAAACTTCAGTTAAATAACTTGGACTTAGGCCTATTGACCTATCGACATTGTTATTATTGTTGCTGGTCTTCTTTGTTGTTGTTGTTGTTGTTGTTGTTGTTGTTGTTGTTGATCTTTTTTCTTTTCTTTTTCGAATTTAAACGACAGCAAAAAAACAAAACAAAACAACAACAAAAAACACGGTCAGTTAAGCCTTTTTTAAGTTGAATGTGCCACACTGACACAGGTACACGTAAGCAGTCATCACATGCATATCCGAGTTAAATTGCTACCATTTGTTTCAAAGAGACGATCGAATTATCTGCCTTTTTGTTCGAAAAGACGATCGAATTATCTGCCTTTTGTTCGAAAAGACTATTGAATCATCTACCTTTTGTTCGAAAGGATGACCGAATCTTTTGCCTTTTTGTTCGAAAAGACGATTGAATAGTTTGCCTTTTTGTTCGAAAAGACGATCGAATCATCTACTTTTAGGTTAGAAAAGACGATCGAATCATTGGTCTTTTTTTCTTCTTCTTTTGTTTAAACGATCGAATCATCTGCCTTTTGCTGGAAAAGGCGATCGAATCCTCTGCCTTTTGTTCGAAGAGACAGTCTAAGTCGTGTTGAATGGACCAGTAATCTTTATGTGAGCCATTACTTTCCAAGTGCTGTTTGAAGATCCGCATGGTCTGCCCAAAAAGACGTCCAGTGGGAGGTTTTGTGGTTTGTATGCCATAACAATATACTTTATTCATCCCAGCGGGAAAATAAAGCAGCGGTTCGCTCTTATGCATTAGCGTATCTCACGTATCTCAATAATTCAGTATACACATCACCCACCCACCCTTGGAAAGTTCAGTGAATGTCATCCTCAGCAGACGTCCTGACGCATGCGCACACTCGGTTAATGACCGTTATAATTTTTTTATTAAAAACTGACAGAGCCGAGGGTAAAAACATCGTGACACTCCAAGCGCAGTCTGACTGAAGATCATCTGTCCAGAGATACGGCCAGGGGGCGATAATCCGAATTATACTATAACAACAAGTAGAAGAAAAAGAACGGCAAAAACTGTTTGGCTGGCTAGTTGTTCCCTTTGACTGACTATAGTGCCTTTGACTGACATTAGTGCCTTTGACTGACCGTATAGTGCCTTTGACTGACTGTAATGCCTTTGACTGACTGTAGTGCCTTTGACTGACAGTAGTGCCTTTGACTGACTGCACTGCCTTTGACTGATTTGACTGATTCAGGAGTTGGTTGTCCTCCCCTCTTCCCCCCCCCCCCCCCCCCCCCCCATCCACCCTTACCGCCCCACCCGCCACCCCAGCCCGCTCTGCCGCCCTGAAAACCCTTCATTTGTTTTCCTCATCTGCTGCTCGCATAGTTGGGCTGGTCGATTGATGCTGTTACTTTCAGTCACTCTGTGGGTATATGATGGTGACGTTGATGTGGGGTCCAGTTTCCCCCGACTCTCCCGTCCGTCTTCTTCTTCCATGTAGTGTCCAGCTTCAAAATCCTGAAGACTCTGACACTTTTAGTGCATGCTGGGTTAGTTTGGTGTTTCCACGATCCACCGAACATGGGCTACAGGATTTTAACGTGCGCATATGATCTTTTTGCGTGCGTATACACACGTGGGACCTCGGTTTATAGTCTCATCCGAAGGACTTTTTTTTTTTTTTTTTTTTTTTTGTAGGATTTATTGATGCATATGTGGTTCGTGCTGGAGGGTTGAAGGTGAGGGTGCACACACTCCGAGCGGCATCGCTTTCCGGCACCTTCCTCCAAACTCTGCCAGATTACGCCACTGAAGGGGCTCTTTATCTCCGAGCAGCTGTCTTCCGACGCGGTCAGTGCTCTCCGAAAGGTTTGGGTACTAATCAAACTCCAAGCACTGGTTTACGACATCCTTCCTTCAAGGAGGAAGGTGCCGGAAAGCGATGCTCGGAGTCACTGTGGGTACTAATCACACTCCGAGCATCGCTTTCCGGCACCTTCCAAGGAAGGATGACATAAACCAGTGCTTGGAGTGTGGGTACTAATAAGACTGTGGAAGCATCATAGCGCCCACGCTCCCGCGTAAACTGAGACGCATCCGCCCCGGGTAACTTGTATTTGTAAAGAACGTGTAAGCGCTTACGGCCTGTGCGGGTTAGGTGCTCTAAGTATTCATTATTATTAAGATTATGATGATGATGATGATGATTTTTTATTATAAGAAAAGGTTTCGTCTCGATTCAAACGATTTTGGTTTTATTGTGCTGGCGTAATGAGCAACGTGGTCAGTTATAAAAGAAACGTCTGATATAATTTGAGCTGTTTGTTACAAACTTACTGCCATTTGAGCATCGTCGAAAAACTGTCCGTTAGCTGATTTTTTTATTTTTACTTTTTTAAAGGCCTGTGGCATAACCAACTGTGGCAGTGGTTAGAGGAAGGATGTCGTAAACCAGTGCTTGGAGTTTAAGAGGTGAAGGATCATGAGGTAAGATCCAAAAGGAACTTCCAGGGGAGAGAAAAAAGAGAGAGAGAGAGAGGGGGGGGGGGGGGGGGGGGGGGGGGGGTGGAGGGGGGACTCGAGGAGAGATACACAGAAGCAAAAGTTTAAAGTGGAATCGGGTCTGACACCTATATCCGATCGTGGCATCGTATAGTTGGCTAGGCTGGGCTTCATCTCGGGCTCCTGACAGGTGCAGCATAACAGGCCACCTTTCTGAATCCTCGCCAGGCGTTCCGATAGCGCAGTGGCGTCACCCTATCAGTCCCGTCCCATATAAGGCAAATCAGGACTTGCTCACGTGCTTCGTCCTGATCCGGGATGACCTTGTGCGAATGCCGATGAGAGGTGGTGCGTGTTTCGTCCTGAACTGACCCTGTGCGGTTGCGGATGAGAGGTTAACTAACTAACTGGTCACACAAAATCAGCACACAAGGGAGTTAATTAGCGCTCGATAGGCCTGTACATAACACAAGTACAACAACAAAGACCTGAGTCGCTTACGGTAACTCTCAACTGGCACGCGTACATAAACTAAATACATACAAGGTACATAAACTCCACCAGAGGTACATCCTCAAATATTTCATAGAGGATGTAAGTAAGTAAACATGGTGCTTAACGTCCACAGAAACCGTACGGCTTAGAGGATGTACCTCTGGTGGAGTTTATGTACCTTGTATTTACACGCCATGCCAGGCGAGAGTTAACGTAGGCGACTAAGCTCTTTGTTGGTGTATTTGTGTTATGTATATAGCGTGCTAATTAACTTCTTAGTGCGTGGATTCTGCACGAGCGCTCTGGGCCTCGTCAAGTTCTGTTTCCGATTTGTAACTGGTCATGCGTTTTATCCTCATCTGACCTGAGCGGAAGCTGATGAGAGGTTAACAGAATGGTTATGTGCTTCTTCCTGATCCGGGCAGACCTTATGCGATTTCCGATGAGAGGATAACTAACTGGTCGCGTGTTTCGTCCTGTGCTGACCCTGTGATAATGCCGCCGAGAGGCTAACTCACTAACGCTGATCACGTGTTTCGTCCTGTGCTGACCCTGTGATAATGCCGCCGAGAGGCTAACTCACTAACGCTGATCACGTGCTTCGTCCTGTGCTGACCCTGTGATAATGCCGCCGAGAGGCTAACTCACTAACGCTGATCACGTGCTTCGTCCTGTGCTGACCCTGTGATAATGCCGCCGAGAGGCTAACTCACTAACGCTGATCACGTGTTTCGTCCTGTGCTGACCCTGTGATAATGCCGCCGAGAGGCTAACTCACTAACGCTGATCACGTGCTTCGTCCTCAACAGACAGTTTGTGCGGCAGCGGATGAGAGACTAGCTGACTGGTCACATCAGTGCAGTGTTCAGAAATTTGACTTGGACAATTTAGTAAACGATTGAACGATACCTAATATTTAACGGCCTGTCGACCAGCGATCTCGAAACGTTAGCAGGGCGAAACAGAGATCATCAAATCACAAGTAAAACTCGGCTTCTCTGCTTATGTCAAGTACATGTCACTGTAGGTTTGAAAAGGGAGTATTAAGCAGAATGAACTGAGAAGGAAGAAATTACAGCAGCAGAATTCTTGGCAACGGGCGAAGTATGTAACGTCGGTCTAATCTGGCCTCCTCTGGGCGTAAAACAGAGAACCTTTGATAGCTCTAATGCTCTGCAGAGAGAAACGTACTTTCTGCGTCCTCTATACCCTATCTTGCGGTGGAAAAAATACACGGAATTTATTTTGAGAGAACTGGCAAGTCTGTACTCATTACTTCAAGCATGCAGCTCCTGGCAGCTCCAGAGTACACACACACACACACACACACACACACACACACACACACACACACACACACACACACACGCACGCACGCACGCACGCACGCACGGCACGCACGCACGCACGGCACGCCCTGACACACACACACACACAGCCTGCCGGATACTTTATATATTAATCCCAAAACCGGACGGGCCAATTCGAGACAGTCTCAGTCTAGCATAGGTGCCCTGAAACTAAAACTGCCACAAGAGGTACAATTATCATCGACCTCTTACGTTTACCAAACAAACTGAACTAGCGTGAGCACCATGATAGTCCATAGTCCACGCTGCAGGCATTATAGTCACCAGAACCAGGGCAAACCATTCCAGACCACACTGCACGAAGCGGAAAACCACCCAGAAAGCCACCAGCTGAGTGCTGCTAATGAAATGACCTGGCCGCCCCGTCTGCAGAACAAAGCCGTAGCGCAGTACAAAGCGAGCAGGAAGAGGCGCACAAAGCCAAGGCGGAAACGTGCCTTGCTTGTGATGAACTGCCCGTCACAGCCAATCTCCATCCGCAGGTCTAACCCATGGCAAACGGCGCTGCTCCGCATTTTAAGGTGTCCACACCAATTACTGCGACAAGCAGTGTGTGCAAGCATGCGTGGGTCTCCGGTTCTTAGCCTCTGGTTGGTTTCTTTGTGGCGTGTGTGTGTGTGTGTGTGTGTGTGTGTGTGTGTGTGTGTGGTGTGTGTGTGTGTGTGTGTGTTGTGAGTGTGTGTGTGTGTGTGTGCACGGTGTCACAGTGTGTGTGTGTTTGTGTGTGTGTGTGTGTGTGTGTGTGTGTGTGTGTGTGTGTGTGTGTGTGTGTGTGTGTGTGTATGATATACGTGAGTGGGGGCTGAGACTGACGAAGCGTTGGTGTAGCTGTTGGAATCGAGCGCGTATTCCGTCGTTTCCACCGTTTCTCTTACCCAGCAAGGTTAAAGTAAACAAATAAATAACAAATCCTAGCCAGAAATAAGCGAATACCCCAAAAGAGTGAATATAAACTAAACTTGAGGAGGTGATTCTGCTGCATGTTATCTACGGAGGACGTCTCAGTCCGCATTTTGCTTGAGAGAGAGAGAGAGAGAGAGAGAGAGAGAGAGAGAGAGAGAGAGAGAGAGAGAGAGAGAGAGAGAGGAGAGAACTCGAACTCGAACTCGAAAACTTTATTTTCCAAGGATTGTAGTTTAGGTTCATTTAGACCTGTCTAACAACTAGTCCTTGCTAAACTACTGAATAAGAGAGAGAGACAGACAGACAGACAGACAGACAGAGACAGACAGACAGACAGACAGACAGAGACAGAGAGAGAGAGAGACAGAGAGTGCTTGATCAAGTGCAAAATAAAGTCGAAAGTGTCAACTTTTACCTGGTATCAAAATGAGACAAGCTTTTGAAAATGCCTCTTCTTCTCTTTTTTTTAGTTCCCCCCACCCCACCCCCCCCCCACCCCCCCCCCCGGGGGGGGGGGGGGGGGGGGGGTAAGGCACACATCCGCCGGCTTGACGCTGACACCTGAAAGCTGTTACTGCCTGAACTGACACGGAGGGTAGAAGAAGATAAGTAGGAAAGGATTTCCGCCGCCGAGTGGCATTCATGCACTTGTATTCAAGCCACTTTAACTGTATGATTTTACCATTGCAAGTGACCTATGTCAGCTCAGTGGTGAGATCCCACTGTGAGGTGGAAGTAAAGGTTTGGTTCGGCTTGCAGACAAGAGGTGGTGGTGGTGGTGGTGGTGGTGGTGTGTGGTGTGTGTGTGTGTGTGTGTGTGTGGTGAGCGTGCGTGCGTGTGTGTGTGTGTGTGGGGGGGGGGGGGGGGGTAGTGATGGTGGTGTGTGTGTGTGTGTGTGTGTGTGTCAGTGGTGTATGTGTGTGTGTTTGTGTGTGTCAGGTGTGTGTGTTTGTGTGTGTGTGTGCGTGCGTATGAGAGAGAGAGAGAGAGAGAGAGAGAGAGAGAGAGAGAGAGAGAGAGAGAGAGAAGAGAGAGAGAGAGAGAGAGATGAGATTGTGTGTGTGTTGTGTGTGTGGTGTTGTGTGTGTGTGTATGTGTGTGCGAGCGGTGTCAGTGTGTGTGTGTGTGTGTGTGTGTGTGTGTGTGTGTGTGTGTGTGTGTGGTGAGGAAGTGAATGGAACAGCCGGAGAGGGAGTGGCCGTGAGAGCATAAACACACATGTAAACAGTGTGTAGTGTTGTTGTTTATCTGAAAATCGCTGCAAAGCAGACCCATTTCATTGCTTCAGTGATATTTTCTGTTGAGGGGGCGCGTGGCTGGGTACAGACTCGGCACGCAGAAATAAGGTTCCGTCTGTTGAAACTTCACTAACCTCTCTTTCAAGCCTGGATTAGGTCAGAATAACTTAGAATATTTTTGCGTGCTTCGTCTGGTGTTAGAAAATCTCACCGAAGCAATGAAATGGGTCTGCTTTGCGGCGATTTTCAGTTCCTAGGACACCAAGACAGAATTAATTCTAATGGGCTTCAGCTATACTCGATCCGCATTTACCATTTAAGATGTACCGGCACGGATGGACATCTCAGGAGTATAGGGCAAAGACTTTTCCCCATTAAGGGGAGGGGTGGGGGGGGTGGGGGCATAATGGGGGGGGGGGGGGGTGTACCTAATTCCATACTGTTATCAATAAGAACGATTCTACTAATTAAGAGGGACAGCGATGAAGGCTGTGTGTGTGTGTGTGTGTGTGTGTGTGTGTGTGTGTGTGTGTGTGTGTGTGTGTGTGTGTGTGTGTGTGTGTGTGTGTGTGTGTGTGTGTGTGTGTGTGTGTGTGTGTGTGTGTGTGTGTGTGTGTGTGTGTGTGTGTGTGTGTGTGTGTGTGTGTGCGTGTTGGGTGTGTGTGTGTGTGTGTGTGTGTGTGTGTGTGTGTGTGTGTGTGTGTGTGTGTGTGTGTGTGTGTGTGTGTGTGTGTGCGTGTGTGTGTGCATGTGTGTGTTTGTGTGTGTGTGAGTGCGTGCGTGCGTGCGTGCCTCCGTGTGTGTGTAAACAGTCACAAAAAAGCAGGCCAAATTGTTATATATTTATGACTCGTGTCGAGAGTGAAGGAAGCGAAGTTCGGAAAGGTACACGATGGTGCTGGGTCACAATGACACTGATCCAAACATACCGGGACGGAGCTCCATGGGAGTGGGACACAAATGTACCAGCTGGGACACATATAGACGCCCCCCTCAGTCACATATTCATTGGCTAAAGCTTTGTCCCCGTCTCCGATGCAGGCTGTCGTCTAGACCGGTAGCAAAAAACAACAACAACAAAAACAACAACAACAGAAGGGTCTGAATGTTTGAACGATGAGTTCTATGTCCCAGTCACCGGTCTGAATGTCTGAATGCTGAGTTCTATGTCCACCAGTCTGTATCCCTTTCCCAGTCACCGGTCTGAATGTCTGAATGATTAGTCCTATGTCCCAGTCACCGGTCTGAATGTCTGACTGATGAGTTCTATGTCCACCGGTCTCTATCTCTGTCCCAGTCACCAGTCTGAATGTCTGGACGATTAGTCCTATGTCCCAGTCACCGGTCTGAATGTCTACTGATGAGTTCTATGTCCCCGTCTCATCATCTCTGTAAAAACCAAACAAAACACCAGGTCTGAATGTTTGGACGATCAGTCTATGTCCCAGTCACCGGTCTGAATGTCTCAATGATGAGTTCTATGTCCACCAGTCTTTATCTCTTTCCCAGTCACCGGTCTGAATGTCTGGAGATAGTCTATTCCACACTGAATGTCTCCTATCTCCCAATCACCGGTCTGAATGTCTGAAAGCTTTATGTCCCAGTCACCAGTCTGAATGTCTAACCGATGAGCTTATGTCCCAGTCAGTCACACTGACGGTGCCCCAGGTGAATGGGACATAACGGGAGTCGGCGTGACACGAGTAGGGACAACCCCCTCAATCACACTTTTATCGGCTAATGTTTTTTTCTTTTCTTTCAGTCCCAGCTTCTAGATTGGTGGGGAAAATCCGGACTGAATGAATTTCTGTATGATAATCCCTCCGGTGAGGTCTATGTCCATGCTTTGATACGGGCGGTCTTCTAGATTGGTGGGGAAAATCCGGACTGAATGAATGTCTGTATGTTAATCCCTCGGGTGAGGTCTATGTCCATGCTTTGATACGGGCGGTCTTCTAGATTGGTGGGGAAAATCCGGGCTGAAATAATGTCTGTATGTTAATCCCTCGGGTGAGGTCTATGTCCATGCTTTGATACGGGCGGTCTTCTAGATTGGTGGGG
>JABMCL010001781.1:542500-550000 GCA_018857735.1 Alviniconcha marisindica
GCGTAGGCTATCCGTGGTACCCGGAGATTCTGACTGAAACGGTAATGACGGGGTATCAATGTGTCATCAGAAGCTGAGAGTACTCGTGGTACCCGGAGATTCAGAAGGAGGCGCTATTGAAGGGGTATCAATACGTCACCAGAAGCTGAGAGCAGGCCGTCCGTAATACCCGGAGATTCTGAAGAAAGTGGAACATCTTTCATCAGAAGTCCAGAGACAATAGTCATGGCACCCAGAGTTTCAGAAGAAGCGGCGATGATGCGGGTATCTTTCACTGGAAGCCGAGGATAGTCATGATACCCAGAGTCTCAAAAGAAGCGGTGGTGATGATGCGGGTATATTTTGTCAGATGCCGAGGGTAGTCACGGTAACCAGAGTTTCAGGAGACTCGGTGATGGCGCGAGTACGGGGTATACTTCGCCAGAAGCCGAGGATAGTCATGGTACTCAGAATTTCAGGAGAAGCGGTGATGATGCGGGTATCTTTCGCCAGAAGCCGAGGATAGTACCCAGAGTTTCAGGAGACGACGTGATGACGCGAGTACGGGGTGTTTTTCACCAGAAGCTAAGGAGAGTCTTGGTACCCAGAATTTCAGGAGATGAGGTGATGACGCGAGTACGGGGTGTTTTTCACCAGAAGCTAAGGAGAGTCTTGGTACCCGGCGTTTCAGGAGATGAGGTGATGACGCGAGTACGGGGTGTTTTTCACCAGAAGCTGAAGATAGTCATGGTACCCAGGGTTTCAGGAGATGAGGTGACGGCGCGAGTACGTTTTTTTTCACTAGAAGCTGAGGATGGTCATGGTACCCAGAATTTCAGGAGATGAGGTGATGGCGCGAGTACGGGGTATTTTTCACCAGAAGCTGAAGATAGTCATGATACCCAGGGTTTCAGGAGATGAGGTGATGGCGCGAGTACGGGGTGTTTTTCACCAGAAGCTGAGGATGGTCATGGTACCCGGCGTTTCGGGAGACGCGGTGATGATGCGGGTGTCTGTGACGAGCATACGCTGCAGTCTTGTGGGATGACGGTGGGCCACAAACAGCTTGCGTCCCCTCTGAAAACGCAGAAAGACCACAAAACTCTGAACCAAGAACGACTGCTAGCGTTCTAAAACAAGATCCAAACACATACAAGGTTCAAAAGAACGCTATTTATCAGGACAAAACACAATATGCGGATTTTCGAAGTGATCCCCTTTATCAAGCTACAAAACAACACTTAAACAACAGTTAAACGATGAAAAACGAACAACGGTGAAGACCACATCACAAACTGGAAGGAAGCGACGGGTATCACGTCAACACAGCCTTTTCCAACAACACACAAAACAAGTTTGTTTTCGAATACAAAGGGACAGTCTGATCTCGCAATGCCCTAGTTTCTGCCTGCTTACCTAGCGGTAACAGTGCTTCTTCCCTACCATCATCTCCCAAACTGACCTACCTAACTACTAGTCTGGAAGGCAAAGTGGGCGAGGAGACCTCACCCGGACAATCACAGGTTGTGGTTCAATTATAAGTCGTCGAAAAATTCCCCGCAAATGAACAGTGAAGTGTTAAAACATTGGCTGACTTGGTAACTTGAAAAATACACAACAACGTTAGTCCCCCTCCACCCCCCCACCACCCACTTTTACCATCACCACCACCACAATCACAACAATGACACAAACAAACTCCACAACAGGAAAGACAAACAATCACGAGAACAACAACATGAAACTTCACAACTGATAACGGTGGCTAAAGTCAGTCCCTCAAATTTATTTCATTTATTTTGTCAGTGTTATTCACAATTGTTCAACTGCGAAGAACACTGAACATTACTTTCAGAAACAAATTTACGAAGGGAACTCTAGCAGAATCATTGGCAAGCGAACAGCGAGCAATTGTCGAAACATTACTTTCACATGAGGTCTGATTGGAAGCTGTCCCCGCTTTCTCCTTTAAATTGTAAAGTAAAAGGCCCTTCCACAAATAACAACAACAAACAAACAAAACAACAACAACAACGAAAAACAGCAACAAAAAAGCCCCGAGTTCAACAAACAAACAAAAAAACTCAGCAACAAACATGAACATTCGATCACCTTAGCTTCTTTTCTCTTCTTCTCTTTTTGCTGGGGGTTGGGGTTGAGGGTTGAAGGGTAGAGGTGGCAGCAAATCAGCTCAGAATTAAATCGAGTTGCAAAAAAACAAAACAAAAAAAAACTAAGAAATATATTATTTTTTATTATTATTTTTAAGTACTCAATATTCCCCTTATAGCCATTCTTCCTCACACAGTGTAATTTCTAGCGTGTACTTAAACAGGTCTGACAATGACTGAGTATTTTGTTCTGAGGTCAACGCAACGTGAAAAAGATCAAGACTGCTTGCTTAGCGGGTGGGGGGAAAAAAGAGGAGAACTGGAATATAAAATTACAAGAGCGACCGACAGAGTGTGGGTGGAGGGGGAGAGGCAAAGTTTGGGGGTTGGGAGGTTGGAGGTGGGGCGGGAGAGGGGGGGGGGGGGGGGGCGTGGGTAGAGAAAATGAAGAGTAATATTATTATCTCATCAGTTTTCCCTGACGTTGCACAGGCCTCGTACCTCCCCTCCTCCTCCCTCCCCCCTCCCTTGGGGAGAGCGAGTTGTCTACCCTGATGCATTGTGCAGTGTCACCAGGGCGCGAAATGATCGATTGTGGTGCCGGTCAAAGGTCACCAGATCCGCCCACAGCGGAATTCTCCGCCTTGGGTGCTAATTGTGGGGTCATTTCAAAACGTTCGTGGTAGGGAGGGGGGGGGGGGGGGGGGGAGTGGAGGAGTGAGAAGAAGAAGAAGAAGAAGAAGAAGGAACCTGGCCCAACGATTAAATTCGCTTGTAAGGAAATCATCTATTTCAATTGCCTCATGTTATCCAAACATGTTGGAGCTTGTGCTTCCCCCCCCCCCCCCCCCCCCCCCCCCAATTCTCTCCACCAGCAAGATGTTTGCATTGTCCTCTAATCCTCTCCACCAATTAGGTGCTTGCATGCACTGTCCCCTAAACCTCTCCACGAACTAGGTGCGTGTCCCTAAACCTCTCCACCACCTAGGTGCTTGCATTAACCTCTCCATTAACTGAGTGCTTGACTTGTTCCCTAAACTTCTCCATCAGCTAGGTGTTTGTCCCTAAACCTCTCCACCAACTGGGTGCTTGCATTGTCCCTAAACCTCTCCACCAACTGGGTGCTTGCATTGTCCCTAAACCTCTCCACCAACTGGGTGCTTGCATTGTCCCTAAACCTCTCCACCAACTGGGTGCTTGCATTGTCCCTAAACCTCTCCACCAACTGGGTGCTTGACTGACTTGTTCCCTAAACCTCTCCACCAACTAGGTGTTTGCATTGTCCCACCAACTAGGTGTTTGCATTGTCCCTAAACCTCTCCACCAACTGGGTGCTTGCACTGTCCCTAAACCTCTCCACCAACTAGGTGCTTGCATTGTTCCTAACCCTCTCCACCAACTAGGTGCTGGCATTGTCCCTAAACCTCTCCACCAACTGGGTGCTTGCATTGTCCCTAAACCTCTCCACGAACTAGGTGCTTGCATTGTCCCTAAACCTCTCCACCAACTAGGTGCTTGCATTGTCCCTAAACCTCTCCACCAACTAGGTGCTTGCATTGTCCCTAAACCTCTCCACCAACTGGGTGCTTGACTTGCTCCCTAAACTACTCCATCAAGGTGCTGGTCCCTAAACCTCTCCACCAACTAGGTGCTTGCATTGTCAGTAAACCTCTCCACCAACTAGGTGCTTGCATTGTCCCTAAACATATCCACTGACTAGGTGCTTGCATTGTCCCTAAACCTCTCCACCAACTAGATGCTTGACTTGTGCCTAAACCTCTCCACCAGCTAGGTGCTTGCATTGTTCCTAAACCTCTCCACTAACTAGGTGCTTGCATTGTCCCTAAACCTCTCCACCAACTAGATGCTTGACTTCTCCCTAAACTACTCCATCAAGGTGCTGGTCCCTAAACCTCTCCACCAACTAGGTGCTTGCATTGTCAGTAAACCTCTCCACCAACTAGGTGCTTGACTTGTCCCTTAACATTCTCCACAAGCTAGGTGTTTGTACTGTCCCCTAAACTACTCCACCATCAAGGTGCACGTCCCCAAATCTCTCCACCAACTAGGTGCTTGCATTGTCCCCAGTCTTCTCCACCAACTAGACGCTAGTCCCTAATCTTCTCCACCAACTAGACGCTAGTCCCCAATCTTCTCCACCAACTAGACGCTAGTCCCTAATCTTCTTCACCGACTAGGTGCTGGTGTTGTCCCCTAAACCTCTCCACCATCTAGGTGCTTCTCCCTAAACTTCTTCACCAACTGGGCTCTTGTATTGTTCCCTATACCTCTCCACCAGCTAGGTGCTTGTTTCTAAGCCTCTCCACCAACTATGCGCTTGCATTGTCCCCTGAATGTCTCCACCAACTGAACGCTGTATTAATAAAGAGGATTCCTGTCGTCGTTTCTAGTGTATTGGTGTGTGTTCTAATACCCCCTTGTCTGAATCATTCAAACACATTTAGTTCCGAACAAAGCGCTGACCCTGTAGTCCCACACGACGATCTTCTTCTGGTCCCCCCCGCTGACAAGTCGTTCGTTGTTGATGTGCAGACATCGCACCACGCCAAGATGCTCCCTCAGGCTGTGCAGCAACTCGCCTGCAACACACACCGGTCTGGTTCAACAGTCGTGCACCAACAGACCACGAAGACCGAAGAAGAACAGCCTGAGGACAAGAAACGTTAAGCGCATAAGCCCAGTCCACCGCCTGGAAGATTCAGAGCTCAGGAGCTGTGTCAGTGAAAGTCGAGGTGGCCGTCCTGGGCTCCCGTCCCTAATAAGCCTACGGTTTCTGTGGACGCAAAGCAACACTCAACCTGGAAGATTAGGGAGGAGGAGGAGGGGAAGGGTGTTGATAAAAACGAAACGTGAAATCTCCAAAGCATACAGAGCCCAGGAGAGATCAGAAGAGGGAGGTGGAGCCGGGCTCTCACGGTGAGGCTTTTGTTTCAGGTTTCAACAGCTGGTCCTTCGGACCATGCCTTTGTGACTATGTTCCGCACAGCTGTTGAAAGAGCAATTAAGTCGCGGAGTACACAAGCTGCTTCGCACTGGCGGGGTCCGGTCCCCACCTCTGTGGAGATCTCTTCAGCCTTTGTGAGTCCGGCGAAGCGCAGGGAGGAGATAATCATAGCTACCCCCCCTCCCCGTGTGTGTGTGTGGTTGTGTGTGTGTGTGTATGTGTGTGTGTGTGTGTGTGTGTGTGTGTGTGTGTAGGTGTGTGGTGTGTGCGTGCGTGCTGTGTGTGTGTGTGTGTGTGTGTGTGCGTGCGTGCGGTGTGTGTGTGTGTGCGCGTGTTGCGTGCGTGCGTGCGTGCGTGCTGTGGTGTCGTGCGTGCGTGCGTGGTGTCGTGGTGTGGTGGTGTGTGTGTGTGTGTGTGCTGTGTGTGTGTGTGTGTGTGTGTGTGTGGTGTGTGTGTGTGTGTGTGGTTGTGTGGGTGTGTCGGTGCTCGTGCGTGCTGTGTTGTTGTGTGTGTGTGTGTGTGTGTGTGTGTGTGTGTGTGTGTGTGGTGTGTGTGTGTGTGGTGTGTGTGTGTGTGTGTGTGTGTGTGTGTGTGTGTGTGTGTTGTGTGTTGTGTGTGTGTGTGTGTGTGTGTGTCGTGTGTGGTGTGTGTGTGTGTGTGTGTGTGTGTGTGGTGTGTGTGTGTGTGTGTGTGTGGGTGTGTGTGTGTGTGTGGTGTGTGTGTTGTGTGTGTGAGTGTGTGTGTGTGTGTGTGTGTGTGTTGTGTGTGTGTGTGTGGAGGTGTGTGTGTGTGTGTGTGTGTGTGTGTGTGTGTGTGTGTGTGTGTGGTGTGTGTGTGTGTGTGTGTGTGTGTGTGTTGTGTGTGTGTGTGTGTGTGGTGTTGTGTGTGTGAGCGTGCTGTGTGTGTGTGTGTGTGTGTGTGTGTGTGTGTGTGTGTGTGTGTGTGTGTGTGTGTGTGATGTGTGTGTGTGTGTGTGTTTGTGTGTGAGCGTGTGTGTGTGTGTGTGTGTGTGTGTGTGTGTGTGTGTGTGTGTGTGTGTGTTGTGTGTGTGTGTGTGTGTGTGAGCGTGTGTGTTGTGTGTGTGTGTGTGTGTGTGTGTGAGCGTGTGTGTGTGTGTGTGTGTGTGTGTGTGTGTGTGTGTGTGTGTGTGTGTGTGTGTGTGTGTGTGTGTTCAAGCTCGCCGTTCCACGCCTCTGGGTCCCAGACCCCAGTCTGACAAGCCAGTGCTATAAACTATGCCAGAAACCCGTAAAGCGTGCCACCGTTTCATGGCATCCATCAGCTGAGAGTGAAAATGTCTGCAAGGCCTAACGATGAGTCAGATCGATGTACATCAAACCCGGAAGTTTACGTTTCAATCGGTACACTGGGTGTACTCTGGGGCCACAAGCCGAACAGACAGCTGACAACGGTGAAAATGCCAACCGACTGTTAATATCAGTTTTGTGAATAGTATACATCTTTTTTTTTCCTTCGATATAAAATCCCCCCACCCCCACCCCTACCTCATGTTCTGCAAACACCCCGTTCTTCGCCCTCTTTTTATGAGTGTATTTATCTACTGTTTTGAGCTCGTCATGGGTACCGCGGACACAGAAATTTAGAGTCCATTTCCTGAGAACCCAGAACTGTCGAAGAATCCCACAGTAGCTCAGAATTTAGGCAAAAGCTATGTACTTTCTGGATTTCTATCTTTCTAATGTCTGCCTACTCGGTTCATTCAACTTCATTAATATTTTTACCTCCGATTCCTCTTCGAACATTAAGTGCTGTATGCCATGCACCAGCAAATCGGCCTGTTACTTCTGATCTGGTAAACTGACCTCTCGTGACTTCTAACCAGACAGCTCCGCGATCCCCCTCGTAGACAAACGGAGCAAGCAGCAGCACGTGAGTTTAAACTCCAGTACGCTTCCAACTGCACATACAGACTCAAGGTCAGTGCTAAAAAAACAAATTAAAAATGTTTCCCGTAAAAACAGCACGGGCACGTGCTTTCAAAATGTGTTTACATTACAGTCATACTTGGACAGCCAACGTGCTTGTCTATTAATGATGCGTGTTTATAGGCCGCCGCTGATTGGCTAAAACTTAATTATGTCAGTCAGCCGTCAGAGGGTAGCGACTGACTGACTGACTGACCGAGCTCTGACTGAGCGCTAAATTACAGGAATCAATTACTAGTCAGTCTGGTATTTTGAGTAATAGAATTTCTCTATCAAATCTCAGCCCCACCCACCTAAACCCGTGTGATTACGGTCTTTAGGTTACCCCGCGAAAGAGTGGCGGATAAAAACTGAATTCGAAAGAGGATTCCTAAAACTCAGTTTGAAGAACTGCTCTCTCTCTCTCTCTCTCTCTCTCTCTCTCTCTCTCCTCTCTCTCTCTCTCTCTCTCACCCACACACACACACACACACACACACACACACACACACACACACAC
>JABMCL010001781.1:565000-572500 GCA_018857735.1 Alviniconcha marisindica
CATCAGCAATGTGCATGGGCCGTGTCAGTCAGTCAGTGGGGAAACTTGTAAACTGGCACAGCTCCGCTGATTCATTGCATGTCAGTCAAACAGAGTACACCACAGGCCCACATTCCATGGCTCCTGGGTCGGGTTGCACCCGATGGCCCCAAGACTAGGCTGGCACCGCGAGTGAAGAGTGACTGTTTAGGAACCCGGAGAGTAAAGGCGTCGGCTCGGGAGTTCCGGCCGAAGCTGCTGCCCGTCTCGGTCTGCTGATGCTGACAGACTGACTGACCAGCTCGTGAGTACCAAAAGACCTCCGCAGAAAGGATCTGCTCTGCGGGGCAGTGGGGCAGGGGCAAGGCTCTTAGGTTTCGCCGAATAACAGCTGGATGTGTACGACGAAACACACTGCAGATATTTGATATTCACACACATGGATACAGACAGACAGACAGACAGACAGACAGACACACACACACACACACACACACACACACACACACACACACACACACACACACACTGTGACACGTAACACACACACGCACAGCGCGCACACACACACACCCCACACACACACACACACACACACACACACACACACACACACACACACACCCCAAAACACACTGACACTCATACAGAGAGAGAGAGAGAGAGAGAGAGAGAGAGAGAGAGAGAGAGAGAGAGAGAGAGAGAGAGAGAGAGAGAGAGAGAGAGAGAGAGAGAGAGAGAGAGAGAGAGAGAGAGAAGACAGACAGACAGACAGACAGACAGACAGACAGAAGAGAGAGAGAGAGAGGGGAGAGAGAGAGAGAAGGGGAGAGAGAGAGAGAAAAAGGCCACACACACACACACACACACACACGCACCACCACACAATATAGCGACACCCGCTCGAACACCAAAGCCCCCTCCTCCCTTAAGAAACAACAACAATAACCGGATTTCACGATAATTAACACTGTCCACAATGCCCACCAAGCCTACAACACAGCATAGACTATACACGCATAGTTAATGGTCAAAGCCAGAGATGAACGGAAGGCGCACGGAGCGCCCTGTGCAGCACGAAGAAACAAGGAGGAAGCTGGAGGTCCGTTTTCATCTCCTCTGTTATCGACGGAAGACGGTGGTGAGCAAGTTAGGACACCTGCCTCCGTTTACAGTAGCCGCTGGCGCATCAGCACTGCCACTGTATACATATACACACTGCGAGCTTGTATCTTCCATGGACACTTACTATTATCAGAACTAGAGAAGGGACCGTGCAGGTACCGTGCAACGCATTCCTGCCTGGCGTTTGGTGATAACTCCCTTACCCACAGTCAATATTTGTTCCAGCTCTTTTTCTTCCTCCCGGTCGCCGCTACACTGAGACTCTCACTGAGAGTCGGGTCAGCAAGATGCAGACTCGCATCGAGCTCTCGGCACTGATCCTTGTATCTCCCCTGCCGGACACTTACTACTGTCAAGACCATAGAGCTTACAGTCCGCTCTATGTCAGGACAACTGAGCTAGAAGCTCAGTGGTCAGGACAGAGAAGGGACCATGCACGTACAGTGCGTCCTGCCTGGTATTTGGAGATAAATTACCCACGGTCAATATGTATTCCAGCTCTCAGTCTCACCGAGCTTGTACCTCCCCTGGACACTATTATCAGGACAAAGGAAGGACCATGCACGTACAACGCGTTCCTGCCTGGCATTTGGTGATAAATTACCCACAGTCAATATTCCTTCCAGCTCTTTTTCTTCTTCTCGATCGCCGCTACACTGAGACTCTCAGTGAGAGTCCAGTCTGCAAGACGCAGACTCGTATCGAGCTCTCGCTGATCTTGTAACTCCCCTGCCGGACACTTACTGCTATCCGGACCATAGAGCTTACCGTCCGCTCTATGTCAGGACAGAGAAGGGACCATGCACGTCGTACAACGCGTCCTGGTGATAATTAAAGTACCCACAGTCAATATTCCAGCTCTCACCGGGCTTGTACCTCCCATGGACACTATTATCAGGACAAAGAAAGGAACATGCACGTACAACGCATTCCTGCCTGCTATTTCGTGACCCGGCTCAGTCAATATTTATTGCAGCTCTTTTTCTTCTTCTGGCCTGTGAGCCGGTGTGGCCTAGCGGTAAGGCGTTAGGCTTGTAAGCGGAAGGACCTCGGTTCGGTACCGCTTCGGCTCTCCTTTCTCTTCAAAAAGGTCTTGCGATTTTGTCCATCACTTTCTACTGAAACATTAAAAAGGCTCTCATCGCTGCCCATCTTAATGCAGGAATCATTCTGGTGGTGACAGTGTAGCGATAGGTATATAATCTCCCTCTCCCCCCACCTCCATACCCCCTTCCCCCCTTCTCCCCGTCCCTAATAAGCCTTATGGTTTCTGTGGACGTTAAGCACCATGTTTACTTACTTCTTCTGGATCGCCGCACTGAGCGGCCAAGGTTACTGGCCGCTCCGTGATCGCCGCTACAAAGTTGCTTTACGTCCGCAAAGACCATAGCATTCAGTTCAATGTTGCTTTACGTCCACAAAGACCATAGCATTCAGTTCAATGTTGCCTTACGTCCACAAAGACCATAGCATTCAGTTCAATGTTGCTTTACGTCCACAAAGACCATAGCATTCAGTTCAATGTTGCTTTACGTCCGCAGAAACCATAAAGACTATAATTATGGACGGGTCACTCCAGGTAGCATTTAGTTTAATGTTGCTTTACATCCATAAAGATCATAGCGCTTAGTTTAATGTTGCTTTACATCCATAAAGATCATAGTGTTTAATGTAATGTTGCTTTACATCCATAAAGATCATAGTGTTTAGTTTAATGTTGTTTTACGTCCACAAAGACCATAGCGTTCAAGACGCAGACTCTCACCGAGTTTGCACCTCCCCTGGAGGACATTCAGGACAAAGAAAGGACCATGCACGTACAACGCGTTCTGCCCGGCTGGTATTTGGTGATAAATTACCCACGGTCAATATTTATTCCAGCTCTCAGCGAGGTTGTACCTCCCCTGGACACTGCTATCAGGACAGAGGTGGGACCGGTTGCGTCCTGCTGTGATAAATTACCCAAAGTCAATGTTTACAGCAGACTCGCCAACTCTGCATCTCGGTGCTACCATCACTGCCCTCAACAGTCTACATTACTGTCATGTAACAGCAGAAAGAACTGGTACTGCGGACGACAACAGCTAGTCAAACCCCAGCAGTGAAACGAACTACCAAAAAACAAAACAAATGGCAAGAGAAGACCTGTGAAGGAAGGGAAGGACAGCGGCGGGAAACTTCTTTCTTTTCTTCCTTTTTATTTAATGTCTTTTCTCTTAAGTGACACTGGACTGACCTTACAACTGTCAATATCAACAAACAGGCAAACAACTTGAGTTACACAACTAAAGAACCTTCTTCCTTTTCTCATTTTTATTTAAAGTATTTTCACTGAAGTAATATTGGACTGATCTTACAATTGTCAAAATAATAAAACAGGTGAACAAGTACACCAATCAAAAAAATGAAGAAAGAAAACAGATAAGAAAAAAGAAAAGAAAAAAAGGGGGGGGGAGAGAGAGAGAGAGAGAAGAAGAAAAAATCCGGGAATATCAACTGTACCGGCACTGAATAACTCGACCGAATGACGTGGACAAATAAAGCGTTCAACCTGAGTCACTGCCACTGCCACGGCCTAATTGATAAGCACGTGCACCTTCGACAGTCCAGACTGACTCAACGGGACTGACGCACGTGCGACTGTTACAAAACTGGTAACGCGAAAGCGCACAACTCACCGCGCATAGACACGGAGCTATTTCAGTGGCCGGGAGAAGGCCGAAGAACAAAAGTGGCTCGTTGGTTGAAACAAAGGGCCGGGGCCGTGGCGCTGTCACCTTCCATCTATTACCGTGCACTGGGCGGGAACGCTGCAGCCTGTGCCAATTACTGTCAATTTGTTGATAAACAATCCTCCCCAAACGCCCCCTTCCCCTCCCCTCCCCCCCCTCCTCCCCCCCCCCCCCCCCCCCCCCCCAGCCCCCCCTTCTAGTCTCACATCTGCCTGCCACAATCGTTTTTTTTGTTTTTGTTTTTCAGTTTCCAGTTTTTCACCCGCGGCACACGTACACTAGCTCTCAGACACAAACACTCAGCGACAGCGCGCGGGTGCACTAGACGTGTGTGTGTGTGTGTGTGTGTGTGTGTGTGTGTGTGTGTGTGAGAGAGAGAGAGAGAGAGAGAGAGAGAGAGAGAGAGAGAGAGACAGACAGACAGACAGACAGACAGACAGACAGAGACAGACAGACAACAGACAAACCCAAACCCAGACAGACGGACAGACGTGTGTGTTTGTGACAGACAGACAGAGAGACAGATGGACAGAGAGAGAGACAGACAGAGACAGAGACAGACAGACCCAAACCCAGACAGACGGACAGACGTGTGTGTTTGTGACAGACAGACAGAGAGAGAGACAGAGACAGACAGACCCAAACCCAGACAGACAGACAGAGATGTGTGAACGTGTGTGTTTGTGACGCGCGCGCACACGAGTACGTGTGCCTTTGCTTCATATATACCTGCAAGAGCAGCACCTGTAACAATATGCTGGCCAGTCTTGATGTAAAATAAAACAAGCGATCACTAGATCCGTCTCTGAATGCAGAACCCGTGTTATTTTTTTCAGCAAACTTAACCCCAGCGTTAGGCAACAGTCGCAATCGCCAAGTGCAGGCGGAGTCATTCATAATGGGTTAAAATTTGTGAAATCTTGTAGCAGTCTGGAACAGAACGAGGCCGAGACCGCTTGCCTAAAAATAAAAAATAAAAAAATAAAAAGGAGTTAATTACCGCTCGAAAGACGTTACACAAAGATCTGAGCCGCTTACACCGGCAACTCTTACCTGGCATGCGAGTAAATCATGTAGAAGGCCCACTCAACGATGTGCTCGGCAAAAAAAAAAAAAAGAAAGAAAGAGAGAGAGAGCGAGAGAGAGAGAGAGAGAGAGAGAGGGTGCGGGGCAACAAAAAGTAGAAGGTACATAAATTCCATCAAGTATTTGTCTGCGAACTGGCTGCCTGGGGTCTAACAATGCACTGCATCTTACTGCCAGCTTAAGTTTCACTTCATTTGGTTCAGCGGGTCATGCGCCAAATTCAGTCATGGCGTTGTCGACTAACGCAGAGAGACAGACAGACAGACAGACAGAGACTCTTCGTTGTTTATGCGGTGATTATTACAATTATGACTTTGGGTCACGGTGACCTGCGACAGTCTGGGATTACACTACTTGTTACAAGCGGAAACCCTAGAGAGGACTGCACGTGAATGCACGATGACTCAACGCCCACACCAACAACGGCCACACTAACAACGCCCACACCAACAACGCCCACACCAACAACGGCCACACCAGCAACGGCCACCCCAACGGCCACACCAACAACGGCCACACCAACAAGCGTGTAGCTTCTTCCTCTTCTTCAAATGTTGCTTTACGTCCACAGAGAGGACTATAATCAGGGACGTGCCACCGGGTAGCGTTCAGTTCAACGCTACCTTACGTCCACAGAGACCATACGGACTATTAGGTACGGGTTACCGGGTAGCGTTCAGTTCGATGCTACCTTACGTCCACAGAGATCATACGGACTATTAGGTACGGGTTACCGGGTAGCGTTCAGTTCAATGCTGTCTTACGTCCTCAGAGACCATAGTGTTTAGTTCCAAGTTGCTTTACGTCCACAAAGACCATAGCGTTCAGTTCAGTGTTGCTTTACGTCCGCAGAAACCATAAAGACTATAATTATGGACGGGTCACTCCAGGTAGCGTTTAGTTTAGTGTTGCTTTACGTCCACAAAGACCATAGCGTTTAGTTTAACGTTGCTTTACGTCCACGAAGACTATAGCGTTTAGTTTAATGTTGCTTTACGTCCACAAAGACCATAGCGATCAGTTCAATGTTGCTTTACGTCTGCAGATACCATAAGGACTATTAGGGACGAGTCACACCGGGTAGCGTTCAGTTCAATGTTGCTTTATGTCCACAAAGACCAGTGCTTAGTTCAAAGTTGCATTATGTCCATAAAGACCATAGCGTTCAGTTCAATGTTGCTTTACGTCCGCAGAGACCATAGCGTTCAGTTCAATGTTGCTTTACGTCCGCAGAGACCATAGCGTTCAGTTCAATGTTCCTTTATGTCCACAAAGACCATAGCGTTCAGTTCAGTGTGGCTTTTACGTCCACAAAGACCATAGCGTTCAGTTCAATGTTGCTTTACGTCCGCAGAGACCACAGCGTTCAGTTCAATGTTCCTTTATGTCCACAAAGACCATAGCGTTCAGTTCAGTGTGGCTTTACGTCCACAAAGACCATAAGGACTATTAGTGACGAGTCACACCGGGTAGCGTTCAGTTCAGCGTTGCCTTACGTCCACAGAGACCATAAGGATTATTAGGGACGAGTCACACCGGGTAGCCTGTAGAAACTCCGCTATGTAGCTGTGGGTGGGAGATATGCCCCCCCCCCCCCCCCCCCTACCCCCTCCCCCCGCCCCCGGCGGGACCCACATGCACAGCCTGCCTGATTTAGAGCAACACATTAGTGTCAAGATTAGATGTGGGTGGGTTGAGATTACACTGTCACTTTCCACATGCACCGCACCACGGCCGTTTGATTTTTAGCTGTCTTCACTATGGCACGGGCTTTGTTTCACAGGCAGTGGATAACGTGCAAATGCAATCCTTTATTTTGTTGCAATCCTCACTATGGCACGGGCTTCGTGTTCATTGATTTTTTGGGGGGCAATCCTCACTATGGCACGGGCTTCGTCTTCATTTCATATTTTGCAAGTCCCACTATGGCACGGGCTTCGTCTTCATTTCATAATATATGTATATAGACTTAAAAATTGCAATCCTCACACGGGCTTCGTGTTCGCTTTTTTGTTTGTTTTTGTTTTGTTTTCGCAATCCTCACTACGTCACGGGTTTCTTCTTCACTTCATATAATTTTTGCAATCCTCACTATGGCACGGGCTTCCTGTACATTTCATATTTCTCAATTCTCACTATGGCACGGGATTCGTGTTCATTTCATTTTTTGCAATCGTCACTAAGGCATGGGCTTCGTGTTCGTTTTGTTGTTGTTGTTTTTTGCAATCCTCACTAATGGCACGGGCTTCGCGGCGCCGACGCAGCAGACGCAGACGTAGTTTCTATGTACTATTGTCCCCTGCATAACAACTCATGGTCACTATTGCAGGCCACGGTCATACTACCTAGTTCTTACCTCTGTGTATGTGTGTGTGTGTGTGTGTGTGTGTGTGTGTGTGTGTGTGTGTGTGTGTGTGTGTGTGTGTGTGTGTGTGTGTGTGCGTTCGTGAATGTGTGTGTGTGAGTGCGTGCGTGCGTGCGTGTGTGTGTATGTGTGCGTGTGTGTGTGTGGGGGGAGGGGGGTGTAGTATATGTGTGTGTGTGTGTGTGTGTGTGTGTGGTGAGAGAGAGAGAGAGA
>JABMCL010001781.1:577500-582500 GCA_018857735.1 Alviniconcha marisindica
ACCATCAGAGAAACTAGCAACAAACTGCCAACGCCGTCGAAGTACCTCTCCCAGTGCAGCTGTAAGCGCCGTTGCTGTGTCGTTGGCTAGGGCCAAGTTGTTCGGTACGCGGGCAGTCTGGGAATCTCTACCCATCCGTGAAGAATTAGGACCATTTTAGACTGAAGACGTTTGCCACAGGACAAACACTAAAGTTTCTCACGCAAGATCAAATAAACTACAGCTGAGAGAGAGAGAGAGAGAGAGAGAGAGAGAGAGAGAGAGAGAGAGAGAGAGAGAGAGAGAGAAAAAGGGGGGGGGGTGTGGTGGGGGTGGGGGTGGGTGCGTGCCGGGGGCGGGTTTTTTAAAACACATTTTATATGATTTCTTTAAGAAAAGGTTGTTTGTTCGTCTGCCCAGTTTCAGCCTAAGCTTAACAAATCTGACTGCAGCTGGTATAAACTGTGGCTAATGACCCAATTCCCTGTCGCCATCGAGGAGAGAGAAGAGGGGGGGAAAAAGAGAGAGAAGAAGAGAGAGAGAGAGAGAGAGAGAGAGGTGGGGGGGAAAACGAGACAGACAGACAGACAGAGAGAGGAGAGAGGGAGAGAGAGAGGGAAAAAGGGAAAAGGGGGGAAAGGGGGGGGAAAGGGAGGGGAAAAAAAGGGGGGGAAGAAAAGCGGCGAAAAAAAAGAAGGGGAAGGGAAAAAAAAAAAAAAAAAAAGGGGGGCCATCGTTTAAAACTGCTTGACTGGTTTTTTTGCTTTGGGGGGGCCAAAAAAGAAAAAAAGGGGAAAATTTAAAGGGGGAAAACCACCCCCCCCTCCCCACAATTTTGTTTTACCCAAAAAATGGGGGTTTTCCTTTTGGGAAGGGGTACAAAAAAAAAAAAAAAAAAAGGGGGGGGGGGGACGACACTACACTGCAGTATCGCTGAGCTACATTACCGCGAGCGGGTGACCACTTCGAGCCATAAATTTATGAAAACGGTCCGACGAGATTTTCTCCGACGCATCGGCCGCGAACGTCGCGGCCATAGTCTAGCTGTTATCTTGTGCAGGACGTCCCAAGACATCAATTTAGGTGATGGCAGTGCAGCACTTAGCTGCAGTACTCAACCCTTTGACCCTTCGCTTTCTCCGCCGCTCCGGCGATTAAGATCGTGACAAAGTGGAGGATCTTCTCCCTGGAATCTCCGAGCGGCTCCTCCGTCAAGATGGTGGACAGGCAGGGGGTTGAAAAGGCAAAGGTCGTTACAAGGTCACCAGCGTGGGGTTTGAATCCAAGGAGGCGTCGTAATGGAGATCAGTGTTGCTGAGTAATGCTGGTGAGGGGTGTGGGGGTTGGGGGTGGGGGTGGGGAGAAGGGGGTTAAAAATAGAAGTAGAAAACCTAACGGTTGGAAGAAATGAGCGGTTAGGTTTTTGATTCAAATACTTATGGAAAGTAATAAAAAAAAGTTTTATGGTAATCGGTTTGGGTTTTGTCTACGTATTTAACCTGAAGAATACGACTTTTGTTTTACTCTGCAATAATAATAAATAAGAAAACACTATTTTCTCAGTTCCTACCAATGCCCTGAAGAAGAAAATTAAGGCCAGATACATCAGTGCAAAATAAAATAAAATTAGCTTCTATATTATATCAACTTTTTTTGGCTTAGTAGTAAGCTTAAAAATGTCGACAAACACCTAATTTTGTAATTTTCTCCACCCGTGCCATGGAAACAATCAAAGATAGCCGTGAAACAAAATAAGTTATTCGAAGTTTGTGTCAAAGGTATTGTATGCTTAATGAATATGATTGCAGAAATAGATACAGATGCACATTATGTTTATTTTGTCAGAAGGATTTTAAGTTATGCTGTTTTTTGTATTTTTAATTAAATGTAGTTTTAATATATGCATAAATAGTGCCTTTTTCCCCCCAGTTAAAGCATCATAAAACAAACTGTATTACCACCAAATGAGTATAGCCCCAAGATGTGACACTGACTGATAGCTTTCAACAGTAACAACACATACACCTTCCAACGCAAACAGTTCTAACAGAGAATGAAAGTGTAAGTCCACGTTTGAAAATCGCGAAAACAAAACCGTCAGTATGGCCATCGTGTAATGTAATGCCAAGAGTTAATTTACAAAAAAATTTTTTTATAGTAACGCATGTAGCTTTTTATTGCGCGCCTTCACGTTCGGAATATCCACTGAAGTGGTGTACTTACACTACAGCGCTACTTGGTTGTTGCATGGCTGGTGCTACGTGACACTGCTGCCGTCTGGGCACACGTTCTGTGTACACCATACAACCACGCACCAGATTTCAGTGTCACTTCATTCCAAGCCAGGTACGTAGGGTGCATAGTTCAGGAGCTGTGTGAGAGTCGAGGTGGCCGTCCTGGGCTGTCCGTCCTAACGAGCCTTCTGGTTTCCGTGGACGTAAAGCTATATTGAACCATGCTTCGGCATTGGTCTCAGCTTGTCCCTAATTGTCAAATTCTGAGGACATTAAGCAACAACCTACCTACTTTGGGGATGTGGTTCAGCTTAACCGCCACTTGCACTTTTTGGGAGAAAGACTGGATCTTTACGTGCTCTGGGGAAACGGGGTGGAACGGATACCGAAATAAGAGTCAGCACAGAAAGTTGACCCTGGGGAATAAAATTCTCCCGCGGCTCCTGCCTGGACTCGAACCCGCGACCTTTCAATCACAAGTCCGTCGCGCTAACCGCTGAGCTACCCCCGCTCCCTTCGGTTGTCTTTGTCGGCACCCAGCAGGTTTCAGAATTACCAAGGAGCACTCAACTGTAGTTATTCAAGAATACTGCACTACACATATACAAACAACAGCGTTTTTATTTTACCCAGAGAATGAGGGTTGATTCATGCACGCTAAAACGCTAGAACAGAAAGTGCTTCCACGGACGGACATTTAACGGTGAGTCATCATCACAAACAGAAGTCTGATTCACTGCTTATATCGCACGCTACGCGATGCGGAAGGGGGGGGGGGGGGGGGGGGGGGGAGATAAAGTAGAATTAACTGAGAACACAGAAATTAGAAAGACAGAACTCCTGGCAACAGGCAAAGCACGAAAAGCCACGGTCTTATAAGAGCTAGAGAATTTCTCAAAGACCTGGAATCCGCAAACGCAAGGGGGTCTAAATGTTCGCACGGGGGTCTACATTTTCGCATGGGATCTAAATGTTCGCAAGGGGTCTAAATGTTTGCAATGGGATCTAAATGTTCGCAATGGGATCTAAATGTTCGCAAGGGGTCTAAATGTTTGCAATGGGGTCTAAATGCTCTCACGGGGGTCTAAACGTTCACAAGGCGGGAGTCTAAATGTTCACAAGGGGGCCTAAATGTTCACAAGGCGGGGGTATAAATGTTCACAAGGGGGTTTACATTTTCGCAAGGCGGGTCTAAATCAGTGTTCGCAAGGGGGTCTAAATGTTCGCAAGTGGGTCTACATTTTCGCATGCACTGACAGTATCCTACCTCCTATGGGTGGCCGAAGGCTTCGGCCGGCGCCGGCAAAATACTTCAGAGAACTTTAAACAGAACGCTTAAGGAGGGGGAAAATACACAGTTCCACCCTAACTTCACCTTCCAAAAAAAAAAAAAAAAAAGCTGAGCGACTGGGACCTGGAGGACTGGAGCAAATACTCGACAGCGGCAAGCTTAGCGCCGGCAGAGCACGACGCGGACACCCTCCCCTTGCTTTCAAGCGGCGGCTCCGACTTCAAAAGCCGCCCAGGGTGCAGCGCTCTGTCCGCGGACCTTATTCTTTCTGTACACGGATTTGGAGAAGTGACATCTGAATGACAGGGTGGTGACACCGTGTAATTAGTCTCTCAGCGCCGCCTATGCTCACTTCAGTCGTCTATAAAGAAAATAAAGAAAATAAAGAAAAAAAGGACGAAGAAGTGAAGAAGAAGCAGAAGAAACTCACAAGAAGGTTGAATAAACGGCTGAAGGAGGCTTGTGAAATTGGAGACGGGACTGGAGGCATTTGACCGTTTGAACAAACGATGGCACGCAGATTTATCCCACCGGCAACTCTGCACTCTCTCTCTCTCTCTCTCTCTCTCTTCTTTTTGAGACTAAACATCGAACCACTAACCATTTATGTCTTTAACATAGGCTCCGCTGGCGGCTGGTTAGAAGAAAGAAAGAAAAAAAGAAAAAAGACGAAGGATAAGTAAGTAACTTCGTGTTTTACGCCCAGTCAACCATGATTCAATTCAATTCAATTCAAAAACTTTAATCATCCCACAAGGGGCAATTTTGTTGTGGTCATGGCGGGCTCATAAAAAAAAAACCCATAAAGTTAAGAGAACAATACAACAAACAAAAGAGCCTTACTTTAACCGTAGTATAGTTATAAATATAGAACAATTATGACTTTATCACAAAAATCATAGTAATGAAGTTAAGATCACATACATGTAAAACAATGAATTAAAGTATCACACACAGCCATTACGGTTATATCAGGGCGAAGACGAAGCAAAAAAGAGGACGAGGAAGAGAAGAAGAAAGCAGACCTGGGGGCGGGGTTCTGCTGGAGATGGCGAGGTGGAAAACGGCCTAAGAAAGAAAAATAACCCGATTTCAGGTAAATTCAGACATCAAGTTTGGCTGTCCCGCATATGACGAACGTTATCTGTGGTAAACAGGTAATCACTAAACAGCCATCCGAGTCGAATATAGCCTGTGCACTAACAGCAATGCTTACGCGATAATAATCGCCGGTGCCATGCAGGCTTACGACACGAAGGTGCCCTATGAAGCCTTACCTGCACGCTATTAAAGGGGCACTGACCAAATCGAAGAAGCAAAACAGGCCCTGTCGACAGGAACGGCCCGGAAAATGAAACAAAAGGATGCACAGCAGTCTTCCGCATTAAAGGGGAAACCACGGCATCGCCACCATCAATGACTGGGCGACGAAAATTGGGTGACCATCGAGCTACACACAGACGACACTACACTGCAGTATCGCTGAGCTACATTAA
>JABMCL010001781.1:587500-617500 GCA_018857735.1 Alviniconcha marisindica
CGAAAATGATCTAATTGAAATGGCAGGGTAGAAGAACGACAAAGACGATGATGAAAATGACTAACTAATTGAGACGACATTATCGACAGAGTTCATTTCCGGCTGACAAAACTCGGCGGAACAGCAACAAGAAGAAGACTTTATAACAGTGGGTAAGCTACAACTCGTAACGTGGCACCGAAACGAATTTTCAGCAGCTCTAAACACAGCATAATTATGTAACTCTAACACACAATGCTGGTCACGTCTGCACTGTTCTCCATCGGATTTGTCCGCCGTTCCGCTCGGCCGTGAGAGTTGTCTTTCGTGGCAAGAACTGGAGCTGATCGAACAGATAATTCGCACTTTTGGCCGCCTCGGTGAAGTATTTATACAATCGCCGCCAACAAAAGCTAGGCTTTTATTCTTTCCAGTTTCTGCCTTCCCACCCCCACACGGGGAGGGGCCCCGCAGTCTCGGTTTCGGGAGGCAGTGAGTACACCATCACATCACTTCTCTTCACGTGCGTCAGTGCCTGCATGTTTCCCTGTTTGTGCGTGCATGTGTCATGAGTGTGTGTGTGTGTGTGTGTGTGTGTGTGTGTGTGTGTGTGTGTGTGTGTGTGTGTGTGTGTGTCTGTCAGTGTGTGTCCATACCACTTCATTGTCAGGCTGACCAGTGAGCTCCACACTGCACTGACCCGTGTCCAGACTCCACACCCTGACGTCACCATCAGCACTGCCACTGACCGCCTTCACCTCGTCAAACTGGACAGCTGTGATGGCTGCAAAAGTGAACAGGGTCGTTTGTTTTCACCTTGTTTCACATTGCTGGCAGTCCTCTACACTGCACATTTTTGTCAAAGAAGAGAGAGAGAGAGAGAGAGAGAGAGAGAGAGAGAGAGAGAGAGAGAGAGAGAGAGAGAGAGACAGACAGACAGACAGACAGACAGACAGACAGACAGACAGACAAAGAGAAGAGTCCAGCAAGAAGGACAGAGGCACACTCCGAGCATCGCTTTCCGGCACCTTCCTCCAAACTCTGCCAGATTTAGTTACGCCACTGAAGGGGCACTCTTTATCTCCGCGCAGCTGTCCACCGACGCAGTCAGCGCCCTCCGAAAGGTTCGGGTACTGATAAGACTGTGGAAGCAACCTAGCGCCCAAGCACGCACGTAAACATGAGGCGCATCCACTCCGGGTAAAGAAAGTTCCGTCTCGATTCAAACGATTGTAGTTTTATTTGAGCTGGCATAAGCAACATGGTCAGTTATAAAACAAACGTCTGATATAATTTTAGTTGTTTGTTACACACTTATTACTGTTTGAGCACCAACAAAAAATTGCTCATTAACTGACGGTTTTCTGGACCCTATGGTGGACCCTATGGTGTAACTAAATACGGCAGTGGTTGAAGGAAGGATGTCGTAAACCAGTGCTTGGAGTTTGGGACAGAGGGTGTGGTACCTACCTTCTGTGTGTCCCCGGAACTGGTGCACTTCCTTGCCTGAGTCCACATTCCACAGAATCAGCGTCTTGTCCCATGACCCCGACAGTACATGTCGTCCATGCGTAGCTACACACTGTCAGAGCAGCAGGACAGAAATTGGTATCACAACTAAAACAATGAAAACTGAAGGAAGGAAAGGGAAGCGCACTGGTTTTAGAATGCCGAGTCAACCGCATGATTGTTATATCAGGGTGAACGACAACTGAAGAGACTCAGCATAGCAATGAGGCTACAGTTTCATTAATCTGTAAGGGTATGGCTGAGTATGGTCTTCCCTGGACCTTTACCACATTTAAAACACATGACTCCACATCCCAAACAGGCAATGACCAGCGAACATGGACTCAAGAACCATTCTTGGCAAAGTCAACACCTTGTACCATGATCCCAACTCAGAAAACTGACATGATGCCCAGGCACAACAAGCTACACACTGTCATACAGGCAGATATGAACGGCATTACAAAACAACATCAACAACAACAACCATAACAACAACAACCACAACAACAACAAACACCACCACCAACAAAAACATATGTAAATCAATGAGTACTATGATCATTGTCTTGAGCAGCCATGATCTCGACCGGACACATCACCCACGCACAAATTCAAACTGCCACAGGATTAAGATGCGAGTGAGACCACAAACAAAAAATACAAAGATTGAAAAAGCTAAACATGATGCATACGTGGGATATAACCAATGTCTTCAAGTTTCAAGATTACTTTATTATCTCATCAGAGAAATTAAAACGTGACTGAACATTAACTACATCACAGTACACAATAACACATATTGTATATTTTAAAACTCAAAGAAGAGTTATTGAAAATACAAAGGTTAAATATTAAACAAACTAGTAATTTATGTAATTTTGCCCTATCACCCATGCATAGGCACCATGTACACACTGTGACAGTGGAGCATGAACAACACAGAGTTACATCTGGAGAGACTCAGCCACAGTGACCAATGTATATATAATGACTGGATATGACCAACATCTCATCCAATGACCCTCACAGCATCTACCACCCAAGCACAGCAACACACTGTCACATAATTATATAGTACAATGCAAGTGGTAGCACCAAGCATGGTGATAATGCAAGATAAATAACTGTCCTGTTCCACGACCCTGAAAGCATGTATCGCCAGTGTACAGTTGCTGATGTCCAGGACATGAGTGACATTACAAAATAACAAAAACTGTGAGCCCTAGCATGAAATGCCTGCAGTAAGCCTGTACACTACACGTCTTGACCCATGAGTCTGTGAACAAGAACATTCCACAACAATATGGCTGAAACTAAGCTGACCTAAAACAACTAACACAAACTTATTCACCCAAGAGTTCATATTGACACAAGCTTTGTACTGATTATAATTTAGTGTGCAATTTCATTCAACTTAATACGTTTACCAACTTTAAAGCAGTCAATAGCTCACAGTAGAAACTGATGTCAATTGAACTACAGCTGCTGCTGAAAACTGTGCATAGCATATTATGAAGTGAGTTTTCAACATAAAACAAGATTACTGATTGCTTACTTCAATGTCATCATCGTGACCTCGCAGCGTGTGGAGAAGACATTTATCCTTCAAGGACCAAACCCGTAAGGTTCTGCAACAGAAATGTCAGTGTAGGCCTACAAGGCACCCGTCTTGAATGGTCAAGCCCACTTTTGCCCATACTGGTGGTGTCTTTGTTCATTAATCTGGTTTTACTTTGAGACCTAACTTGCCATTGTGCTAGCCACACTTTTCACTTAGTGCATGGCATAACCCTTGTAGCTATAATGGTTGCAAAAACAGAAGGAAAAAAGAAAGAAAAAAAAAGAGGAAAAAACAACACAGCATGTGAACTGCACCTCCGTGGCTGTGTACGTTCCTCCCTGAACCTTTCCTGCATCTAAAACACATGACTCCATGCCCCAAACAGGCAAATGACTAGTGAACATGGACTCAAGAACCACTCTAGACGGAAGCTGATGGTCTTTGGTTTTCAGCCTCCTGTTCATGAGGTGCAGCCCATGATTATGATGATGAAAATGAGAAGAAGAAGAAGAAAAAGAAGAAGAAGAAGAGAAGGAGGAGGAGGAGGTGGAGGAGGGGAAGGGGGAGGAGAGGGAGGGGGGAGGAGGAGGAAAAAGAAAAATCAAATTGTTTTATAGCCATTTGATGCATGTTGCTACAGTGTCCTTGAAAAGCGGGAAGGAACCAGGCACAATGACCTTCAGCCACTCCTCTCCCAACCCCCTCACCCATCTCTCCACCACCACCACCACCACCACCACCACCACCACCACTAGTACCTCATTCCCAACAGTCAGTGACTCACCTGTCTGTTGCCCCACTGATGACTAGGTTGTCAATGAGATGTATATGGTCCACGCTGCCACTGTGTCCTTGGAAGGACAGGCACACCTTGCCCGTTTTCAGATCGAACACCCGCACTCCACTGTCACTGCAGCCCGTGATGACGTACTGGCCCTGAAAAAATAAAAAATAAAAATAAAATCTGAAACAAGGATGAGTGCTAACATTCCAAACCAAACTCCAAACACACAAAAGGCTAAAAGGAATGCTAGTTTAATATGACAACACAAAACTTACACATTTCTGGGCTAAGCCCATTTTTCAAGTTACTAAACAACAGCTAAACAACAGTTAAATGGGCGACTTAGCTGTGGATCGCCCCGCTTGGTGGCACTGGGCATATTTGGGGCTTTGACAAAGCTCAAGTCAGCTGCAAATGATCTCCCCTACACTAGCCAGGTGGCGCTGAGCCTATTTGGGCAGTGCAATGCTCAGGCTAGCAAAGTCGCTCATTCAGTTGGTTAAAATGGTTTAATGCTGCATTTTCTCCGTAGAGGTACTGATAAAACTGAAAACAGACAGAGAGAGAGAGAGAGACATAGTCAAAGACAATGAGAGACTCAGACAGCAAGAGAAATCTGACAGAGGAAAGCAAAATAGCAGCAGAAGTAATAGCATAATAGCCACAACAGGACACATTTCATAGCATCTTTCATAGCATCAGAAATGGCGTCACAAGTCATACAATTATATTGTGGATCAAGATACTGCTTGTTGCGCTGGGCCCACCTTGAGTTTGACGGCAGAGACGGTGTCCGTGTGTCCCCTCAAGGTACGCATACACTCACAAGACTGTATGTCCCACACTCTGAGCTGCTTGTCATGACTGCCGCTCACCAACTTGTAACCTGTCACAGCAGGCAACAATGACCAAAACCCCTCACATATTGGAGGGGGAAAAAATGCAGTCACCAGAAGAACCCTTCTGACAAAACAACAACAACAACAAAAACAAAACAAAAACAGAAAACAAGAACAGGCATGCACACCCGCGCGCGCACACACACACACACACACACACATATCAAACACACCATACTCAAACACCTTCAGAATAAAAGAATTCAGTCATCATACTAGATAACTGGATATAAAAGATAAACTGTTCATGTCTGTATGCCCGCATGGTTCAGGAGCTGTGTGAGAGTCGAGGTGGACGTCCTGGACTGTCCGTCCTAACGAGCCTTCTGGTTTCCGTGTACGTAAAGATTTATTGCACCGTGCTTCGGCATTGGTCACAACTTGTCCCTAATATGTCAACTGACATCTGAGGACATAAAGCATCACTTCATCATCATTGTCTGTATGCCCGTCCCTAATAGTCCCTACAGTCTCTGTGGACGTAAAGAAACATCCAAGAAGAAGAAGATGCCTGTACATCTCTGGAATTATAGATCAGTCAGCAGACAATATTAAAGGGAGAAAAAAAATTAAAAAAATTAAAACAAACAAAAAACAAAAACAAACAAACAATAAAACTCTGCTGATCATAACACTGCAGTCATCACACTAGATCTAAACAAATGTAGCATAACTCCCTGCTTCACAGCACAACCAGTACATTTTAGTTGTATATGACTCTGAATGAAACAGCATGCTGTTGTTGTTGTTGTTGTTGCCTTTGTTTTGTGTTTTTCTTTGAGTGGAGAGGTTGGGGGGAGGGAGGGGGGGGGGGGGGGGGGGCTTATGTGGCTACTGATGATACACATGCACCCATACCAAGTTTGGCTGCAAAAATACTGAGCAGTTCAGAAGGCATGGAACAGACAGTCGTATTTTGTTTTAGTCCTACAACCCTCACTGTGACCTTGACCCTGAGGAGGGTAATATCCAAACCTTTCACACAAATAACTCTCCAGATCATGATGGTGTACCATCATACAAAGTTTGGCTACAAAAGGTTCTGTAGTTCATAATGTAATAATGGGACAGTCAGGTTTTGGGGTACCTAACCCTCACTGTGACCTTGACCTTGCACGCCACAATCTGACCGCTAGACTTCACAAATCGGCTATGATGCTGCACCCAATCACAGAAAGTTTAGCTATGAATGGTTAAGAAGCTCCGAAAAATTACTGTATGTACAAAACCCCAGACAGGCAGACAGATATTATTCGGTCAGTGAATGTTTTAATCAACACATTCTTTTCTTCTTTCCTTTTTTTCTTCTTCTTCTAATGCAGCTTTTACAATGGCTCTCTGTTTACTTCAACATATACAGTAAGACATATTTAAAACAAAGCATACTACCAGTACTATTTATTACCCCTTCTGAGAAGAGAAACCAAGGTCTAAGGGACATTATTTAGTATTAAAACCCATCAAATACCTCACTGTGTTGCTGCTTAGCTCCCTTGATAAGAGCCATGGCATTCTCATGGAAATTCTTTCAACCCGTGTTGCTGCTGTTACTATACCCCCACCCCACTCCTGCTGCACACACACACACACACACACACACACACACACACACACACACACACAAATGGAATAAGCTAAAGTTCTTGTTTAGGTTTTGTTCACCAATACAATGATTTCAGTGTTTCTTTATGTTCTTTTAGTGTAAAAATAAATTCTCAACATGAATCCATGCATTGTCAGTTGCTGACTGAGTCTTTAGTGTGAAGCCACTGAAAGGTCCCCCTTACAGACATTAATATAGCAAAGCCACGAATAGCATGGGCAACATATTTTGGATCCAGTTGGTCTTTATTGTACACTCACTTGAGTTTGACTACAGTTAGTGTCCACATAAATGTGTACATGGTTAACCAGCAACATTCTCATTACATGAAGTGAGAGGTATACAGATCAATACATCACAATACACACTTCAAGCATCACTTTCTGGCACCTTCCTCAAAACTCTGCCAGAATTGGTTACTCCAATGAAGGAGCACTCTCTCTCTCTGCACAGCTGTCCACTGACCAGAAAGGTTTGGGTACTAATAAGACTGTGGAAGCAGCATAGCATCATTCCCCATCCCTAATAAGCCGTACGGTTTCTGCGGACGTTAAGCACCATGTTTACTTACTTACTTACAGTATAGCATCAAAGCATGCATGTAACCACGAGGCACATCTACCCCAGGTGAAACAAAGAGTTACATCTCGATTAAAATGATTTGGGTTTTATTTGTGCTGGCGTAAGCAGAATGGGCAAATATGAAAGAAATGCCTGATATAATCCGAGTTGTCTGTTACAAACTAACTGCCATTTGAGTACCCATGAAAAACTGTCTCTTAGCTGACACATTTTTGTGGCCTATACTGTAAATGATTATGGCAGAGGCTGGAGGAAGGATGTCGTAAACCAGTGCTTGGAGTTTGTCACAATCCTTACCATCACAGTCAAAAGCGGTGACTTTGTCTGAATGCCCCCTGAGTATAGGGGATGTTGTGTAGCGACCCAGGGACCAGTTCTTGTTCAGGTGACTCATGCGGATATACACATGCTTCCATCTACAGAGTGGAGACAGGCGGGTCTCTTCTGGGACTGAATAGAAATCAGCTCCAGTGATCAACAAAGCAGCTCTTGAAAGAGCGAACAAATGAATAAATGAACAAATGGATGAAAGAAAGAATGAATAAAATAAACAGTAAAAGATGTAACAGATAAGCCAAAGGATAACAACAATAAAACAAAACATAACAACAGAAGCAACAACAACAAACATATATATGTATATATATGTATGTAAGTAAAAGGATTAAACAAATGAATGAATGATGAAATGAATTAAAGAATGAATGAACAAAATAGTCAAGATAAAACTGATATTCTGAAGACAGACACAATTATATGTGAGCAAAAAGGAAAAAATATACACAAATAAGTGGATGAATAAATAAATACTGTCTATCTGATTAATGCCATGTATGTCACAACATGAAGTAAAAAATAAATAAATTAATGCTTGTTTTATAGATTCTCCCTAATATGCTATTTAATATCTGAGGACAATAGATAGTTTTTTTTAATCTATATGTTTTATACATGCATCAACAAAAACATATAATAGATAGTTCAGAGAACAAAAAAATATAAAAAATAATAATGAATGAACAAGGCATAATTAGGACAAATAATAAGAAAGATCACACACACACACACACACACACACACACACACACACACACACATGCATGCATGTATGCACCCACACAATGAAATAAAGATCAAATGCACACACACACACACACATCACACACACACACACACACACACACACACACACACACACACACACACACACACACACACACACCACACACACACACACACACACACACGCCCACACGCCCACATGCACACACACACGCACGCATGCACGCACACTCACTCATGCACGCATGCTCACACACATGCACACACACGCAAAATCATGCACACACACACACACACACACACACACACACACACACATCACACACACACACACACACACACACACATGCACACACATACACACACACACACACACACATGCATGCACATGCACATGCATGTGTACGTGTACGCACGCATACACACACACACATGCATGCTGCACAGGCAATACATTCAGTCTCTTCTCAAAGAAAGAACAGTGTAACAAACACTTCAAAAGGTCATCACACCCAAAACAATATTATATTTAAAAAAGAGCACACTTAGTGATCAAACTAAAACCATGAGACTCATATCATACCATGTAACTCAAAAAGGGGGGAGGTGCCAGACACATTGGTTTCTCTGATGTACAAGGGAACCTCGTGCAGGATGCTGGTACTGACACCAAACCGAAGCCAGCCCCGTACCAAGCAGTGATGAAGCCTGTGTGTCACACATGAACATGCAAGTGCCAAAATGTCATCTACCTCACTGTCTATGTGCTATGTCATGCATGTGCTATGATAGATAAGTTATTCTTCAGTGTACAAAGCACGCAGAAGCTGTCACCATGCAGTTGTAAGAAACTGGGCAAATAAATTATTATGGAATCTGTCAAGCAAAATGAACAAATCCAGCACAAATGTTATGTGATAAGGAAGCATGCAGCATCACATCACCTCTGTCTATGGCAGCATGCTATTACCTCTATGATGCAGAGACAAAATTCCAGCAAGTGAACATAATATACATGTATGTATTACAGTTGCATTGTTGCAGGGGTATTCTAAATGCATTGCACATACTATATTTAATGAAAGACAACTGTCCATGAGAGTCCACCCAAGCTCACAGTTTTGTAAACATTTCTGTTCACACTTTCCAGTCAGTTAACCACCACAAAAGACAAAACCTCTTTTCACATTGCTGTTACTTCAACAAACAAGAGGGTTAATTAATGCTCAAAAGACACCACATAAACACAGCGATAAAGACCTCAGTTGCCAACACTAACTCTCATCCTGCATGCAAGTAAATATAAAGGTATGTATAAATTATATATAAACTCCACCAAAAGTACCTGAAGTACATCCTCTGACTGGGCCTCATTATGTTCCAGATTGTGCCATTAACGATACTTCAAACAAAGGGTGGGATTTTCATCAGTGGTTTCACTGCACCATATGCATTACATGATCTCTCCCTCCCCCTCCTTCCCCCATCCCCGTCTCCCTCCTTGCACCTGATATTACTGAAAAATTAGTTTGACTTAAAGGAACCATTTGGTGCCACAAACAATCTGAGTTGGCACCCTCTCTGTATTGGAGACAGACTCCTGAAAGCTGACTCCCTCCTTGACACATGGCATCAGTGAAAAAAAAGAGTTTCATCTGAAAGAATTATTGCGTACCACAACCGATCTGAGTTGGCAACCTCTCTGTATTGGAGACAGACTCCTGAAAACTGACACAAGTCCCATGGTGACAAGTACTGCAGGACTTTCTCAGACAGTTCAAATGGCAGGAACAGGGTCAAGTCTTCTGCAGTGGGGGCACTGGTGCTGCTGGGCTCAATGGATCCATCTTCTTCCTCAGCTTCTGGCAGTAGAGCCTGTTCACAGGGAGGTGGGTAGGGGTGGGTGAGGATGGGAAGGGGTGGGAGAAGAAAAATCAAGCACTGTTTTAGAAGTCCTTACTGCATGCTGTCATGTTTGGTGACATTTTTTCTTCTTGTGTCCTACTGGCCCTATTTTCATCAAAAACATGTAACACTGCAGTGTGTGTGTGTGTGTGTGTGTGTGCGCGCGTGCGTGCACACGTGCTTGCATGCATGTGTATGTGTGTGTGTGTGTGTGTGTGTGTGTGTGTGTGTGTGTGTGTGTGTGTGTGTGTGTGCATGTATCTGTGTCAGTGTGTATGTGCAATACAAACAATATGTTTGGCTCCAAGAGTGCCCGTTAACAAGAATATTTACCTCACCCCCATCCCGCTTTACTGCCCCGCCTGGTAATTAGGGTCAGTAGGAGCTGTGTGCTAAGTGCCATACAAACTGGGGAAATTAGTCAAAGACTTGATAACACCAGTGGTGATTTTAAAATTGCAGAATGAAATGGGTTTAAAACAGTTGTTGTTGTTGGTGGTGGTGGTGGTTGTGGTGTGTGTGTGTGTGTGTGTGTGTGTGTGTGTGTGTGTGTGTGTGTGTGTGTGTGCATCTGACCCTTCAGTAAAGGTGGGTATTGTAATAAACGAGCGGTTTATTGACGACATGACTGTGGGCACTAAATGGATGAAACTGGGGAAAAAAAGGGTAACATAATCTTCAATATGATGAAGGAGTTCACTCTATGGAAGAAGAAGAAAGAATGGCGTGCCGAATTTCATTATGAATTTTGAGCTGAAACTGAGCTAGGTGCGTGTCTATGCCTGTATGTGTGCACGTATCTGTGTGAGTGTGTCTGTGCGATACAAACTATATGTTTTGTTGTTTGGGAGTTCCCCATTTTTTGCCACTTTCTGCCGTTGTTCGAGTGTTACCAAGCACCTCCAATGACGCTTTTGTGGCGGAAGTTTATACTCGGGTACGTAAATTGCTATCAATCACATGAGAGCCGTTAAAGGGAGGCAACTATAATCTGCACTCAATTTTCTTCAATTTTTGCGAAAATTAGTCTCATACAATTCAATGAGAGAAACTTATTGTGTTACAAAAGAACAGTTACAATTACAAAACTGAAGAAAACAACTTTTAAACCGCGAAAACAGTTTAGTTATATTTGATACTCGCCGTACATCCCACTTCCGGTATAATCCGCGCGAATAGCAGACGAGAAAGATGTCAACACAGACCTTGGTTTATTATGCAACTGTTGCCATTTCTGTGGCTATTGTTGCGTACATTATGCAGCAGTATGGCAGAGGTTTGAAACAGCATTGTCTTACCATATGTCCCTTTGGTTGTTTCGCCAGACAAGTTGTTCAAGTTGATTAAATCCGCTGGAACTAGAGGGCACACACAAGAGGACATAAGTTGTAACTGACGAAGACAAACCAGGACAGTAACACGCATCACTAAAATAAGAATAACATGTTAACCACAATACACACCTAAATTGCAGCTTACCAGGTTAAAGTCTTGAGACATAAAATATGATACATGACTGATGTAAACTCAAGAGTCTGGGTTATAATAAACTTTGAACACCCTGCCAACATTCACACACATACACACGCACACGCGCGCACGCACGCACGCCAGCATGCACATACACGCACACACACACACACACACACACACACACACACACACACACACACACACACACACGCCATCATGCACACACGCACACACACACACACACACACACACACACACACACACACACACACACACACACAACACCAGCACACACACACACACACACACACACACAGCAATGATCACTGTGAAAGTTGACTGCTGCTTTAAAGGGTATGACGTGTTAGTGGGACTGGGAGTCACTTTACTGGACTCCTGCAGCTGAGAGTGACTAGTGGAAATAAGTGGGATACCTGTCATCACATGTACCACTCCTTTCTGTGCACAACCCTGACCCTGAAGATTTGACACTTAATCATTTGACACTTAGTTTTCTTCAGGTCTGGTAATGATGCAGTCATAGTGCAGAACTGAGCAGCCACATTTTCAGTTTATAATTTGTTTAGATTCTCTTGACTTCACCAAATTCATGGTTGAATTAGTAATAATGTTTGCTTATTAGCTGACCATTTACTAATTCTTTTTTGATATATTTGAAAAAAGAACAGTTTTACTGATTCCCATTTCTGCCATATATTTGAAAAAAGAACAGTTTTACTGATTCCCATTTCTGCCATCTGTAATGGTAGAATCTCCAATAAGGAAGAGTCACATGCATACATGTATTAATCCTGGTCTTGGCGCACCTGACTTTCACATGCTTAGAATGCAGGAGGTCCAGCATAAAATGGTACCAGTAAAGTCGTTAACTTCAGTAAGCCACAAACCAGAACTCCTGGAAAGATGTATTGGTACAAGACAGTCATGGTCTGTGTAAAGAAACAGCAACTGTTTATTCCTGTTATTTATGTACTGTTTCTTGTATCTTGTGCAGGCACAGAAAAGCCACAGCTGCTGCTTGGTGTGTGCATTATGTCAGCTCGTGATCACCAGGAACAGCGAGCAGCCATCAGAGATACCTGGTTCACTGCAGATGATGATGGAATTAACAGGTACATATCCTATTGCTGTTTCTGTTGATTTTCTTCTGGGCAGTTTTAGTAAAATCCACAAGTCACTTTCACATGCACACGCTAGTGGCAAAGCTGGTGACTCAAAGTGCAAAATTGCAAAAGTTTTGTTTCCAGTGGCACGTAAAAGATCCCAGTCATTCTGCCAAAAGTCCAGGTGGCAAGTTATAGCGAAGCACACATGCGTCCTGTAAATGTGGCTTCAAATAAAGTGACACTGTAGACTGGTGCATGGTTGTATGGTGTACACAGAACTTGCACTAAGATGGCAGCAGTTTCATGTGGCACCAGCCATGTAATAACCAACCAGTGCTGTAACTACTTCAATGGATATTCAAAATGTGCTGTATGCATCTTTGATTGTTTTGTAATGGACACAATGATGGTCCATACAGTCATTCATTGCTAAACCCTCAGGCAAACTATCATCATGGATGATTTGAACTGAACCATTGGCTTTGGGGATTGCCCCAGCTGGGCTAACAATAGCTGGCTTTTTGCTTGCAAGGATGTAGTTTCCTTGCTCAATTTGGGTGTTGATTTTGCTCTATTCCATGGGCTTGTTCTGTGGCATGATAGCTGACTTTTTTATTTTTTTTACTTGCACCATTTGAACTTGGTTACCTGCGTTCATGATGCGAAAGCCGTTTCTAATACTAATAATTTTGTCAAGTGGCAAATGTGGACAGGTGGCCTAACATAAAATGTGTATTTAAACGCTGCTGTTCTGTTAAGCATCTGTATTCATATGCACACACACATTCGCACATATGCACGCAGGCATGCACACACACACATTCGCACACATGCACGCAGGCATGCATACACACATTCGCAAACACACATACACATGCACACACACACTTTCGCTGGCACTGCACAGAGTGCCAGATTCTCTCCCTGCCTCTGTCCCTTTACCGTTTTCTCCGCTTCCTCACCTAAACAGCTGGCCCTTACTGACCCTCTCCTCCCCCTCACCACAGTACTACACCTCTCACTCCCCCCACTCCATCCCACTTCCTGTCCTCAGGACACACCCACACCTCAGTGCTCTCACGCCCCCACCCCTCCCCTGCCTTCCTTCTTCTCCCCTAGCCTTGGTCACTTGGTGTTTAAACTCAAGTTCATATACCAGTGCAACTTCCACATTATGCACCTTGTAT
Organism: Alviniconcha marisindica; assembly: GCA_018857735.1. Lineage (NCBI taxonomy): Eukaryota > Metazoa > Mollusca > Gastropoda > Provannidae > Alviniconcha > Alviniconcha marisindica. Next base: position 601,175 of record JABMCL010001781.1, read on the forward strand.
GCTAGGCCGTCTGCTCACACTTACAGTCCTTGCTGACTTTGCATCAGTGAATGACCTTTTTTGTTAGGACTGAATGTATCAGCATACGCCATTTGTCTTAAAAATGCACTTGGTATTTGGACAGACATGTATACACATTGTAAACAATTCATTATGCCCATTTTCAAATTGCAGTTCACCTTTTACTGATAATAAAGATGTGAATTAACATTTTCCTCTATCTGATTCAGCCCTGCAGCGTCCGTTGCTGTGTTCGCATCAAGAGTACTACAATGGCTGGGCATTAAGAAGTGTATTTGTTTTTAATACATGCAGGACCTCTGTGAAGTTTGTGGTTGGGGATGCACCATGCCCAGTTCACCCAGCAGACAGAGTAGACCGCTTTGGATGTCAGGAATGGACGCCAACAGTTTTGCCAGGTGAACCTTTCACTTATGCTCATCTGTTGTCACAGTGGAGGTTTTAATAATAATAACAAAGAGGATTTCTAGAGTGCCTATCTACCGCACTAACAACAGACACACACAGAGACACACAACACACACAGACACACACACACACACACACACACACACACACACACACACACACACACACACACACACACACACACACACACACACACGCACACATGCATGCACACACTCATGCGTTGGATAAGGGGATAGGCATGTCTGTGAAAATAGTTTAGAAATAATTATTAGACATGTGCGTCTTGAGGGCGGCTTTAAAAGAGGAGGCAGAATCAGAGTGGCAAAGTGTTTGAGGCAAATTGTTCCAAACAGATGGGCCAACATAAGAAAAAGATCTTTCACCAAATGTTTTTGTGTTTACACTAGGGGTGACAAAGGTTCGTGTGTTGGATGCAGATCGTAATTGTCTTGCTGGAGTATAAGGTTCAAGGAGATTTGACAGATACTGAGGGGCTGTTCCAAAGATGGAATTGCAGCAGATAGTTCATAATGAGTGTACTCCATGCTCACAGCACTCAAACTTTGTTGCAGCTCTTTTTTCTTCTTTGGGGGGTGGGTGGGGGTAGGGTGGGTGACTGGGATGGGGGTATTTAAAGTGAATGATCTATATTTTGCACTAATAAGTTGTGCCATTGGTGCACTCTTTTCGATTTTGGAAGTTTGCAAATTTTGCCTATCTTTGAGGATGGTATCACCTGAATTCAGCCACCTCTGTCATTAGTTCCTCTGAATATTATATCTAATGACAAAGGCATCAGCTTTGTGATTTGCGTTTCAAGTCTTGTTACAGTCCATGGGAAGGAGAGAAAAACAACCAAGATTCAGGCGATTCAAAGGGAAGTAATTCAGGATATTCCTTTTGAGTGAAAGCAGCAATACAGCTGTGACCTCAGCCAAAGTGACAGCTTTGAACTTAAAGTGATGTCTGTTCCATGTTATGGTGAGGGTATTGTTACATGTTGTGGTGATGCTGAGGTAAGTAAACTGATCAAGAAGAGGAGGATTATAAGCACCCTCAGAACTGAGGCATTTCATGTTTTGTCAACAGATATGGAGCAAGATTTTGAAGCATTTTCAGTGGAAGGTGATTTGAGAACAGGCCCAGGTGTAAGCATACTGAGCATAAGGGTGAGTTCCCAAGTGTGTGTGTGTGTGTGTGTGTGTGGACTCTATATGATTTTAAGCATTCTAGTATGGACAAACAAGACTGAGTTGGACTTGAAGTCTATTGTTGTGTCACATAAATGATCTAGCATTAAGTTGAAAAATGGGGCCAAATAGAATTTGCATTTTGTCTGATGCAACTTGTATATTCTTGGAGGCAAACTCTGTCTGACAGTAATGAATGTTACATTGTACATGCATATTGTAACTTCTTTCAATTTTTGTACACTGATACAGGTCATGCATCCAGTTGTCCTGAAAAGAATTGGAATTTTGGAAAGTGTTCTGCTTTCAAAAGAGCCTCTTGTGGTTTCAGCATACAAAGATTTTGATGAGGTAAGAACTCATAGATATTGCTCATAGATATTGCTTCATTGCTAAACCATGTGCAGTGAATGCCAGACATGGCCGGAGCCTGTTAGGAAGGTGTCTCAGCAAGCCGTTTTATTTCACAAGATGTGCAGACGGAAGGGATAAAACCTGATACATTTTTGAATTTATCATTCAGTTAGTGATGTCACTGTCAGTGCATTTGATGCTGAATCTAACATCCCTTGATGTATATAGGAATTTATGATGCTTTTACTTACAACTGGATCAGGAATAAATGCGCCTTCTTTTACTCTCAGGTAAAGCGTATATATGCATATCATGAAAATCATATTCTTAGGGCATATTCCTGGCAGGTTTATGGTAAGTACTGATGCATATATCATCTAGTCATGCATGTAGGTTTGCTTGTGTTTTTCATGAAGGACACAAATGACTCAACTGAAGTCACACAGAAACAGGAGAAATGAAGGGGTGGCCAGTTTCAGCACAAACCTCTTTCTAGTATAAATTGACAGAAGTGAACACAAAAATCCAGAGTCCAGGCCAGATCAAGAGGAGGGAGGTGAGCTGGACTCTCACAAAGAAGTTAGACTCATTTGCAGGTCCAGGCAAGATCAAGAGGAAGGAGGTGGTGCTGAAACCTCAAGCTAGCCCAAAAGAGATCAAGAGCAGGGAGGTGGAGCTGGGCTCAAAAAGTTGGACTTTTTTGCTTTGGTTGTTTCTCAACAGCAGTGCTACAGACATTGTCCTTGTGACTCTGCTCTGCACAGCAGTTGAGACAGCAATTGCGTAGAACACTAGTTGCTACGCAATGGCAAGTGGACACTGCCTTAACAGTTTTGTTGTTCTGGTGGACCACAGCATACTCAGTCTTCCGGGTTGGTGCACATGGTCGAGCCTTCACTCTTTCTTCCCCTTCTTCCCCCCCCCCCCGTCTCTGTCCCTAATAAGCAATCTAGCTTCTGTGGACGTTAAGCAAAATGTTTTCTTGCATGGTTTGATGGTCATATGGCCAAAAGCACTTTTTATTTTGTCTCAGTATGGGTTTACATTTTTCATTTTTTGACGGTGCAGTTGGTGGCCCTACATTTGCTAGGTGATCACGTGGCCATAGAAATGCCCAGTATTATTATTATAATTGAAACCCCAGGATGGGGGGCTACATATCCTGATGCTGCCATTGTCACCAGATAATGTATTATTCATGAAAGGGGGGATGGGGGAGCAAATATACAGTTGTGATACCTGAAAGACCACCACAGAGAGGGAAGAAACTGAAGCGTGTTTATGGACTGTTTTCTGTTTCTCTGTTACTTACACCATGAAAAGGAGGAGGTGGCCTCAGCAAAGTTCAGTCTTGGGTGGAACCAAGGGTTATAGTCACAAGGGTTATAGCCAGCCAGTGCAACCAGTCATGCTGGAAAAGGTAGGACCTATTCTTTTCTTGCCTCCATCTGGGATGATTAAGAAGATGGTTGAAACTGAGATCAGCAATTCTCTACTAATGCATTGCATTCAGAGACTGGTTTAGAAATTCCAACCATTTCTTCAAAAGCTAATGAAAGGCTGCCACCGAGGCATTTGATTTGATATGATGCAGTTTGCAGATTGACTGTTTTGTGCAAATTCGTTTACATACTTATGAAAAAAGGGACTAATTTGTCCACTTGGATCACAATGTATATATATGAATGTAGCTTGTCAGACCCCAGACACACATACATGCTATAAATTTTTCTTGCAAATTTTAATGAAATGCATTGAGCCTCTTCATCTTCCTGGAAGATTACAAAATACCCATCTCTTCTTCATCATCCTAACTTGCTTGTGATTGGTTAGAAGTAAGGTGCAGCACAAGTATCTTCAAAGCCATTTACATGCACTCCATTTTCAAGGTGGGAATTGGCCAAAGTGAAAGATTTTAAAAAATCTAGAAAAGGAAACTAGAAAAAAACAAAAAAGGGGTTATGATACTGGTGAAGCTATGATTCTCACCTATGACAAATCCTGAGATGGACCCAGAAGCAAGACAGTGCCCCCCCCCCCCCCCCCCCCCCCCCCACCCCCATACATACACACACACACATACTTTCTCCTGATCCCCTAGAAGTTAAAAAAGAAAAAGAAAAGTAGACTAAAACTCTAGTAGATTATTTTTTGAGTTAAACTTCAATCAAATGCCATTTTCAAACTTTTGACATGCTTTTTTTCCTTCACAAAATAAATTCATGATAACAAGGGAAATTTGAACAACACACTGGAATCAGTGAATCCATGGACAATTCCCAGCCCTGAGTGTTACAAAACTGTTCCTGTTGGTATTACTAAGGCAGGTGAACCACAACCTAACACCATGGACTAGAATAATGATGAAATATACACTCATGCTTCTCCATGTTCTTAACTTGAACATGTGTATGATGGATTATGATGTATTTACTGAAGGGATTGTGAAAGCCATTTCAAAACAGAGCCAGGTTATGACATTTAAAATTCACATTTTCTAATTCAGAAAGGATGGTGAAAGTTTAGTGCACTTTAAAAGAAAAGAATGTTTAGGAATTTGAGGATGGTTTTATCAGGTTTAAAATAAGTTTCTGTCTATGCCTAGTCTTCATGGTGTTATGTTTAGGTTTGTCTCTGCAAGATGACAAAATTTATTAATGCAGTAGATATCTTTAGTTTGCAGGATGTACCGTATGCATGCAAATTGTAAACCCAGTTCAGTTGTTTTTTGTGCATCCTTGTGCCCTTTCTCTTTTTGTCAACTTTGTTCTTTCTGTCCATTACATTTGTATGAGCCCCACAAATGAACCATTGTGCACTGAAGGTAAGACTGTGTTAATGAACAGTTGGTTAACTGATGTTGACTGCTTCCATTCCATCTGTTTTGTTCTTTGTACTTTGTGCTTTTGAGAATATGTACACATGCAACATTTGGACTTATAACATGATGCTTGGCTGGATCTTTTATTTTAGTCATACTGCAGTGAGGAAGACTGAACAAAACAAGAGGGGGGGGGGGGGGTGAGGAAGAGAGGTGGAATTCTGCTTGAATTGAGTTATGATTTCTTGCTAATTTTGGTCCTGCAGGAGATTTTTATATTTTTTAAAAACATTTTGTTCATGTTGACGTTCCATTTCTTTTCTTCCATTCCATTCCGTTCTTTTTTATATCATGCTTCTGAACTCACTTCTTGCTAGTTACTGTTTTGGCTGCTGACTGAAAGGATTTACAGGTTTGATGTGTTTGACAAGTTCTGTTTTTCAAGGACAAAGTTGCAAGCATATAATATACATAGGATTGTTATTAGTTGTCCGTGCTCTGACACATATTATGGTGTTTAAAAATGAACTATCTTTGCAAATGACGTTATCAGCCAAGAGATATGGAGAAGTTAAAAACTGAATATTTTCAATCCATTATATCCTTACAGAAATGGATTAACATTTCTGACACAAGATTTGTGTATGTGTTTTAATCTTGTACGAAATAGATGTGCATACATGCATTTAAATAAACAAAATATTCATGCATTAGAGAAAATGTAATAAATGGTGTACTGGTACAATTAATGGCATGATCTCTAGAATTTAAAACTAGAAAAGCTTTTCAGCAACTTTTTTGTTTGTTTAAGATCTAATGAAAAATATTTTTAAGGCACCACCCAAATAAACTGATAGGTTTTTAGTTTCTTACAGGAAGAGGTTTCCTTTTTCTGAGAGAGAGAGAGAGAGAGAGAGAGAGAGAGAGAGAGAGAGAGAGAGAGAGAGAGAGAGAGAGAGAGAGATAAACTTTATTTGACAAAGATAGTGGAGTAAATGCAGGGTCTTTTTACATCCATCCTTTGCCGTTGAGAAACTAATTGAATGATGACATTGATATTACACATATATTTCAGATATAGGCAGAACTGTACAAGACATTGATTCATAAGCATGACAGAGAGAGAGAGAGTGGGGGAGAGAGAGAGAGAGAGAGAGAGGGAGAGGGAGAAGTTTATTTTTCTGGACTACAGAGACACTACATGCTTCCTGCCCTGCAGTTAATGTTTTCAGCCCTTAGTGGTGTTGATCCTCAGCATTTGAACATGTCCACCATGAACAGTTGTTAATAATATCTGATGATTTATAACTGACTTTTAGATTGTTTATGTAACAGAAGCCAAAGTGTCATTAGTACTGTCTGGAATCTTGAGTCAGTTTTTAATTAGTATGTGCTGGATTAATATTTCTAACTGGGCTTGATCTTGGGGGGGGGGGGGGGGGGGGGGGGGAGTGGGTAATTCAAAACGGAAGGAAACCATAGCATATCGTGCGCTAGACCGGCATATGCCGTTTTTTTTACTGGTAAAGGTTTCCCTAGTACCGGCAAAAAAAAAAAGGGGGGGGGGAGGGCGCCGGTACCAAGTACCGGCTCAAACTGAGCGCTTTGTGTGACTTGCTGGAGGTACTCTGTACCCTGGCCCTGGGTCCAGAAGCAAGTGGAAGCTCCGGATAAACGAGACTGCTTCCGGTGTTGATCAGCAAAAGCGCCCCCCCCCCCCCCCCCACCCCTCCGCCACCCCCTCCCGTCCCCTCCTCAAAAGTATGAGTGCTGACAGTAAGATAGCTACCGGACCGTTTCATTTCTGTTTGGATAAAGCAGCTGTGCTGAACGATTTCCCCCGCTCCACTTTCGTTCTAGATCGAACTGCGTCAGTATGGTGCAACGAAGCATACAATGTTTTTGTTTTTTGTTTTTGTTTTTTGCTGTTGTTGTTTTGTTTTGTTTTCGAGCTTTCGCCGACGACCAAATGGTCTGTATCATCGCCCGCTTCAAACGAAGGAACTATTGAAACAGCTGAGAAAACCATCACAACCACCAGCTATTAAGCGACAGAAGAAAAAGTACTACTACGCTTGGATGACCGATTTTTCGTGGCACAGGCATGAATACGACGTTGACACTGGAAAGTCTGGCATTTCAGCGTGACCTTCGTTTTGCAGACAGTTTTGTGCCAAGGTGGAGACTGGAGTGGGGAACAGTAAATTTATTTTAAAAAGAGGAAGAAGCAGGTAATATCCAAGAAGGCAGTCGAAAATTCCTCGGGACATTTTAAACGCCATTTTGGGTCACACATATCATTAAAATCAAGAATATAGGTTCACATCTAGCGAATGAAGCCAAAGAGTTTTCAGTACATGATCGATTATTGTTTTGCCGACATCAGCACTGAGGAACGTGCACGTCGTTACTCGGAAACTAGATCTAGATCAAACGTCAGTGGCGCATACAAATACTGAAACACACACACACACACACACACATATATATATATATATGATAAAACTCGCGGGCACATTATAGTATTAGGCCTAGGTAATGTTGACTATACCGGCTGACTGAGGATTGATACCAGATTTATTTTATTTTATTTATTGCCGGTACCGCGTACCGATAGTCTCAACAGTCGAGCGGAGGCTCTGGTTCATCATCTGGATCAGTTCACGTTAGCAACACTCCAGTGAGGCATTTCTCACACACACACACACACACACACACACACACACACACACACACACACACACACACACACACACACACACACACACACACACACAACAACAACAACAACACAACAACAACAACAACAACAACAAAAATAATAATAATGAAATAGACCGTGTCACAGAAACTTACACAGGGGACATAAACCCATAGAAAATGTGAGTAGCCTGGGCGCGCGTTGTCTCCCTTGAATTGGTGCCTCCCGTTACATGGTGACGGCCATCGCTTCAAGTTGAGAGTTGCAAGTGCCACATTTTGTAAAGAGGGATTGGTGGGGTGAGGGGGGGGGAGGGGGTGCTGTTAGGCGTTTGAGGTCCGGGAGGTGACAGAAACACTGTTACCAGGGTGAGGGGATAGGTATAGTCTTGGTATTTGCTGTGTGTGTTAAGAACTCAGAACTTTATTACACAAAGATTAAGATTTTAGGCTGTTGCCTATTCTTACAATCTGTCCCTGCTAATCTACATGCCAACAGGCTACAAATAGAACAAAGTAACAACATTGACTGCCACAGTAATGATGAAGAAGATGATAATTTTAAAATCATAGCCAAAACCCGACGACAGAGAAGAAAAAAGGACACCAGAGAGAGAGAGGACCGCAGTGGAAGAACGTTTGTGGTGTTGCAGCTCGTTTAAATATAATGATTCTCTCTGTCTCCTCTAAAGGAACTGGCTTCCATGGAAACAAGAGGCAGAATAAACCAGAGCCTAAAAGCAACAACTTAAAATCAAGGATTTCGTTGTAAAATGCGCCCTTCATTTTATATTAATATGCTAAACTTAGCTTCGACAGCAACGGATAACGGGTGTGTTTGCACACAGCAACAAGTGTCCAAGCTCGCCAGTGTTGCACGCACCGCCCCATTGTGTGGTGGTGTGTGTGTGTGTGTGTGTGTGTGTGTGTGTGTGTGTGTGTGTGTGTGTGTGTTTCCATCTAATACCTTGTGTAATTTGTTTTGGTAGGTGCTCTGCACGTGTATAGAATGTTGTATTTAGGTTAATATGTATCATGTGAGCGCTCAGGGTTTTGATGAGCGCATGATAAATGTCCATTATTATTAGTGTTATTATTATTGATATCGGGCACGAGACATCCGTTCTCGTGTTTCCGGCAGAACAAGATCAAATTAGACCGCGGTGGGCCAGCTGTGACACTTGCCGGTGTTTTCTACACTTAAATACCGCTAGCCGCTACTAACCTAAGAGGATAGACTGTAAACTGAAATATGTGTGTGTGTGTGTGTGTGTGTGTGTGTGTGTGTGTGTGTGTGTGTGTGTGTGTTCGTGTTGTATGCGTTGAGTTTGGAAAATATGTGCATTTAAAGAACGCGTAAGCGCCTAGGGCCTGTGTGGGTTAGGCACTCTAAGTATCCATTATTGTTATTATTATTGTTGTAGTTGTTGTTGTTAAGTATATATTGTTATTATTACTGTTATTATTGTTATGATGATGATGATGTTGTTGTTGTTAAGTATCTATTATTATTATTATTATTATTATTATTATTATGTGATGATGCTGGTGCTGCTGCTGCTGCTGCTGATGATGATAATTGTTGTTGTTATTATTTTTAAACTGAAATATAATCGTTCTTTTGAGGCAAAGCAGAGTTTGAGAAAGCTGGTCCCTTTAACGAGGGAACAGAATAACAGAGCAGCATCCCTTTGACTTTTTGTAATGAGCATCGAGTAGATGCCCAATTAACGTGGAGCCTCGTTCATCGAGAAACCTCGCCTTCCTAACAATGACCCCACGCGGTAACGGAATTTCCGACCGCTAACACTGACCATTGATCAGCAGATCTCCTGTCCAGTCCGAAAGTCCAAATTAGGTACGGAACGGTAATTTTATTCAGAGACTTTACTCAGTACCTCGGACTTAGCGGACATGGATCATTAACGCTGTTCGCCCCCGCCCCCGCCCCACCACTTTGTTAGTTTGTTTGTTTGTTTGTTTTTAGCAGTTGAAGAAGTGGCTGATTACATTGTAAAAAGAGTTATGAAAAGACAACTCCAATAATAATAATAATAATAAATTTTATATAGCGCCTCGACAAGAATTATGCGTTCATAGCGTTGTACAAATCAACAAATGTAATAGAACACACATCAGTATGTTACTTAAATTAGCCTAAAACAACAATTTAAAAAGATAAATTCTCTCTATCTATACTTAATTATTTCAATGCGCGCATATTCAAGATTCCTCTAACAGTTGCCGGCGATATTGTGTTGAATGATCGCGCTGATTGACGGGCGCCAGAAACGTGGGCGATTCGTGTGTTCATTAATCCGGACGTATTCAGTGTGCCAAAGAGCTGAGATTAACGAGACCCCCATGGCGTATACAAATGATGGGAGTTCTGAATTTGAAAGAAAGACCAGCAGACGCGCCCCACGATTTGCAAGTCAATTAAAACCAAGCTGGCACCTTGTTTGACTAACGTCACGGGGCCTAGCAATGCGTCGCTACCTAGACAATAGCACGGTGTATTTATTCCATCGACCTTCCTGTCGTTTTTTCAGCTGTCAGAGCGCCGCGAGTCTGGAATAAAACCGCGAGAGGGTGCTAACATAATCAAGAAGAGTATGAGTCTATATGGTTAAATTCTCCGCTTTTACGTTTAATCAGGCTGCTGTCCCGGAACTTTTTATTTGCCATTGTCAAGAACTTCGATTTTTATTTTTTATTTTCCCGTGGGGGAGGAGAGGCCAGGGGGGGGGGTGGGGGGGGGGGCAGGTAATTTTGATTGATTTGAGGGTGAGGGAAGGAGTTTTCGAAAATGCAAGTTTTTAATGGGCGGCGTTTTTGTCTTGTTTTGTTTTTAGTTCATTATTTGTTGTTGTTTTTTGTTTGTTTTTGATCTGTTCCGTTTTCTTTTCTTTATTTCCGGACATGCACTGTAATGTGTGTTTAAAAGTATATGAATAAATGGGGAGGGGAAAGGGGGGGGGGGGTAAGATACATATTTCACCCTCAAGGGGGGGGGGGGGAGGATTAAGATTCATATAGTTTTCTCTCCGTTAATGATTACAGCACAAAAGCAGGCACACAAAAACACGGTATACAATAATACAAAAAGACCTTGTTTGTGCAGGTAACTATGTATACACATGGATACAAACAAATTTGTGTAATAGTACTAATACGGCAACATGGAAACATATTACTAATACGCACACATGGAAACATCAAGGATGATAGCTGGAGCTAGAAGCAGAACCCCCACTCACTAAGCTGAGAAAGCTAGAGTATTAATATAATCGAAGTGGTCGCCACAAAATGACTGCGGAAACGGTGAGTTGTTTTGAGACAAACAGCTCAGCGGTGTGTTACAAGGGAGACAAGTCGAAAAAACCTCACAGGCCCATTTTAATGGAATGGAATAATGCACACAGAGCAGTTTTTCACTGGATTTCTCGTCAGTTTGTTAACAATTGATGTTGGAAAGTGATGGAAACACGACCGTGAGTGCTGCCATTTTTATGCCTAGCAATCTTATCAGTGACGCCGTAAACATGACGGGCATGTGGGACAAAGACGTCACGAGCCAGCCATCTTCTGCTCGTCATTGGTAAAAAGCGAACAAACATGGCTGCACCCTGAGATCAAATTGAAAGAGAAAAAGAAATACCTCCTCTGCGTCAATATTGAAAGAGCAACGAAATGAAGCGTGCAGACGAAAATACTTGCACATTTTCCACGTGTGTTTTTTTAGTTAGTTTTTTTTTAATAGTTTTTAGTTTGTTTTTTAGTGTTTTTTTTTTAGCCGGCTCGCGTCTTCGGTTTGTTCCTCTTTAAGTTGCTCCATTTTCATTTTTCTGTATATTTCGTCTAACGCAAGGTTGTCTCTGAAGAGACTCGTCCCAGGAGGCTTAGGAGGGAAGAAGATGAATAAACTGTCACGACCAGAATGATCCTGCGTTAAGATTGGCAGTGATGTCGCCTTTTTTTTTGCTGTTTCGCTAACTGCGGAGAGCGAAATCTCGGAGACATTTCCCCATGCGCCAGATCGTTTTTCGCCTGTAGTTTGCGCTAGTTTTAAGCGTCAATTCCAACCGAAATCACCGACAAGGACAGCAGTTTTTGTCACACTCTGATGCTCCATAATACTACAGTTCAATTTAAGCCACGCGATTTTCTGCGTGGATGGATATTTTTGCCTTTCCTTAAAATAGCGCCATACGAACTGGATGTCGTGTTACTGGGACAAGGTTCCTCGGAAACCCATCGCACGGTTTCCTGGTGGCCTAATGCAACAGGCTCAGCTAGACTGCATGTTGATGTATCACAAATTGTGTTTCTGGCATCGCAAAGATTCTGAGCAGAACGGCAAGCACTATAAAGAGTGCCCTCTTCCACTCGCCCCCCCCCCCCCCCCCCCCATGTCCCATCCCCCGCACTGCAGTGAGGTATGAGGACGCAGAAATGAAGGTCCCTTCTGTTGAGAACCCAGAACTGACAAAATAATGTTCTCCCTTTAGTTTAAAACATGAATGAGCCTTGCATGCATGCTTCGCCCACTGCCAGGAATTTCTTCCGTGTCCTACTTTCTGCCTTCCCGGTCACTTACCCCCGTCCTCTAAACCTGTCCTCACCCTCTCCCGACTTTTTTTATTTTTTTATTTTTTATTTTTTCCCTTTCTTTTTTAGCCCGTTTTGATGCTTGCTCTTTTTTTCTTTTTCTTTTTTTATAATCTTGTCAGCTTTTCTTTTTTAGGAGAGCCATGCCCGTAAGTTAAAACGGGAAACTTGCAAACTGGGTTTCCATTACATCGCCAGACTAAGTAAACAAGTAGCCCCCCCCCCCACTGAGTTACCAATCAGGGTTAAGCGAATTTGTAGATGGTTCGGGGCGGGGGAGGGGGGCGGGCGGATGGGAGGTGCTCTCACACGATTGAGGTATGGAGAAGGACGGCAGCGAAGATGGAGATCATGGAGAGTGGGGGGTATGGAGAAGGACGGCAGCGAGGATGGAGATCATGGAGAGTGGGGCGGGGGGAGGGGTGTATGGAGAAGGACGGCAGCGAGGATGGAGATCATGGAGAGTGGGGGCGGGGGGGGGGGGTATGGAGAAGGACGGCAGCGAGATGGAGCGGAGGGGAAAGGGGGGGGGGGTTATGGAGACGGGACGACAGGAGATGGAGATCATGGAGAGAGGGGGGGGGGGGTATGGAAAAGACGGCAGTGAGGATGGAGATCATGGAGAGAGTGTGTGTGTGTGCGTTGGGGTGGGGGGGGGTTATATGGAAAAGACGGCAGCGGAGGGAGAGCGGGGCGGGGGCCCGGGGGGGGGGGCGGGGGGATATGGAGACGGGACAGCAACGAGGATGGAGAAGGGCGGGGTGTGTATGTGTGTGGGGGGAGGGGGGTATGGAGACGGGACAGCAACGAGGATGGAGAAAAGGGGGGGGGGGGTATTATGAAGACGGACAGCAGCAAGGATAGGAAGCGCGGGGGAGGGGTGGGTAGGTGTCGGGGACGGTGTATGGAGACGGGACAGCAACGAGGATGGAGAGCAGCGGGGGGGGGGGGGGGATAGTGACTGACAGCAGCAAGGATGGGAAGCGGGGATAGAGGCGGGGGAGGAGACGGTGTATGGAGACGGGACAGCAGCGAGGATGGAGAGCAGCAGCGGTGCGGGCCGGAGTGCACGCACCTATCGCTTCGCTCCTTTCTTGGCTCTTCCGTCTGGCCTGGTCGTCACAGGACTTTCACCTGTCTACCCTCCGTCCATCCCGGCTCTCCCGGAGCTCCTGTGGAGTCTGAGTGAACTGTACGACCTCACGGTCACGTGCGATTTCAGAGGGGGCGGGCGGGGAGTTGGGGGTGGGGGGGGGGGGGGGGGGAGAGAGAGAGAGAGAGAGAGAGAGAGAATGTGGTGGGCTTGGAGGGTTTGGGCAGAGTGCAAGTTAATGCAACACAGTACAACTTTATTGCCAAGTGTCAATACAATTGCACTAGGAATGTTTTGTGGTGTCCAGTACACTTATCACACATTCACGACAGTTGAATTAGGACAAAACGCGTACAGCACCTCGTTCGGCGACTGACTACTTCAAGAAGGGTAGTAGTAGTAGTAGTAGTAGTAGTACTTGGATTCTAATGTCCTGTCAACCACACAGGGTCACCTCAGGACAGTCAAACTCAGGTCATAAGCAAATACACTTTTCTAAACTCTTCTCACATTATATATCAACCCTCCGTCAAGTCAGTCTACAAAACCACTTACTTCACAAACATAAAACATACATACACAAACATCAGACACAAATTTTCGAAGAGTTAGTTTCCTTAGTCTAAAACTCAAGAGAACCTGGAGTTATACCCGATACGTATGCTGGCCCCACCACCCTCCGCTCCGCCCCCCCCCCCCCCACGTCCACCACCACCACCCACAATCACACGTCTCCAGAGGTCTCCGTCGCCTTTAGTCTCCAGAGCCTCGTTTTGGAGTCTGCCGCAAGGGTTGATGCTAGCGGCATCGGCTGCATCTTGGTCGGCCCTTGGATCAGAGTGAAGCATGTAGCACAGTCAGCTTCCTGCATGATGCTCCACAGCCTGTGGTACCCTCCTCTCCACTGGCTGTTATTTTGGGAAATACGACAAGGAGGGGAAGCGAAGGCCGAGTCAGACTCGAGGGGTACGTTTACTGAAATTGAGGAAAAAGGACGCTGCAAGGGTGCTATTCATTACCGGCTTCTGGTGGTAAAGGTCTCTCATCATCACATATTGTCTGCCGTTTCCTTGCCGGAAAGAGCACATGTCTCAAACAGGCAGTCTCCACGCACCCTTCGCTAGTGGTCTTGTGTCAAGTAGTCTATAATTACAGTGATAGGGCAGCTTCAGGTTATTTCAGTCGTAGTCACTGTTGGACCATCGAGGGGGTGGGATATGCAGGGTTGAAGCCAGTGGAATTGAGCCCGCAATTCCGTCTCCCTGAAGCTAAACTCTCTCTGTCTGTCTGTCTGTCTGTCTGTTTCTCTCTCTCTCTCTCTCTCTCTCTCTCTCTCTCTCTCTCTCTCTCTCTCTCTCTCTCTCTCTCTCTCTCTCTCTCTCACACACACACACACACACACACACACACTTAGCAACAACACAAATCTTTTTTGTTGGGTTCTTCACACTTCGTAAAAAAGTCAAGCAAAAACAAAAAATCCCTTAATGAAAGGAAAAAGCTGGCCAAATTTAAAGGTCAAAAAACCCGCAGCCCCGGGTAATTTAAGGTTTTTTTTAAAAAAAAACGGAGGACGTTTAGGGTTTTGCCCTTCGGGGCAGACGGTCGCCGTGAAAGACTCGACGAGCAGCAACCCCCCCCCCCCCCCATCCCTTCCCCACCCCACCCCACACCCCCTTCCTGCTCTCCACCCCCACACACCGACGGTTTTGTCCGTGTCTACCGTTGGGTAGCATGCGCTGCCGCCGTGTTAAGCGCGTTGAGGTCGACGAGTACCGCAGAGGTTTTATAGTCTTGAGTGCCTCTGCATCCTGATCGGATGCGGGGATGTGGTCTCTCTCATACACGTCACCCCGGCAAGTGAGAGAGGATGGTCATCACCCCGGCAACCGAGAGCGGATGAGGGACTTTGTTGCCAGGACGTCTCTCACTCGACTGATACACGATTTTAGGTCGACACTGCGTAAAAGTCGATGTCTTTCAGCGTCGTACTTTTTAAATTTTTATTTTTTATTTTTTATGTTTCTGCCGCACTTGAAGACGTTATATAGTCTTCAGCAGCCAGTTTCCCTCAGCCGTTGTAAGCAGTGTGACTGATTTGGGGGCACGTTCGGGTAATGTGTTTGTGAGAACAAATCAGTACAGTGCACGGTTTAAACCTGTAATTTTGAACTAATCTGATGAGCATCGAATATCAGATTTGGGTGAATAGGCCTATGGTAATCAAGCACTAATATCGGCACATTGATCATTGGTTATCGAAGTCGGCCTCAGCATATCTGATTCAGTGTCACGTTTGATGTACAAAAAGAACATTTAGACTGGGAAGAGGTGGGGGGTGGGGGTGGGGTGGGGTGGGGGCGGAGAGTGTGCCTGTGCTTATATGCTGACGACGACAGATTGAAAATGACGACAGCTTGCGTGAGTATGGCAAAGAAAATGCTGTAGCTGGGTCATGCATGTTTGCCCTGAGGAGTGAAGAGCGGAATTAATCTCGATTTTTATTACCTGTAAAATTTTTTCGTGGTGTCAGTCTTATCTGCACGAAGGCGTTCAGTGGTTGACATCAGAGCATCTTCACCCAATCAGAACGCGAGAAATAATATTACGCGCGAAAAGCCCGAAGTGGGCGCTATGTTTGCCTTACATGCTAAAGCATAGCAACAGAGCGAAGGATTGGTGGATTCCGTGCTAAATCTTCACAATACGCAATGGCGCTTGCTTGCTGATGACGAGAAGTATCATCTGCAAACAAATGATGCAAATTAATTTTATTTGAACGCTGGAATTAGATTCAGATCACCACGCACGAATGAATGAATGAATGAATGAAATTTATATATAGCGCATAAAAACATCCACACAAAACCTTGCGTGCTCACTGCGCCAGATACACACAGTGCATACATGTATAGGCTCTCACAAGCTAAACTTACCAAAGACATCCATGCCAATTACAAACAGACCGCCCCCCCCCCCCCCCCCCCCCCCCCCCAATCCCCGAACGCCCCTAAAGTCCTACTATACATAGTAGTTAAATTCAGAAATCAGAGACAAGAATAAAAAGGAAAAGTGTTTATAACAATGTACATAACTCCACACACACACACACACACACACACACA
>JABMCL010001781.1:630000-640000 GCA_018857735.1 Alviniconcha marisindica
TAGTCAGCCATGGCGATTACACCTGGGCGACTGCTCCGGACCAGGTCGAAACGGAAGTCGACAAAACACAAATGAAAGCTGGCTCAGTTGTACTCACAACACAACCAGTAGCAAAAACAGCCGAGCCAAAGCAGTCAATAATTATCGCATCTTAACATTTCACTTGAGGAACCTGCTTAATCTCTCGTTATTACGAACAAGGTGGCCTATTTTATACCGTGGGCCCACACGAAATGCTTTAATCCCAGACTACCGTAGTTGAAAGGTAGGGAGAGGATTTGTAAAAATGAAGTGAATGGACAAAGGCGGAAATGAAGACGAGGAAGAAATTCCTGGCAGTGGGCGAAGCATGCATGGCTATGGACTGACCTACTCCAGGCTTTAAAGGGAGAACATCTGGCAGCTCTGGGTTCTCAGCAGAGGGTACTGTAATTGCTGCATCCGTGGTACCCTGCTGCAGTCGCAGGGGAGAGTTGGAGGGGGTGGGTGGGTCGGGAGGCACACACACACACACACACACACACACACGACACCTAGGCACACACACACACACACACACACACACACACACACAACACAACACACACGTCAGTAACCACGAGCAAGCACACACAAGAAAGAAAGAAAGAAAAAACAAACACACCAACACACACACACACACACACACACACACACACACACACACACACACACACACACACACTCACGCACGCAGAGAGAGAGAGAGAGACAGAGAGAGACAGAGACAGACAGAGACAGAGAGGCAAAGACAGAGAGAGACAGAGACTTCACGTGAAACAGTTTATTGCCAACATCCTTAGCAGCCGGGTCAGTAGGGCATGGAATTAGATACAACTACATTAAGATTGTCTGCCTGTGCTGACCTTTTGCGACATGTGATCACCTTTCGCGACATGTATTGAGCACGTCTACAATCAGCAGATGCATCGATTGTCATGCCAAGGGTTAGGGTTTCAGTCTGATTAGGATCGAGGTCAAAGGAAGAAGGTTCAAAACCCATGGACCGACATTTACTGTATGGTCCATGGTTTGGTCTAGTAATATATCACCTTGCTGCGAACAGATATAAAATAAAACATTGATTTGATTTGACTTGATTTGATTTTGGTCCATGGTCCAAACCGTACGTAGCTCTTTCTGGTCCATATCAGCTTGTGTCCTTTGAACCGCTTAACGTTTCTCGACAGAAGCATAACCGTTTTTGTCACTCACCACCACCGCCCTGTCCCCGTTCCATTGCCCCATTTCACTGCAGTCCTCCCACACAGGATTCGCGAGCTTCACGTGCCACGGAAGTTATGGTTTTTTAAATGCAGACCGACCTGTTTTCAACTACTTGTCTCCTTTGTTCCCCGCCCCCCCCCCTCCCCCCCCCCCCCCCCCCCCCGTCCTCTCCTCACCTCTCTCTGTCTCTCTTCTGCTCTTCTCTCTCTGTCTCTGTCTGTCTTCTGCTCTGTCTGTCTCCTGTCTCTGTCTCTCTCGTCTCCGTCTCTGTCTGTCTCTCTCCTCTCTCTCTCTCTCTCTCTCTCTCTCTCTCTCATCACTTATTATTTTGTCCTGAAACAAATTTGCCCCATATTCTTCTTCCTGTTTTTAGTTGTTTTGTTTTGTTTTGTTTTGTTTTAAGCATTTATAACCCTTCTTTCAGCTTTTCCTTGTCTGTGTAACTATAACGCAGTTCCCGTGAGGGCGCCAGGAACAGATTATGTAACCCTGCTTGTCGCCACGAGTGATTGGTGCAGGTTTCCGTGCTGGGAGCAAGCGGAATATCAATAGCCCACAGATTATTATTTTTTATGTATTATTTTTTAACAGATTGGACGTTCATAACTGGGTCAGGTAGAGATGGTTAGAGACTGCGTTATTCTTCTCTCTCTCTCTCTCTCTCTCTCTCCTCTCTCTCTCTCTCTCTCTCTCTCTCTCTCTCTCTCTCTCTCTCCTTGTGTCTCTGTCTCTCTCTGCCTCTGTCTCTCTCTATCTCTTTGTCTCCGTCTCTGTCTGTCAGTCTCTCTGTGTGTCTTTCTCTGTGTGTCTTTCTCTGTCTGTCTGTCTGTCTCTCTGTGTCTCTCTGTCTCTGTCTGTCTGTCTGTCTGTCTGTCTGTCTCTCTCTCTTTGTCTCTCTCTCTCTTCCTCTCTCTCTCTCCCCCTTCCTCCCTCTCTCTCTCCACACGTACATAATTGTGAACACACACTCTATGGTAACTGTACTACTACGATTCGTTTAGTGTTTTCTTCCAGCTGTGGAATCAACAGAGAGAGTTCACTAGCGGTTGAAAGACGTCACAAAAACACAACAATAAGACCCGAAAATCACTCCCTTAACCGAAGCTGTGTGTGGCAGAAAAGCGCCACTTAACTGATATTGTGTATGCACCTATTAGGGGAAGATAATCACTTCCCAGTCAAAGATCTCTTCACTTATTAAAAGCAGAAAATCGCCTCTCAACTGTTCTGTATGCACCTATTAGAGGAAGGTAATCACCTCCCAACCAAAGATCTCTTCACTTATTAAAGGAAGAAAATCGTCTCTTAACCGAAGTTTTGTGTGCACACACACACACACACACACACACACACACACACACACACACGTACGCGCGCGCGCACACACACACACACACACACACACACACACCAACGACGCGCGCAGCACACACACACACACACACACACACACACACACAACACACACACACACACACGAAAATCGATTCTAGCGAGTGCGCACCTACGGTACCTCACTACAAGTCACAATACACCAGCACGACGCGACGCACGCACAGCACACACGTACGCGCGCGCGCACACACACACACACACACACACACGAACGCACGCAAGCCCCCCCCCCCCCCCACACACACACACACGTTTTAGAAAGAAAATCGATTCTCAGCCGAAGTGCTGTGCACCTAGCAGAGGAAGAAAGTAACCTCCTATCCAAAGTTCTGAGTATTAATTTATTTCAAAATATTAGAGACAGTAAATCGCCTCCAGATCAAAATTGGAAACCCGCATCCTGACGGCAATAGCTGCAGAGACAAGCGCAGTCGTACCAGTCGGCCGCCGAGCCAGGAGGAGCTGTAAAAACTGCCAGTTTGTTCCACACAGGTTACCGTAGTAACGAGACGATTTTACGTCTGCTTCACATAGCCAACCATAGTAACGAGGTTTTACGACAGTAGCCATCAGGAGGCACAGCAGCATACAAGAAATTGATATTCAGACAGTCTGAGGAGCAGTCTGAAGATACGGTAGTCTCCACTGAGCACAACCTCGCTTATAACAATTATGCTTCGTTTGAACAAAATTGTTTCCCGGTCAAACGTGCTCTTTGTTGTCGCTAAAAAAAAAAGAAAAAAAAAAAAAAAAAAGCAAAACAACAGCAAGCTGACTAGATCATAAACGAACAAATGACCCAAATACTTAGGTTATCCGAGTACACGGATAAAAAGGGCATCGGGTGTAGATCTATTGCAAAACAGAGACATATATCAGGACTAATGTCAGGCGTGGTAAAAATCATTATATCACTGATACATGTCCAATTTACTGTTCATTACCTTTATCATTCATATCTCTTTCTGTGTTTGAAGGAGGATAAGAGGATGGGAAACATTTTGATTACACGAATGGGGTGAGTGGGGGTGATCACATGAACTGAGGGATGGGGGGTGGGGGTGGGGATTTGATTACACGAATGGGGGTGGGGGTGGGAGTTGTCCACATGCACCTAGAAGGCGGAAGTTACAATTGAGCAGAGTCCCGGCATGAGGCGAAGAAGCAGGCGAACACTGAGAACAATGACACAACAAGCAACCGAACTCGTGAAAGGCAGAAGGACTGTGAATGACAGTCCAGTCCAACGGCTTTCGATTCAAGAGAACCAGCTGCAGACGTTTTGACCGGACCGCCGTGAAGTGTCAGCACAGGTTAATTGCATCACGACTCTGTCCATTGAGAACGCTGGGTCCAATTTGAACCAGGACGGAAATCTTGCAGTCGTGCGGAAATTGGAGAGACGTTCGCCAAGAGAAACCTCACGAACTTCTTCTGTGTTGGCATCACTTGTGTTTTTGTACCGTGTCTCGTCGTGGGTATTGTGACTGAATGCTGTCGTGGTCATTTCAAATTCGCCTATATTGAAAAACCCGCGGAGTTCAAAAACGTTCAAAAACGAGTGGAGTTCTGATGGCTTGGCGCATTTTGATATTAGCCATCTCTTTATGTACCCCACCCCCCCACCCCCGGCCCATTTTTAAAAAAATCCTTTCCCCCTCTCTTGTCTTTTTTGTTGTTGCTGTTGATGTTCCAGCATTCGTGCCGGTGTCAGAGGTGTTGTGCCCGTGCAGCTTTCTTCGGTACTCCAGTCTTGCCGCCAGATCGTTGGTAGACTACCATTCGACGGCTACCGGGTTATCTCGGGGGTTGTGTTTTTCCGTACAGTATTTTTTTCCCCCCCCCCCCCCCCCCCCCCCCCCCCCCGGCCCCCCCCGCCCCCCCCCCCCCCCCCCCCCCCCCCCCCCCCCCTTTCCCCCCCGCCCCCCCCATTCCCCGCCTTGCCCCCCCCGAAATTTTTTTTTTTTCCCCCAGTTTTTTGTGGTTAGTCAAAACCGTGGGATTACTTATTATTATTATTTTTGTTGAATTCAGGTATATAAGATAAAAATAAAAATAGCAAATAGTAGAAAAAAAAGGTGGTAGTAGTAGTAGGAGGAGGAGCAGCAGCAGCAGCAGTAGTATTGAGCGCTTTTGTGGAACGCTATAATCACCGCAGTGGAGCAACTCTCTGCTCTGCGCATTTCTTTCCCAGTTCATGCTAGGTTATTGTCGCTTTTCCATAATGCACGGAACACTGACATGGACTACAGGATCGTTAACGTGCGTAAACGATCATTTCGCACATGTATGCAGGCGGGGGACCTCTGTTTATTGTCTGATCCGAAGGACCTTTGCAGGGTCTGCTGCAATATTTGACTCCGGGGAACTCTCGGGAGGTTACCCGTAGATGAGACCGAAGATAAAGATACTTACAAATACCCGTCACCCGTGAGTGAGACCTTAGCCAAGATAAAGAAACTTAAAATATCCGTCAGCTACATGTGTGTATGCGTCAGAGAAACTTATGGGAGCAAAAGACACACAGTGTCTCATGCACACACACGCACAGTCTCTGTCTCTGTCTCTGTCTCTGTCCTGTTTTTCCCCCCCCCCCCCCCCCCCACACACACACACACCCCCACACACACACACACCCCTACAACACACAAAAACCCCACACACACACACACACACACACACACACACACACACACACACACAAACACACACACACACACACACACACACCACGCCCCACGCCCCCGAGGCACGCACGCACCCACACACACACACAAACCCAAAAACACACACACAACACACCCGGGCCCCGGGGGGGCAAAACCAAAACAACACACACACCACAAAAACCACAAAAAACCAACAAGCCCACCCCCAAACCAAAACAGCACGACGAACCACAACGGGGGGCAAAAAAACAAACAAAAACAAACAAAAAAAAACAAAAAAAAACCCAGCAGAAAAGGGGAGAGGGGCAACAAAAACACAAACAAAACAACAAAAACAACAAAACCCCCCACAAACCACAACAACACACAAAAACACACAACACAACACACACACAAAAAAACCCAACGGCACTTAAAAATTTTTTTCCTCCCTTTTTCCCCCCCCTTTCCTTTTCTCTTTCTTTTTGCCCCGTGTCTGTCTGTCCGTCTGTTTCTCTGTCTCTTTTCTTCTTCTTCTTCTTCTTCTTTAATCTGCAAATGTCAGGGTCTAAGTAACAGGCTGGGTATAGCGTCACGCTGCCGCTGTTAGCTAGCTTACCCCTGGGAGGGTGATCCTCGTTTCGTACAGGAAATGTGTCCCCACCGGGACAGCGACAGACACAAAACTGAAAAAGGACGCAGCACGAAAGTAGAAGACCGGGCATGCATGCGAAGTCCTAGCACGCATGCAAGGTTTGATGTCGCGGTTGACGTTTTTATCAGTAGCGGTGGTGACGGTAATGGTAGTAAGAGTGTGGCGCTGTTGGTGTTTATTGCTAGGCTTACTGGACAGTTGAGCGAAGCTGGTTTGCATGAGTGAATGCCATTTGTAATCTTTCGCGCAAGGTGTCGCGAAAGGTCGCAGCTGCCGCTTCTGGGCCGACTTCTGAGTAGGTGTAGGGGTCACACTGTGTGTGACAGTGGAAAATGAACCTAGAATTGTGAAGCAGTACAAATGCCACTGCTGTTGCATTTACAGGGAAAAGGTGATGGAGGACGGAAAAAAAGTATCTTTGCGTCGTTTCCGGCTGACCAGAAGATCACAAGTGCGTGGAAAAAATGCGTTTGTTGTTGGTTTGTTGTTGTTGTTGTTGTTTTTAGCATCCTATAGCACGAGCAATAAGTTCTTTCTTTCTCTGACTACGGGCCTTCAAAAATGCTTTTAAAGTTGGCACTGTAAACTTCGCAAATTCACTGTCACCACCTTCCATTGCGAAGAGAGTACGTACCGGAAGTAAAAACTGCCAAGGGACTTAAGCGACGCTGGGCAAAAGTCAAGGGAGTTAACAACCCCGCCTGAACTACCCAATAGTTGTAGTGCGGTTTTTGTTGTTGTTGTTGTTTTTAATCAGTTTTGTTTAATTGCAGACTTGTATCCACAGTACTCTTGACAGACCTGAACAGAATTTCAAAGTAAACTTAAGTCAGCTTTCCCACCCGCATCCACCTACTCCGATTCGATCAGTTAAAGCGGGTGGTTGAAGCAGAGGGGGAGGGGGGTCACAGTGAAGGAGTGAGACGAGAGGGGGTTAGAGAGGAGAGTCCTACGCTGACTCCTTCCTTCTTCCGGCTTTATCGCAATGATTGCTTGCAGTTGTGCGTGATGCTTAATAGGTCCGACCTTAGCCGCCCCGGAGGTTAGTTGAGGCAGATAGATGCCCCGCTGGGTCAGCGGTGTGTCAAGGGCAGACTGGCTGCCGTTGTGGGGCGCCCTTGCATGCAGCTACGGTTACTGGATTAGTGAACTCCCACGCAGCGTGTTTCCGTGTCCACGTGTCTAAACAATGCCTGCTAATCGCTCAGCTTGTTCCACTGGCCCGACAGAGCATGCAAGAAGGAACAGCTGTGGATTGCTATCGTAATGCAGCTCTCTGCGTCTCTTTGCTCTCTTTCTGTCTGTCTGTCTGCCTGCCTGCCTGCCTGTCTGCCTGCCTCTCTGACTCTGTCTCTGTCTCTCTCTGTGCCTCTCTGTCTCTCTGTCTCTGTCTGTCCTGTCTGTCTCTCTCTCTCTCTCTCTCTCTCTCTCTCTCTCTCTCTCTCTCTCTCTCTCTCTCTCTCTCTCTCTCTCTCTCTCTCTCTCTCTCGGCTTTGTCTGTGTGCGTGTCTGTCTGTCTGTCTCTGTATTCGCCCTGATATAACCGCAAAGGTTGACTGGACGTAAAACACCAAATTACTTGCTAGTTACTTACTGTCTCTGTCCCCTGTCTATCTGTCTGTCTCTGTCTCTGTTTGTCTCTGTCTCTGTCTTTGTGTCTCCCCGTGTCTCTGTCTTTGTGTCTCTCTGTGTCTCTGTCTGTCTGTCTGTCTCACTCACTCTCTCTCTCTCTCTCTCTCTCTCTCTCTCTCTCTCTCTCTCTCTTCTTCTTCGCTTTGCTCTCGCTCGCTCGTCTCTCTTTCTCTGACCTCATCTCACTGCTTCTGTGCATCATCCGCTCCATTGTGTCCTTCATCCGCTCCAGTTCATCGGCCTCTGGGTTGTGTAGGGTATGTCAGTTGGTGTACCCGTGCATGCGCGCGCTCAGGTAGGCATTCACGTAATGTCTCTTCAGCGTAAGGATCGAGGCCGTGTCAGGTCACTCTGATCTCCACATCTACCTGTGTGTCATGCCCCTGCAGGGGTTGAACTGACTCTGAACGATTGGTTGATTGGCTAAATCTGGACAGTTAAAGCCCAGTCAACCGCGACGGACATTTGACGGCCAGACGCAGTTCCTCAAATTACAAAGTAAAAGTCTGACTCACTGGTCGTCGCATTCTGTTGGAAGCAAAATCGAAATATGAACCAGGAAAGCAAGTATATGGGTTAGTGACAGATTCCCCTTGCAGCAGGCAAAGCATGCAAAGATATATTCTGACCTACTTCAGGCTTTATTGAGCGCACGTTTGACAGTCCTGAGCTCTCGGCAGTGGAGACGTTGGATTTTTGCGGCCACATGCAGTACCCCGGCTGAAGGATTCTTTAAAAGAAGTGTAAAATATTGAAGGGAACCCCATGTGAAGACACGAGTTGGCGTGAAAAAAATAAACAAATATGCAGGTTATTTTCCTTTGCAAGTTTTATAATTCTGGTGTTTCTATCATTAATACATGTATTTGTGCAACAGACGTGATTTGGAACCTCGTTCTGCACCCTGACGTTACTGTGTGTTCTGCGCGGTTCGCAGGAAGCTAGGGACCGTGAATCAGCTTTCTACTTGTGTTCTGAGGACTTGTGTCTCACCTGGTGTGGACAAACTGAATGTGTGACTCGCCCTCACCCGATGCAGTTGACTGAATCGGCTTTTTACTTGTGTTCTGAGGACTTGTGTCTCACCTGGTGTGGACAAACTGAATGTGTGACTCGCCCTCACCCGATGCGGTTGACTGAATCGGCTTTTTACTTGTGTTCTGAGGACTTGTGTCTCACCTGGTGTGGACAAACTGAATGTGTGACTCGCCCTCACCCGATGCGGTTGACTGAATCGGCTTTTTACTTGTGTTCTGAGGACTTGTGTCTCACCTGGTGTGGACAAACTGTGAATGTATGACTCGTCCTCAGGTGACCCGGTGCGGTTGACTGAATCGGCTTTTTACTTGTGTTCTGAGGACTTGTGTCTCACCTGGTGTGGACAAACTGAATGTTGACTCGCCCTGACCCGGTGCGGTTGACTGAATCGGCTTTTTACTTGTGTTCTGAGGACTTGTGTCTCACCTGGTGTGGACAAACTGTGAATGTATGACTCGTCCTCAGGTGACCCGGTGCGGTTGACTGAATCGGCTTTTTACTTGTGTTCTGTGGACTTGTGTCTCACCTGGTGTGGGCAAACTGTGAATGTGTGACTCGTCCTCAGGTGACCCGGTGCGGTTGACTGAAGCGGCTTTTTACTTGTGTTCTGAAGACTTGTGTCTCACCTGGTGTGGACAAACTGTCAATGTGTGACTCGTCCTCAGGTGACCCGGTGAGGTTGACTGAATCGGCTTTCTACTTGTGTTCTGAGGACTTAGTGTCTCACCTGGTGTGGACAAACTGTGAATGTGTGACTCGTCCTCAGGTGACCCGTTGCGGTTGACTGAATCGGCTTTTTACTTGTGTTCTGAAGACTTGTGTCTCACCTGGTGTGGACAAACTGTGAATGTGTGACTCGCCCTCACCCGGTGCGGTTGACTGAACGTTAGGAACCGTGAATCAGCTTTCTACTTGTGTTCTGAGGACTTAGTGTCTCACCTGGTGTGAAACAGCGTCACACACTCGTCCTCAGGTGACCCGGTGCGGTTGACTGAATCGGCCTTCTACTTGTGTTCTGAGGACTTCTGTCTTACCTGGTGTGAGACAGTCACACACTCGTCCTCGGGTGACCCTTTGCGGTCTATATCTAAGAACTAACTAACTAACTAACTGGACGTTAGGTAGCCTGTCAAGGTTAAGGGTCAGTCAGCTGTAGCTTGGTGCGAATCAGAGACAGGTGTCGGCAACACGGTAGGAGAGGACAGCTTCCAAGCTGATGGAGATCGGGGCCGTAACACACACACGCTCAGAACTTGCAGCTTGTCCGATCACAGGCATTGTCAGAGAAGCTGCGTGCATGTACAGTGTAGCGAGTCGGGATGGAGCGCGTGTGTGCTTTTCCGAGCACACCGTTATGTGTATGATCTGACTTCCTGAACGCACAAAC
>JABMCL010001781.1:652500-660000 GCA_018857735.1 Alviniconcha marisindica
TAGCGCTCCTATATCAAAGACATCATAAAGAACAACAACCTTTAAACATTCCTCACGTAAGGCTCTTCAAAGGGTGATTTTCTGCCGCTCAGTGTCCGCGAAGCCCAACCTTCTGCACCAGACCACAGGATCTCGGGTTTAATTCTCTTCCTAAGTATTCATCGTCAATGAGCATGTACCTCTAGTGGAGTTTATGTACCTTGTATTTACACGCATGCCAGGGTGGAGTTTATGTACCTTGTGTTTACACGCATGCCAGGGTGGAGTTTATGTACCTTGTATTTACACGCATGCCAGCTGAGAGTTACCGTACGCGACTCAGGTCTTTGTTGTTGTGCTTGTATTACGTATTTCGAGCGCTGATTACCTCCCTTGTGTGTTGATTCTATTCGTCGTCAAATTTCTTAATCTTGTGTATACACGGTAACTATCAACACCAGAGATACTAGCAGAGATTATTATTAACAGGACGTGGCCGACCTGTTGAACACACGGGGTTACATCCGGAGAACTGTCGACCGCTACTCGCAAATTTCCCACGTGCGTACATGTAAATTTTGCTGACCACCGTGTCTTGATATTGCTATAGATACGTTTTGATGTCAGTTATGAGGGATCATGTCGCTACTGGGAATGACACTGACAATCGATTCAGTCGGTCATCCAGCTCGCACGGAGCTGCTTCTTGCGCCGATTAGACGGATAATCGATACGTTCCGACCAGAAAATGTATTCCTCAACAATGGGTACAATGCTATTTAACACCCTTTTGGACCGTCGTAGCAGAAAGTATTATTCATCGTATCATTCCAGACTGGGGAAGGGAAAGAACAAACAAAGCACGTGGCACCAACCGTCCGAACTGCTGATGCGGGTTTGATCGATTCGACAGATATCTCGAGCTGTCGGCTTTATTTGTCCCACCTGATTTCAGAATTCCGCTGGTGTCATTTTGACAGCGCGGGATGTTTAGTATTCAATCACGCTGGCTTTCCTTTCATTTGAAGTAATAATTCGAAATTTTAGGAGGCGGGGCATGATCATTAGACTCTATACTTATTCCTTGTTCGTTGTTGGTAGGGACCTTCGGGAGAAGTCATTATTTTGCTATTATCCGTCTGCGTGCTTGAGGAAGATTATGACAGCGAGCGACTGGAAAATTCGCCATCCGATCCCTGCAGATCATAATGGGTGAAACATGGGGGGGTGGGGGTGGTGGGGTGGGAGGAAGGGAGTGTGGTGTTCATGAGATCTTATTATCATCATCCGTTTTACCAATCCATCACCAGTAATGCGTGCATTTGTAGTGTGTGTGTGTCTGTGTGTCTGTGTGTCTGTGTGTCTGTCTGTGGGTGGGTGTGCGCGCGCGTGCGTCTTGGTGTGTGTGTGTGTGTGTGTGTGTGTGTGTGTGTGTGTGTGTGTGTGTGTGTGTCATGTGTGTGTGTGTGTGTGTGTGTGTGTGTGTGTGTGTGTGTGTGTGTGTGTGCGCGCGCGTGCGTGCGTGCGTGCGTATGCGTGCGTGTGTTTTGAGTGTGTGTGTGCGTGCGTGCGTGCGTGCGTGCGTGTGTCTTTTGTTGTGGTTTTTGTTCTGTATTCCTCTTTCTTTCTGTCTTTTTTTCACATATGTCCCCTTTGCAACAGACAACAGGCGTCGAAAACAACTGATGCACGCTTTGTATTCGACGAACTGTTTTCAACAGGCATGCGAGCGCCTGCAGATGCTCCAGTGAGGGTCAGTCGGTGTTTGAGGTCAGCGACACGATACGCTTCACGGCCTCTGTTGCTCGTCTGCGTCTAGATCGATCATCACGCATGACCGAACTATATTATCCGCTTCCCTGCTTCCACCTCTTTTCTCGCAGAGGGGTGCCGCAGATGCACAATTTGAGTTGTCGTCTGTTGAGAACCGAAAGCTATCTATGAGTCCCAGTATTCCCAGAGTCCCAGTATGAATAATAATAATAATAATAATGTACATTTATCATGCGCTCATCAACGCCCTAAGCGCTCACATGATACATATTAACCTAAATATGATATTCTATACACATGTAGAGCATAGTTCTACGAAAACAATTTACATAAAGTATTATAACAAAAACAAAAACAAAAACGCACTACAAACACACACACACACACACACACACACACACACACACACACACACACACACACACACACACACACACACACACACACACACACACACACACACACACTGACTATAGCAGAAACTGGGTACTGATATTAGTTAGGATGGAAATATTCTGCTCAGTATTCAGCTCTGGGTTTTCAACAGAGAAAATCACCTGCATCATAATGATTGTACAGGTCTAGATCCTGAGCAGAACGCTCAGGATCTAGACCTGTACAATCGTTATGATGCAGGTGATTTTATCTGTTGAAAACTCAGAGCTGAATACTGTATAACATAGGTCCCCTCTGTTTCGAGGTATCTGTTGATAACCTAAAGTATATATTACATAATATTTGGGTCCCAGGTTCTGCACAGAATCTAGACCTGTACAATCTTTATGATGCAGGTGATTTTCTCTGTTTTGAAAACCCAGAGCTGATTACTATATAACATAGGTCCCCTCTGTTTCGAGGTATCTGTTGATAACCTAAAGTATATATTACATAATATTTGGGTCCCAGGTTCTGCACAGAATCTAGACCTGTACAATCTTTATGATGCAGGTGATTTCTCTGTTGAAAATCCGGAGCTGAATACGGTATAACATAGGGCCCCTCTCTGGCGAGGTTTCGTCTGTTGATTACCTAAAGCTATTTATAGTACATAACATGGGTCCCAGGTTCTGCTCAGAATCTAGACCTGTACAATGTGATGAAGTCGATTTTCTCTGTTGAGATCCCAGAGCTGAATACTATATAATAATAATAGATAACTTTTATATAGCGCTATTCTCTGGTGTACCCAAACTCACTGCGCTTTACAACATTCTCCAACATTTTCTAAGTTTCACAAACATAATACATATAATTATGACAACCAACAATGTATAATATACAAGTACATGTGCCATATGAGAAGCAGCAATATATAAAGAAAATGAATCATTATATTACTACCTACCCTTAATTCCATCCTCCCAGTCCCACCCCCGCCCCCAACTCATACAAACACACACACACACACACACACACACACACACACACACACACACACACACACACACACACACACACACACACACACACGAATATGAAACAAGTAGCGGTTGGCATGTACAAATCAATCTCATTTATGTTACATAACATGTAATATAGGTCCCATCTGTTGAGAATCCAGAGCTATACGCTATAAGATACGTTCCCTCTGCTGAAAACCAAGGGGCATAAACATTATGCTGTATAATGTTGGTTATCTCAGCTGAGAACCCAGAACTATCGATGTTCCTTTTGCCAGTTCTGGTGTCGGTCAGAATGTAGCTTTGTGTCATTAATCTGCTGACAGGAATTCTGCCCCCCCCCTCCCCCCCCCCTCTCAAACCCCCTCCCTTTTCTTGTTGCTGTTTTGTCGATTTTGTCATCTTGGTTCATTCAGCTTCATTGTTCCACCACCTTCTTCAAACATAAGTGTCGTTTGTCACGAACGGCGAGTCGAACTTTGACTCGTGATCTGAAGAAGAAGAAGAAGAAGAAGAAGAAGAAGAAGAAGAAGAAGAAGAAGAAGAAGAAGAAGAAGAAGAAGAAAGAAAACAAAACGAACAAGAACAACAACAACAACAACAACAACAACAACAACAACAACAACAACAACAACAACAACAACAACGACGACGAGGTTTCACTCGGGCATATTGTGCGCAGATAATAGTGATACTGAACAAAGTCATCATGTAAGAACAACCCATGCTTTCATTTCGGAGGGATTCAACAGGCATGGCATACATGTGCAAATGTATCGATCATTCTGGTAGGGGGATAAAAAAACTAACAGCCTGGAACAATAACCCAACAAAACGAAGCGCGTAATAGTTTTCAGTGAAACGTTCGCATGCAGTTGTAGCGTAGCCGTCAATGGTTGGCAGTGACAGCTGTTCCTTCGGGGATTTTAATGAAAACGTATGTGGTGACATATGTCGTCAGCGAAAGGTTAATAGTCGTTTGATGATGCGTGAAAGCTGGTTTGCATAGCGAGTGAATGTTGTAATATTACCCTCGAGACTCGTCAACGTTAAACATGAAGTAGTTGTGGGGGGAATAAAAAAAGGTATACATGTTTTTCTCTCTTTGTCTCTGTGTGTCTGTGTGTCTGTCTGTCTGTCTGTCTCTCTCTCTGTCTTTCTCTGTCTCTGTCTCTTGTCTCTGTCTCTGTTTCCTCCTCCCCTACACACACGCACGTACGTACGCACACGCTTGCACACGCACACATACAGACACGCGCGCGCGCGCCACACACACACACACACACACACACACAACACAACGCACGCATGCGCGCGCGCGGGGTGCGCACGCACGCACGCACGCACGCACGCACGCACGCACGCACGCACGCACACACACACTTTGTTGTCACATTACTATCTTGCACCGTTGTGTGTATTAGTGCTTACTGGTGTATGCATCTTGGTGTACAAATGAGCTAGGACAGATTGTAAGAAGCAGGCATTAGGTCTTCTTTTTTTTCTCTCTCTTTTTTTGTTGTTGTTGTTGTTGAGAACTGGCCTCAACAGTGCACGTGTGATGGTCATTCCAGTTGACGCTATGTACACTGACTGGTCAGTTCCTTCATATTTTGCTCTTGCAGTTCTGTCAGAATCGTACACTTGTGTTGATTAAAATTGTTATTTTTGACGTGCCTTTGCGCCCTGAGAGCTGTTCTAACAATGTTGTCTGTTGTTATTGTTGATCGCTCTTACATACTGCTGTTTTCAGACTGCAGACAATGCGCTTGCATGTGATTCTACATGAGTGACTAGCTTTTCTTAGCGCGTTTTTGAATATCCGCCGAAGTGGTGTACTTACAGCGCTGACATGGCTGGTGCCACATGAAACTGCTGCCGTCTCGGCGCGTTCTGTGTACACTATACAACCATGCGCTATGTCACTTTATGCAAAGCCATATACGCCATATGCATGCGTGTTTAGCTGTAACCTGCCACCTGCGCTTCTGGCAGAATGACCGGGATCTTTTACGTGCTACTGCGATAAAACCGGGGTGGAACAGATACCTATAATGTTGATAACGTACAGTGCCGCGAGCTCGTAGATTTTTACGGGGTATAGCGCTATGTAACAATTATTATTATTATTAAATAAGAGTCAGCACAGAAAGTTGACCCAGGAGAAGAACATTCCCCTGCCGCTTCTGCAGGGACTCGAACCCGGGACCTTTCAGTCACGAGTCCGACGCTCTAACCACTGAGCCACCCCCGCTATGTCCACGAGAGACGTCACAGAATCGAAAGCGAGATTAGACGCAATATTGACATGGTGTCATTGACTCTTAATGGGCTTGCTCACGAGATGGAAAGCGTGGTTGGCACGTGCAAAACTCAGCAGTAATCAACCCTCACTATCCATTTCGTGACCTATGTCATTAACAATGGTCCATTGCAGTGAGAAGAAAACGAAAGAAAAGGACCGCGCACAAAATCCCGATCTAACAAACATCCTGGGTGAAAAACAGCAGAAATCATTATGCATTATAAACCAGAGGATAAATAATTATGCTTTGGCCGCTAAAGGGATGATATGTCGTTTCACATAGTTATGCTTGACCCCTTTTTGATGTCTACAATGTGTCTTAGGATTTTAGTTAAATTGCTCATAGCATTGTCCATCTTGATGTTCATTATGTGTATCATATTATGTTGTTCGGCGCTTTGAGCCGCAGGGTAGGCGCTGTACAAATTTCCCTTATTATTATTATTATTATATGTACAGGATGTCTGTGAACTAGAATTACAGTTGTTGTGTTTGTTTTTTCTCTGTTAACGGTTCTATTTAGGCACTTCCATAAGTATAGTTTTGTATAAACGAGCAGTAGCATCCTCGCTGTTTTAAATCCGTCTCTTTTCTTTGCTGGCCAGAACCCCAAAAGTCCAACTTTTCTCTCCTTTTCCCCCCCCCCCCCCCCACACACCCCCCCACACACGCACACACCATATGCTGACGTACCAGAGTGATTACTGCTCAGTAGTCTGGACAAGCATGTTTCCTCCATCGTCGAAGCCTGTACATACTTTTTCAACCTGAGTGTTCTGAGCAGAGTCTGCTTATAATTATTGCTCAGGCGCAAAGCTGAAGCTATAGCAGTTTGCCTGATTCTGTCCAAGTTGGACTGTTGCAATAGTCTCCTAACTAGACTGCCACAAATGCATATCAAGAGACTGCAGGCAGTTATGAAACGCAGCTGTAGGATAGTGTGGTGAGAGAGAGAGAGAGAGAGAGAGAGAGAGAGAGAGAGAGAGAGAGAGAGAGAGAGAGAGAGACAGACAGACAGACAGACAGACAGACAGACAGAGAGAAAGAGAGAGAGACACAGACAGACAGACAGAGAGACAGATAGAGACAGAGAGACAGACAGAGCAGAGAGGGAGGCAGGCAGGCAGGCAGGAATGAAGATGGAGACGCAGAGAGAGAGAGAGAGAGAGAGAGAGAGAGAGAGAGAGAGAGAGAGAGAGAGAGAGAGAGACACACACACACACACACACACACACACACACACGCACGCACGCACGCACGCACGCACGCACGCACGCACGCACGCACGCACGCACGCACGACACACACACACACGGAGCAGACAACGAGAGAGAGAGGAAGAGGAGGGAAGAGGGGGGGGGGGGGGAGCCAGACACAGAGACAGACAGACAGACAGACAGGCGGAGAGGAGACAGAGAGAAAAGGGGAGGGAAGAAAGACAGGGAAGGGGAGCCAGACAGAGAGAGAGAGAGAGGGAGGGAGAGAGAGGGGGAGAGAGAGGGGGGCAGACAGACAGACCGAGAAACAGACAGACAGAGACGGAGAGAGAGAGACAGAGACGGAGAGAGAGAGAGAGACAGACAGACAGAGACGCAGAGAGAAGAGAGAGAGAGAGAGAGAGAGAGAGAGAGAGAGAGACGTGATCACATCACCCCTTCTCTCTGAGAGCTGCGCTGTCTGGCAACTAGTGCATGACCGTATTCTAATACAGTTCAGGTGTGGTATTTTGAGGGGAAAACGAGCCGTTTGCTATTCTGTCTGATATGTTTGTGCACGAGATAGCAGGAAAGGTCACACCCACGTGCGGACTGAAAGGGACATTTGTGTCCCATGTACGTTCGACATGATCGTGCTGTTTGGCTGACCCATTAACTGGATGACTGAGTGGCTGACTTCACCATCATCTGCTAGAAGCACGAGCTTCAAGAAGCACAATAGAGCTTTCTGTCTCTGTCTGTCCGTCTCTTTGTCTCTGTGTCTGTCTGTTGTCTGTCTGTCTGTCTGTCTGTCTCTGTCTCTCTTTGTCTCTGCCTTTGTCCCCCC
>JABMCL010001781.1:677500-687500 GCA_018857735.1 Alviniconcha marisindica
ACAATAACATGTTTCATGACAGAATATAAAAAAAATCTGTATTATTTATTCTGTATTCCGCACCATGGCAGACATGGCCTTGCCCTGTTGTGGTCGCCGAACCAGCGCTGCTCTTGTACCCTGGGTGGTGATGGTGTAGCCGACACCCCCACGGGTATAGTCGTGTCCAAGCTAACATCCCATCCGACTCGATCGGCTCTTGTACCCGGGGTCGTGGTAATGTAGCCTACACCCCCACGGGTATAGTCGTATCCCATCCAACTCAGGAGGAAGCAAAAGAAGAATGCCCCCCGACGAAAACATGCCCCGACCGTCCCCGCAAAAAAGAGAGGAAAAAACGAAACGAAAAAGAAAATGAAAACAAAACAAAATGAAAAGAAAAAAACGAAACGAAAGCAGAAGGAAAAAAAAAAGGAAAAAGGAAGAAGGATTAATCTATAAATAAAGCAGAAGGGGGAAACATTGACAAAGTATTAGCTGTAGCCATACAGGTCATGTGACAATTTTCCAATTTGAGCAATTATATACCAAAGCCAATTCTGAATAAGGCATTGCAATGTTATGATGATTGTGTATTTTGCGGCAACTCATTAATTTTCCAAAGTACATTGATGTTAATGTTATGTTTTAGCATCCCCCCCCCCCCCCCCCCTAAAAATTGAGCGTATATTGCTTCACAATAAAACGTGCGCACGCACGCACGCACGCACGCACGCACACACACACACGCACGCACGCACGCACGCCGCACACATACACGCGCGCGCGCGAGTGCGCGCGCGTACTCCCCCCGCCTGACGACCCCCTCCCTCCGCACACACACACACATCACCTACGAACTGCGAGGATACGCAAAATACAAATTCTTCCTGCGCGCACGCAGACGCGCATGACCATAATCATACAGTAACAATCATACGCGCGCGAGAGACGTATAATTTAATGTCGGTTTAAACTCTTGTGTCACTTCGCTATACGCCCGAAAGTGAAGTTTCCCTTTGGTTCCTGCTTGATCAGGATTAATTGAGTTTTAACGCTTTCTTTCCGTGACTGTGCTAAATCTGCTGATTCGGTTACACTTTCCAGGTTCCAACTAAGCTCTGTGTTCCCCAGCGATCAGCCGTAAAAGGGTTTTTACAGCTGGTGTTTACAGCTGGTGCTCATGCATGCACCCCCGTATAACGTGGCCCGTGCAGGTCTTATCAGGAAAACCTTGTGGACTTAAATTTAATGCATGTGGACGTAATGCATCAAAATCAGGGATCGGAGCCACCATACTGCAAACAGACCGTCCGGAAGTGACAAACACTGCTGATGGAGGCGAAGACGTGTGTTTGATCTGGGCAATGCACGCCCTCTCACGATCCAACCTCTTGCTGTCGACGTCGAGGAGACTGCATAGGCTACGGAGATGGCCAACGGCGGAATTATGCACATCTTCTTAGCGGACGGCAAGACGTGAACATCGGTCAGATTCGATTTGCCTGACCCCGAATAATGATGCCCAGGCAAGGATATAGGGGAGTTGTTGGAGGGAATTAGATTTGACAGTGGCTAGAGACTCGGAACTGTTCCTTTAAGATATTGGGCCAAGGAAGGCATAAGGAGATGGTGCTCGGTTGATTCAAAGCTCGTGCAACCCGTTTGGGCGGTAGAGTAGCATATTTAGGGGACTTAGCTAGTTCACTTAATTCACTTGGAGGGCCATGATTGGAGTAAAACAGGGGATAGTGGGCAGCGGAACTTCAGTTCACTTGGAGGGTCACGATGGGAGTAAAACAGGGTGATAGTGGGCAGCGGAACTTAGTTCAGTTCACTTGGAGGGTCACGATGGGAGTAAAACAGGGGATAGTGGGCAGCGGAACTTAGTTCAGTTCACTTGGAGGATCATGGTGGGAATAAAACAGGGTGACAGTGGGCAGCGGAACTTA
The DNA here is from genome assembly GCA_018857735.1 of Alviniconcha marisindica. Classification (NCBI taxonomy): domain Eukaryota; kingdom Metazoa; phylum Mollusca; class Gastropoda; family Provannidae; genus Alviniconcha; species Alviniconcha marisindica. Next base: position 679,432 of record JABMCL010001781.1, read on the forward strand.
GTTCAGTTCACTTGGAGGGTCATGATTGGAGTAAAACAGGGTGATAGTGGGCAGCGGAACTTCAGTTCACTTGGAGGGTCATGATTGGAGTAAAACAGGGTGATAGTGGGCAGCGGAACTTAGTTCAGTTCACTTGGAGGGTCACGATGGGAGTAAAACAGGGTGATAGTGGGCAGCGGAACTTAGTTCAGTTCACTTGGAGGATCATGATGAGATTAAAACAGGGTGACAGTGGGCAGCGGAACTTAGTTCAGTTCACTTGGAGGGTCATGATGAGAGTAAAACAGGGTGATAGTGGGCAGCGGAGTAAGCCGGCCGGGTTTATTAATTAATCCGTCGTAGGTAATTCTTATAATTGCTTTTATTAGGAGGAGGATCTCGTGAAGAGGCAGTTTTTATGTGATATGCACAGCCTGATGCCAGTTGGATTTTTTAATGTGTTTAATTTATGAATGACTTTTTACCGGGATGTTTGTTTGCTGTTGTAATTTAATGCTGTTTTATGTTCGCGTGAATATGTGATGAGTGTACTTGGCACCACAAAACATTCCTAGTGCATTTGTATTGACACTTGGCAATAAAGTTGTATTGATGGTATAATATAGGCGCTTGGGAAAGCCTATGCATTCGTATGCGCTCTGCCCCGTCTCACAGGTTTTCCGCAACTGTTGCCTTTGAAAGGAACGTTCGTTGTTTGCTAAGTAGAAGTATGTACACAGGAAACAGCACCGCAGAACCGGTCGACTGAGAAAGGCATGATTTAACTGTTCCCAGTTTTCTCAAATCGTTCTCTGATTTTAATCGTTCACACGGTGAACCTTTTTACACGTCCTTTCTGCTTTGAATTGTTTGCCTTCTTCTTGGCTCGGGTTTCGTAGTAGAGTGCAGAGGCCTCACGGCCATCAGCAGTGTAGTAACACAGATGCAGCAGCGTAGTAGTAGTTGCGTACAGGCACGCGTTTGAACTCTGCATGTATCGGCTTCGGATATGTAGTGAATGGCGGGTTGCCCGGGTTGCTTACGTGAGCGAGATCTAGCATTGCACATAGCTGTTCGCTCCATGTTGCCCGCTATTCAGTTAACTTTTTTTGCAACGGACAAGCAGACGGTGTGTGTGTGTGTGTGTGTGTGTGTGTGTGTGTGTTGTGTGTGTGTGTGTGTAGAGAGAGAGAGAGAGAGAGAGAGAGAGAGAGAGAGAGAGAGAGAGAGAGAGAGAGAGAGAGAGAGAGCTAGTATGAATCCAATCACAGCTGCGGTCACTTTGGCGCATTTACTGCTTGTCTCAACAGAGCATGTTTTGACAGATACCCATCTCTTGGATTCTCTGGCCGAGAGGACTTCCTTCCTTCTATACTTAAGTGTAAGTTGACACCACTACCCCACAACCACAGCTCACTAAGCAAAGGCATAAATAAATAAAAAGAAAGAAAGAAAGAAAGAAAGAAAGAAATCCGTGAAGGGGAAGCTGTATTTAACTTGATCTGGGTTACACTCGTACAGTGTACAGTAAACCAGGCTCGATTAATTTTACGTCCGCAAACAGTATTCTTGCTAAGTGTCCCCAATAATTGGAAGGGTGTCCCCAGTAATTTAGCGGTACAGAACTCCAGCAGATGGCATATTAACCTGACGGAAATATCACTCTTACAGTCATCAGCAACCCAGCACGGTTATTGTTAGGTCCGCCAACAGTGGTATCCAGCATCCCGACCAGTTCCAAGGGTCGATTGGGTACAGTACTCTAGTAGATGCCGTAGGTAACCTGACGAAGAGATTACCCTTTAAAAATTCACGCCCGATTATTAACACGCTTAAGCAACCCTGGCCCAGTTAGTATCACCCTTAAACAACCCTTGCCCGATTAGTATCACCTTTAAAGCTAGGCCAGATTACTATCATTTTTAAACAACCCTAGCCCGATTAGTATCACCTTTAAAGCTAGGCCAGATTACTATCACCTTTAAACAACCCTGGCCCGATTAGTATCACCTTTAAACCTAGGCCTGATTAGTATCACACTTAGACAATCCTGGCCCGATTAGCATCACCCTTAGACAACTCAAGCACCGATTAAGTTCAGGTCCGCAAACAGTATTGGTCACCCAGGTCCGCAAACAGTATTGATGTCCCATGTCCGAAAACAGTATTGTTGCCCCAGGTCCGAAAAACAGTATTGTTGTTCCAGGTAAGCAAACAGTATCGTTCTGCTATGTCCACTAATAGTATTGTTGTCCCAGGTCCGCAGACAGTATTGTTGTCCCAGGTCCGAAAACAGTATTGTTGTCCCAGGTCCGAAAACAGTGTTGTTGTCCCAGGTTGGCAAAGGGTATTGTTCCGCTATGTCCGCTAACAATATTGTTGTCCCAGGTCTGCAGACAAAATTGTTGTCCCAGGTCCTCAGACAGTATTGTTGTCCCAGGTCCGCAGACATTATTGTTGTCCCAGGTCTGCAGACAGTATTGTCTCAGGTCCGAAAACAGTATTGTTGTCCAGCACCCCCACCAGTCCAAAAGGTGTAGTGAGTACAGTGAGTGATAGCGCTAAGTAGATTTGCGAGGCACTAAGCACGCTCTTACAACGTAACCCAGATACACCAGTGAGTCCAGCACGTCCTGCGGGACCTGGAATGCTAGCTGTCCAACATCGCACACGCAGTCCTGTCAGCTCCGATCGCTGCAACGTCGCGAGGCGTGAAACTGACCTATACGCAGTCCGCAAAACTGTCCAACAGACGCTGCGAGGTGGCCATCAGCGCGGAGCGCTAGCTCCAGTATTCCTTCCTGGCAGCGAAAGACTGTCGTCAAGATCGGCACTAGCCACCGTGGTGAGTTAATTCCTTCGCTATTGCTAATGTATCTGCTGTGTGTTAATTCGCCTCACTCCAGACATTCCCAAACCCCCTCTCCCTCCTCCTCCTCCTCCTCCATCTCCAAGCCGCTTACGAGGGTCGCTTTGCCCGCCGGTGTATTTCTGCTCGGTCATTTCCCTCCACTTCCCCGTCCCTAATAAGCCTTGCGGTTTCTGTGGACGTTAAGCACAATGTTTACCTCCACTGCGGCATGTCCAGAGAAGAGGTTCGAACGAGTCCGACATCTAAAGCCCGTTCTTAACTGGGCGAATGTTTGTTCGCCGAACATACTTCGGACAGGTCGACGAACTAGGATTCGTTTCTTAATTGAACATGGTTCGGACAGTTCGACGAACTTTACTTCGTTCTCAACTGGCTTGTAATGAGATGCAAGCTTCGGGTCCGAACTTGCGGCAGACGCGCAGCAGACAGCATGATCGAAATTGTAGGCTAAAAAGTCAAGTCAGTTTAAGTCAATATACTCTAATCATCCCTCACAGGGTAATTCATCTAACTACTATCTCATTCTGGGTCCCCGAGACAAGGTTGCGCCTCCCACAAGTCAACCAATAAACAAATTCCCTCCGAAGCGAGTGAAAAACCTAGCGACACCGTCATCCATTTTTATTTTTATTTCTTCTTCATCCACAGGAGAGCTCTGCTCTCAGCCAGTCAGAGGCGATGTTCGTCGAATAGGGCGAATGTTCCCAGAACATGTTGAGCGAAGCTTTTTGGACCCCGAATATAGCTTCGACGAATACTCCCAACTAGGTTCGCGAAGAAAGGTTCGCCCAATTAAGAACCAACTAGGTTCGCGAACAAACATTCGCCCAATTAAGAACGGGAAGAAAGTGAACCAGCGGACCAGTGAACCAGCGGTGCCTGTTAACAAAGGTAATGCGATACCTTCTTGCTCAAGATATTTAGCAAGAGTAATATACAAGTTACATTTAAATTCATGGAACATTAAATATTCACAGAATGTGACATGCGTTTGTAAAAATATCTTATCTGTTAAACACATACTGATTGAATGTCCTATTGCCACAGAGTTATTTCAGAAAAATGGATATGACTTTAATGCTTACAACAATGTACGAGATATTTTGTATAATACCGATATAATCACTAATATTGTCAAATCGATTGTTCATAGTCCTGTGTGGAAATTAGTATAAATAATAAATATGTTTTTATTTTATTTTATTTTTTGTTTGTTTTTAGTTTTTTGTCTAATATCACCTCGATGTGAACAGACATAAAATAAAATATTGATTGGTTTGTGTTTATAATCTTTGCTGTTGATTAACACTGCACTCACTACGGCAGTGAATCTTCATTATGACGAGCAACGGCATCATCTCTTTGTGCCGTTTCACTAACGGCAGACAGTATTGTCTAAAACAAAGCGAGCAAACAAACAAAGAGAAACATCGCATCTATTGCGTAAGGCCTGTCTCACACGTTGCAGCGAGTTCGGTGATGTCGGTCACGATGTTCGCGGTGCGATTTTGCAAGCTATGCAGTAGTCGTGACTCCCGAAACGGCGACATGCACGCCAAACGTCATGCAGGCTGTGATAATTTGCCATGTAAGGCAACTCTCACAAGAGTAGTTTGCCCTTTGCAAGACGTGTCCCTTGTTTCACTCTGTTCTCATTAGCCGATCTGTGCGTCAGAGAGAGAGAGAGAGAGAGAGAGAGTACTTTATTTACGAGGGTAATACTTACAGATGAGCATTTGTTTGTTGGTTTGTGTGTGTGTGTGTGTGTGTGTGTGTGTGCGTGTGTGTGTGTGTAGTGTGTGTGTGCGTGTGCGTGCGTGCGCGTGCGTGCGTGCGTGCGTGCGTGCGTGCGTGCGCGCGCTGCGTGCGTGTGTGTGTGTGTGTGTGTGTGTGTGAGAGAGAGAGAGAGAGAGAGAGAGAGAGAGAGAGAGAGAGAGAGAGAGAGAGTAAAACCATAAAAGACCAACAAAACAAAATGAACTAATGTACAGTGATAAAATGTTCAGCACCAGCTGTGTGCCAGTCGCTGAACTTCAGAAGCAGTAACTCAAACTTTCATCCGCAGACTGCTTACAGTTTGTTTGAAAGCGTGATGAATCCATTGAATAATATTTTTGTTTAAACTCCTGCTGCTTTGACCTTTCTTGCTTCGCTACAATGAGATAGACGTTGTGTAACTGATGTTATAATAATAATACCGAAAACTTTTTAGGAGCATATTATACTATAAACTTCACTTAGTGCTGGACAATAAAATATTTTCATAAAAAAATATAGCCATCGTACCTAAAGTAGGTCCATGTTTACCTTCAGCTTCATCAAATCATACCCATTAGTCCATCAAACATATCTCTAGGACATGTTTATACATCCCACCGTAAAACTTCACAATCAGTCCCTATAATTATAGTCAGATTTTGACACACAGGTAGCAGTAGCCTTGTGGTCTTCTCAAAGCCATATATAATTTTAGTATGACACTCATTGTATGAGTCACACACACACACACACACACACGCACACACGCACGCACGCACGCACGCACGCACGCACGCACGCACGCACGCACACAAGCACGCACACAAGCACGAACGCACACACACAAAACGTGCAGGCACCGCATCAGATTTGACGGGTGTCAAAACGTGCAGACATCGCTTCAAATGTGACGGTTGACAAAACGTGCAGACATCGCATCAAATTTGACGTGTGACAAAACGTTCCGGGGTGACAAAACATGCCGCAACAGGTGGCATGAGGCCTGAAGAGTTGCAACGCCTCTTAAGATCCGCACAGAGGCCAGCAAGTCAAAATCTCGCATCGCCACTGGATAAATGACGAAATAACCAGTCGTGAGCAGCGGACCCACTACGTAAGAACAAGGAAGCGAGGGACAAAATAACCGTTCCCGCCCTCACGAGTTTAGGCTGCTAAATGATGAATCTGGTGTGCCACCGGAAGAACTGAGGAGATAATGAAGATGTATCGGGTTCGCTGATTGGTCAACATAACTCGATGCGCGAGGTCTTAATGGGCGAATCGTTCCATGTCATCTGTTTCAGTTAAGCATAGCAGGAAAAACTGCACAGGTTTCTTGTATTCAAATGCTATTGTTCTAGCTGTTGTTTTTAGTTGTTGTTCTAGCATCTCATATGACTGTGTTGAGGAGGCCTTGACACATGAAAAGGGCGTTTCTGTGTTGGATTTTCCGAGGCCTCAAATTCCAAGCCACGTTGCAAGAATTCGTATGTCTTAGCTAGTTGTCGCATCATTTCTCGGGATTTCTGTTGATTTATATTTAACTTTTACGTGAACATTTTTAATTCCTCGAAGTGTCGTGTGACTTTGAAGTATGATCTCGTTTACAAGCCTTGTTACACAGTGTAATTGTAAACTTAGACTTTGTAATGCATAACAGCTGTAAATATCGTCACTGTGTTGCCACGTGGCTTCTACACGCATCAACATGCTCAGTTCGTGTTTTTAGTGTATCCTGTTTTATTCTCTGTTCGAAGTTGCTGAAGTGTCTCTGGTCTCTCGCACAACAGCAACATCTAAAGACGTCTTTTTTTCTTCTTTTTAAGTCAGTAGAACAACGCAAACACTGCAATACAACAGCTGATGTAACCGTAAGGGTTGACTGGCCGTAAACCACCAAGTTACTAACTTACTATCTGTGGTTTCGTAAGCTAAGAAAAGAGAGTAAACCACCAAGTTACTAACTTACTATCTGTGGTTTCGTAAGCTAAGAAAACGTTGCTATAGAGATCAAATGCCCAAAGTGCTCAAATACGGGCATCAAGGAAGGTCAACAAGAAAACAAGTCAACAACAAAACGAGCTATCATTATGTGCTAACGAAAATTAACACGAGCAGAGACGACAGACCTCGTACAAATTCGCGAAAGCTATTTAAAGATGCGCGCAACTCCGAGAGTCTGTCTTTCTGACATGGTGCTTTACGTCCACAGAACTGCAAAACCATAAGGGACTGGGAAAGGGGGAGGGGAAGGGGAAGAGATGAATAGCTCGTCCACGCGCTCCGACCCGCACAGACCGAAGAGACCGCCAGCCACCGCCAGAACAACAATGTTAAGGAGGTGGGGACCCCGGTAGTGCGAAGCGACTTGAGTAATTCGCTAATTGCTGCTTCGGCGGCTGTGCGGAGCAAAGTCAGAAAGACAGTGTCCGAAAAGCAACTGTTGAGGAACAACTCTGCAGTAAAGACACACCATTCAGCTATGAGAGCCCAGCGCCACCTCCCTGCACTTGACCGCTCATGGTGTCTCTTGAGAGTCCAGCTCCACCTCCATCCTCTTGATCTCGCCTGGACCTTGAACTCTGCAGTAAAGACAAACCATTCAGCTATCAGAGCCCATCGCCACCTCCCTGCACTTGACTTCTCCTGGTGTCTCTTGAGAGTCCAGCTCCACCGCCATCCTCTTGATCTCGCCTGGACCTTGAACTCTGCAGTTAAACAAACCATTCAGCTATCAGAGCCCAGCGCCACCTCCCTGCTTATGATCTCTTCTGGGCTCTGATTCAAGTGGCTGCTTTTAGCCCATGTTACCCAAGTTTTATGGGTCAGCTGGTAGTTTACCTGGAAGGCCCATCATCTTCCCATTAAGACGGAAATGGTGGAAGGGGTTCTGGAGCAGCTGAGCAATCACGGTATGAGTGGACGGATTCGTTGCAGAATCAACACACAAGGGAGTTCATTAGCGCTCGAAATACGTAACACAACAAAGTCCTGAGTCACCTACGGTAACTCTCACCTGGCATGCGTGTAAATACAAGGTACATAAACTCCACCAGAGGTACATAACTCATACCTGGCATGCGAGTAAATACAAGGTACATAAACTCCACCAGAGGTACATCATCTTTTTTTTCGGATTCGTTGAAGTCATTTCGCTAGCGTTCACCGCATCGACGTGACTCAATGTCATTCTGTAATCGGATGCACCTGTAGCTCTCAACACCAGGACTGAGCTGCAGCTGCATAACTGCAGGGGTTGCTGCAAAGAGCAGGTTTTTAGGGAATACATTTTGCGTTTGACGAGACCACCTCCACGAGTCTCACGTCGAACAGATCTCATACAGTAGCCGGTGGTGTCACGTCAACACACTTAGCCTCATCACCATGTGTCCAGAACCAAAACCCTGATACAAATACCACGTCGAGTGCATCAGTTGTTACATAGTTCATTCAGGAGCTG
>JABMCL010001781.1:697500-710000 GCA_018857735.1 Alviniconcha marisindica
TCTGTGCGATGGGGAAGAGGGCTGGTTGATTGCGAAGTGCGTCATCTTGTAGGGTCCTTTCTGTCTCTTGTCTGTCTCTGTCTGCCTGTCTCTCTAAACCTCTCTCTCTCGCTCTGTCTGTCTGTCTGTCTGTCTCTGTCTGTCTGTCTGTCTGTCTGTCTGTCTCTCTCTCTCTCTCTCTCGTCTGTCTGTGTCTCTCTCTGTCTGTCTGTCTGTCTGTCTGTCTGTCTGTCTCTCTCTCTCTCTCTCTCTCTCTCTCTCTCTTCTCTCTCTCTCTCTCTCTCTCGCTCTCGCTCTCTCCCTCCCCCTCTCTCTCTCTCTTTCTCTTTCTCTCTTTCGCTTTCGCTCGAATTTGCCACCGTCATCATCTTGGTTTCGTGGCTGCTAATTCTCAGTAAAGGACGGCTTATAAGAGGAGACTTAAAATAGTGTGCAAAAGTGGTCTGCGGTCCCATTACTGCTGCTGTGGTCGATTGTCCGAGGAAAGGGGGAGTGGGAAGGAGGGGTCCTATTAAGTGCCGTGTCACTCAAGGAAAGGACACAAATCAATAGGTATGTTGTGGACCAGTGGCTGTGAAGACTGCTGCTGGGTGACGCTGATTTCGCTCGACGTTTCTCGCCGGGGAACAAAAGAGGGGGAAACCACCACAGCGTACCGTTAAACACAGCGGAACAGCTTTTTAAAGGGTGTCCTTTATTTATGCACAAGTTGCAAGAAGCGGACACAGCGCGCTGGGTCCTGCTTATCAGGAACAGTGCGTTACTGTCGGGTGCGGTTAGATCATCTTTAATTATTTCCCTTTATAGAAGCGCTTGTTGCGGCACTTTTTCTCACCACGGTACGTTTTGTCACCAGGGTGACCAAGGTGATAAAACGTGTTAACAAGGTGACAAAACGTGTTGCGATACCTGCACGTTTTGTCACCAACGAGACGGTGACAAATCATGACCCATTGCACCTTTTTAACTTAGATATTAGTGCATATAATAGTGTGTGTGTGTGTGTGTGTGTGTGTGTGTGTGTGTGTGTGTGTGTGTGTGTGTGTGTGTGTGTGTGTGCGTGCGTGCGTGTGTGTGTGTGCGTGTGCCTTTGTGTGTGCGTGGGTGTGTGTGTGTGTGTGTGTGTGTGTGTGTGTGTGTGTGTGTGTGTGTGTGGTGTGTGCGTGTGCGTTTGTGTGTGCGTGGGTGTTTGTCACAGAGAGACAGACAGACAGACAGACAGACAGACAGACAGACAGACAGAGATAGAGACAAAGACATATAATCAAACGGAGCGAACGAGAGAGAGAGAAAGAGAGAGAGGGAGGTGGGGTGTGTGTGTTAAAAGCAATACAGATCAACGAGAAAAAAAGATGTACAGTGATTGCAATGTTCAGCACCTGTTGTTGGCAAGTCGTTGAACTTCAGAAGCAGTAAATCAGACCTTTCTCCGCAGAATGCTTACAGTTCTTTTGAAAATTGGATGAATCCTTTGAATAATTAACGAACGATGCTGCTTTGATCTTTCTTGCTTCGCGACAGTCACTGATGTTGTGTGACTGATATTATAATAATAATACCGAAAACATGTTACTTTGTTTTGCTTTGCTTTTTTGTTTTGTTTTGCTTGTGTGTGTGTGTGTGTGTGTGTGTGTGTGTGTGTGTGTGTGTGTGTGTGTGTGTGTGTGTGTGTGTGTGTGTGTGTGTGTGTGTGTGTGTGTGTGTGTGTGTGTAGTCACGTTCCGGGTTGACAAAACGTGTCGCAACAGCTCTTCCGTTACTCTCTGGTACAGTTAGTAAGTAAACATGGTACAGTTAGGTCAGCTTACCTCGCTTTATAGAGCCGCTTTTATTCTTTCTCCCTCCCCCCTTCCACCATCGCTTTAAAAGGACTGCGACGCAGTGAACATACAGGCAGTCGCACCATAGTGGAAAGGAGTAAGTAAGTAACTTGGTGTCTTCCTTACCGCCTCCTTCCTTCCCCCAGACGTCTCACTCTCACTCTCTCTCCCTTTCTCTTTGGACATTATTTGCGTACTGTATCATTCTAACACCACCAGTGAAGAGTTACATGCTACATCTTTAGCTTCTCTCTCCTCCCTTTGACAAGCCAGACAGCAACATCGACCTTCTGGGTTGCACAACAGCAGACACCATCGCTTTAAAAGGACCGCGACGCAGTGAACATACAGGCAGTCGCACCATAGTGGAAAGGAGTAAGTAAGTAACTTGGTGTCTTACGCCCAGTCAACTTTTACGGTTATATCAGGGCGAGAGTGGAAATGAAACGAAAAGAGACCCAAACACAAAAAAAGGTTCAAAAGAACGCTATTTATTAGGAGAAAACATAGCATGCGAATTTTCGAGGCAATCCTCTTTATCAAGCTACGAAACGACACTTAAATAGCAATTAAACGGTGAAAAACGACGAAAAGTGAGATGGAGAGTTAATCCACTTATTTTTTCGGGGGTGAGCTATGTCCGGTGCTTGTTTAATTGTTGTTTAAGTGGTGTTTTGTAGCTTGATAAAGGGGATTACTCCGAAAACTCGCATGTTGTGTTTTATCCTAATAAATGGCGTTATTTTCAACGTTTTTTTGTGTTTGGGTCTTGTTTTAGAATGCTAGCAGTCATTCTTGTTTCAGGTGTTTGTTTTTTTTAATGAAAAATGTAAAGATGTCCCTGTACGTGCAGTGCTGTGTGTTTGCGACTCAGAAACAAGTAGTGCATTTTGTAATGACACTAGACTGGCACATGGTTGCTTCCCTAGCCTTTGGTTTTGGAGCATGCTACGTAGATGATTGCATGCTTTTGTGGCCTTTGCATTTTGGGCATGGAGTGGCGCGTGGCAACCTAAACCCATTCAGTACAACAGGTCAATATTGGTGTATTCTGAAAAGAAGAGCATTCATTTTAATCTTTTCGTGGGTGCCAGGTTTTAAAATGCATAGCGGTGCATACGCGCGTGTTTCGTCGTAATCATTTTTTTCATGCATGTCTCGTGTTGAGGGCATGAACTGCTCTGGAGACAAAAGAGTGTAGCTGCACACAAACAAGTGTTGTTGTTTTCGTTGTAAAGTCCCGCGATGGGTTACTGCGGACGCAGAAATCAAGGTTTCCCTTCTGCTGAGAACCCAGTGAGCTGACAAATACAATGCAATACAACTGTATTGCCAAGTGTCAATACAATTGCACGAGGAATGTTTTGTGGTGCCACGTACACTCATCACACATTCACTCCAATCATGAAACATCATTAAATTACAACAACACCAAATAAAAATAGATACATGAAAAATCCCATTGGCATCAAGCTGTGTATTCCCTTTAAATGTTCTCCCTTTAATGCCTGGAGTAGGTCAGAATAAAACCACGTGTGCTTCGCTTACTGCTAGGAATATTTTCTTTGGCCTAATTTGTACTTTCCCGATCCATCACCATCGTTTTTTCCATATTCTTTCCCAACTTTTTAACGCAGTTTTCCATGTGGACCCGCGGAATAAAACAGGTCTCCCTGCTCATATATAACTACAAGCGATTAAAGCAGATTCCCTCTAGAGCTCAGGAGCTGTGTGAAAGTCGAAGTGGCCGTCGTGGGCTCCCGTCCCTAATAAGCCTACGGTTTCTGTGGACGTAAAGCAACACTTCAGCCACAACAAGCTGATTCCCGTGGTGAGTGTCTCCGGAAAATAGTCGTGTACCAAAACATGTTAATGTGTATTGATAGAGTTACCGACGGTTGAATTTTGACGTTGTAACAGTGAATTAGACAAACTTGTGATTTACGGACCCGTGTTTTGAACTGGTGCAAAACAATTTAAATGATAGTGAATGTATGATTCGTCCTGAGTTGACAATGTCCGGTTCACGGGACGTTGCTGTCCAAGTACTAACTAAGCTTCTCTCTCTCTCTCTCTCTCTCTCTCTCTCTCTCTCTCTCTCTCTCTCTCTCTCTCTCTCTCTCTCTCTCTCTCTCTCTCTCTCTCTCTCTCTCTCTCTCTCTCTCTCTCTTTCGAGCCAATTTGGCCCAGCGGTAAGGCGTTAGGCTGGTAAGCGGAAGGAACTCGGTTCGAATCCGCTTCGACTCTCCTTTCTCTTGGAAAGGTGTGGTCTGTGGACATTTGCTTGTGATTATGTCCCTCACAATCAATGAAACATTAAAGTATCTCTCATCGCTGCCCATCTTAATGCAGGAGTGATTCTGGTGGCGACTGTGTAGCGATAATATATAATCTCCCTCTTCCCCCACCTCCATACCCCCTTCCTCCCCTCTCCCCGTCCCTAATAAGCCTTATGTTGTTGTTTTTTGGACGTTAAGCACCATGCTTACTTACTTTACGTAAGTGTCGAACCTTGGTAAACATTTTGTACAGCGAGCATTCCTTGGCCAAATTTATTATGCTATGCAGGAGATGTTCAAGTTAGCCTGTTTGACCTCAGTGTCATTTATTTGGTGTAAACACGATATTTTATTTAACACACAAGGGTGAAGTTTCACAATACAGAGACAATACTGACTGGACAGCGCAAAAAGTTCAAACTTATATGGATCATTGGCCAATGACAATTTACACTGTGTGTATTCCTTTTCCCTCAGGTGGCATTTCGTTTCATTTTTGTACATTTATAATTGGCTATGTGGGTTTTGTGTTTCTGGGCTTGGAAATCTGGTAAGATCCGGGCGAGAGAGATGCATTATGGGATGGGGGTGGGTGGGAAGGGGCGGGGGGGGGGGGAGCATGTGTTTGTGTATATGTTCGCGCATGCGCTTTCTTGTTTTATTCTTTTTTATTCAACAGACAATGTTTTTAGCATTCTCTCTCTCTCTCTCTCTCTCTCTCTCTCTCTCTCTCTCTCTCTCTCTCTCTCTCTCTCTCACTAGCGAAAACTTGAGGTTTGTCTGTTGTATGTCATTAATACCTCTCGAAGAGCAATGCATAATATTTCGACAATTCGTCTTTGGGGAGTGTACAGCGCGTGAAATTTTATTTGAAATGCAGATTTTTTTCTCTCTTGCAGAGTTAGTTGGCACCTTTCACCAGGAATTTGTGACATTCTGTTTGAAGTGCAGATTTATTCCTCTCGGTGAGCTGGCACCTTTCACCAGGAATTCGAGCATCGTGGGATCTTTAACTCTCCACGTATTGCTAGTTTGCAGTTCCAGCTGGTAACCGACCCGCAAAATTGGTTCACGTTTATTACTTTGATTTGTTTTGTTCTGGAGTTATATAATAATAATAATAAGTAACACTTATAAAAGCGCCTAATCCAACTAGACTGGCTCAAAGCACTTCACAATTCAAAACAAGAATGAACATCACACTCAAAACATCAACGATGCATACACCAGACAAGCCAACGCCAACGGCAAAGCGCAGGCAAACATGCACACATCCCTGAACAATGAATGCAGTCAAGACATTCAGTGCAGCAACACATGGATCATAGCCCTGTGCGGTCCGTACAACGAACTTAGTAACTGGTGCAAAGTTCGCATCAGTGACATTAACCCGTGCACAGTGTGGAAGCATTCCAGCGTGTTTCCAATAAATTCCGCCCTGCCCCAAACAGCTCCCAGTGCTGATAAATTGGGTGGGTTGGTGAGCTCTTTGCACCCAGCTTCACTTTTCGTGAAGCAGACACGGCTCGTAACTCTGTCCAGGCACTAATAAAGAGTGACCAGTAACCCTGTCGAGTGTCGATAGCACAGAGATAAACTTGTCTGTGTCTCTATCTCTATGGTCGGTAAACAGATCAGTTCAGGATGGGAGTTATTCATACGCGATCGGGAAAGCCTATATGCGCTCAGTGACCAGTAACCCTGTCGTGTGTCGATAACACAGAGATAAACTTGTCTGCGTCTATCTCTACGGTCGGTAAACAGATCAGTTCAGTATGGGAGTTATACATACGCGATCGGGAAAGCCCACATGCGCTCAGTGAGCAGTAACCCTGTCGTGTGTCGATAACACAGAGATAAACTTGTCTGTCTGTGGTCGGTAAACAGATCACTTCAATATCGGAGTTATACATACGCGATCGGGAAAGCCCATGTGCGCTCAGTGACCAGTAACCCTGTCGTGTGTCGATAACACAAACTTGTCTGCGTCTTTATCTCTATGGTCGGTAAACAGATCATTTCAATATGGGAGTTATACATACGCGATCGGGAAAGCCCATATGCGCTCAATGACCAGTAACCCTGTCGTGTGTCGATAACACAGAGATAAACTTGTCTGCGTCTTTATCTCTATGGTCGGTAAACAGATCATTTCAATATGGGAGTTATACATACGCGATCGGGAAAGCCCATGTGCGCTCAGTGACCAGTAACCCTGTCGTGACCAGTAACCCTGTCGATAGCAGAGAAATAAACTTGTCTGTCTGTGGTCGGTAAACAGATCAGATCAATATAGGAGTTATACATACGCGATCGGGAAAGCCCGTGTGAGCTCCTCCGCCGTCTCTTAGAACTTTCCTCAGTGTTGCCTTTGAAAGAGGTCCACCAGTGTTGGTCTGATTGAACCTCGCCCTTCCTTGCCCTTTCTATTCAAGGAATAAACTCGCCGAGTGACTCCTCCAGGCGATCGGCGGTGGTGTGTGTGTGTGTGTGTGTGTGTGTGTGTGTGTGTGTGTGTGTGTGTGTGTGTGTGTGTGTGTATTGAAGATCACTTTATTATCTCATCAGAGAAATTAAAAAGTGGCAGAACATTAACCACATCACATACAAACTAACACATACTTTATATTTTAAAACTCGAAGAACAGTTATTGAAAATACAAAAGTTACATAATAAACAAAGTAGTAATTTACGTAATTTACACACACACACACACACCACACACACACTACACACACACCACACACACACACACACACACACACTTATAAATATATATATATATATATATATATATATATATATATATATATATATATATATATATATATGGTCCTTGGCTTTGTGCGCGTAGTTCCAGTGCCTCCAGCTTTACGGCACTTGAGATCAGCCGAGAGACGAACCACTTGTGATGGCAATACTTTGCTCGCCCGTCAATGTCTGCTCGGTCATTTTCTTTGACCCCAGCTTGTCCCGGGGCAATACATTCACAGAAGTCTTCGAATTGTGGATGTCGAAATTGCCTCATGCCCGTCTGAGCTTCCCATCCTTGTGTTCACTCTTTGTATCGAGCTTATTGAATCTGTGAGGAGGATGGTGGTATGAGTGGTTTGACTTTCACATCTCGAGGCAATTCATCGGAGAGCATGTGCGACTTGCTTCCTTTTCCATTCTCAAACCGAAGGTTAATTTACTTGGCATCTCATAGACTGCACTGTCCCGGTGGGTCTTGGTCGCACTTTGCATATTGAATCCCTATCAATCTTGTCTGGTCTGTGGGACGTAGCCATCAGTGTCAGTGCATGCATACAACATCAGATCCTGCGATTTGCTGTTTACTTGTATGAAAAGCCTGATCTCTGGACCGGATTTGCCTCTTGGCCATTCTCAACAGTGCCTTCCCCGCCATAATATGTTTCTGGCAAAAGGGTCACATTGAGGTGCCATAATCTCTCGGAGGTCGGCGCCCCAGCACATGTTCTTTGACTAAGCCGGGTTTTGGTTGGTGAGAACAGAGAGCCACATGGACACATGGCTGAAGGGACACACAGCTGCAGAGAGTTATAGGGGTAATTATAGAGTTGCGGAAACATAAACACGTCGCGAACTGTCGTGTTTTGTTTTGTGTCTGTGCGTTGCTGTGCTTGCTTGGGGAGGGGGGGGGGGGGGGGGGGGGGGTGAGGGGTAGAGGAGAGAGGAGAGAGAGAGAGAGAGAGATTGATTGATTGATTGATTGAACTTTATTTCTCAACGGTGAAGATATTAGCACAAAGACCGACTCACATATCTGCAGTTGCTACAGTACTACTAATAACCAAGACATTCACAGTCAAATATTATGAAAGAAGGCTATAGACAAATACAGCATCAATAAATAAAAATAAAATAATAATAATAACAACAACAACAACACATATAAAACGAGACAGCGACTGCAATGGCTTCTCTCTCTCTCTCTCTCTCTCTCTCTCTCTCTCTCTCTCTCTCTCTCTCTCTCTCTCTCTCTCTCTCTCTCTCTCTCTCTCTCTCCCTCCTCAGATGGTTTATTGTATTTTGGCCATAGACCCATATACAAACCGCAAATACAAAACTAAATTATACACACAGACAGACAAATAAGACATACAAACAGCAAAACACACAGACAAACAAGACACATATCAACAAACAAACAAACAACAAACAAAAACAATAAACAAAAGAAAAGAGGACCAACCAGTCGCACCGGGAAAATGAGACATTATGGTGGTAGATGCCGACAAAGTACTGTGTGTCGGTCAATAAGGTGGAGTCATTTCTAGTCAATATCATCCCAGGTGCTTACACATCTACATATAGTTTTCTTCTGTTAATAGCATGGAAAATGAACTTTGAAAGCAGTCGACAACCTTTAGTGTTTTTCCTTCTCAATATGTTCTGTAACGACTGAATACCTTTTTGTTCAAGGAATCTGTTTCTTAGATCCGTGTACAGAGGACAAACCAAAAGGAAGTGATCTTCATTTTCAACCTGGTTTTGGCAAAATACACAGTTTTTGTTTGTAGGAGAGTCACTGTATCTGTACATATTGCTATTTATTGGAAGTACACCAAGTCGGAATTGCGTCAGTGCTACTCTGAAACAATATATATCTATAACTGATAAATATTGTTCTGCTCCAAACATAACTTTGAAAGAACGATACATTTCATATCTTTCTTTGTCTCTGATGTCAGCAGTCCACTCCTGGGTGAACATGTCTAACAATCTTTGCTTGAAGACATACAAAATGATTTGACGTCTCCAACGCCTTGCTGTAACCATACAAAGTAAAAGCCAGTTTTACACAGGAGTTCTCGTACCTCCGTTGCCCAACATTGTTTCCCGTTTTCATCAAGATTAACAAGCATCCTGTAGGCCTGATTAGGTAATCTGCTCTGTTCCATATACAGTAAGCGCAACCAGTACTTAATACAACGAACATATGAGGCAATAAAGAGAGGATATCTACCTAACTCTCCATATACCATCTTGTTTGGGGTACGGCTTGGCACTCCCAAATGTCTTTTACATGCCATGAGATGTACTCTTTCGATGCTGTCTAGTATGTGTAGCCCCCATATTTCTGATTTCATAGTTTGTATGTCTTATTTGTCTGTCTGTGTGTATAATTTAGTTTTGTATTTGCGGTTTGTATATGGGTCTATGGCCAAAATACAATAAACCATCTGAAGTCGAAGTCTCTCTCTCTCTCTCTCTCTCTCCTCTCTCTCTCTCTCTCTCCTCTCTCTCTCTCTCTCTCTCTCTCTCTTCTCTTATTAATTGTTGTTTTTATTTTAGTGATGCTGTATTTGTCTATAGCCTTCTGTAATAATATTTAACTGTGAATGTCTTGGTTATTAGTAGTACTGTAGCAACGGCAGATATGTGAGTCGGCCTTTGTGCTAATATCTTCACCGTTGAGAAATAAAGTTCAATCAATCAATCAATCAATCAATCTCTCTCTCTTTCTATCTCTCTCTCTCTCTCTCTCTTTTCTTTTTCTTCCCCTCCTCTATCTATCATTTCCTGACTGAACAAGCGGAATTAAGACGCGGCGCCGTCTGAACGGACGAGTTTTGTCCCCTAGCTCGACCAGTGATGTCTTATTTTCCTGTTATTCTTGATGGACTTTATGGGCCTTTGAGTCACTCGACGAGAAAGGACTGAAAGGAGCCCGTTAATCAGATTCGCTTCGATGACTCGACTAACTGTCGCTTCTGACCTTCTGAATTTTGAGCTTAGGTAACAGAGCCCTTTCACTTCAATCTTCGCGCATGCGCAACGGACTGGGGTACGTGATTTGCCGGAAGTAGGGGGAACGCATCAGCAGGGTTGCTGGCCGTGAGCATAGCTGTATTTCCCTGGTACTAGTAGTAGTGATAACCTCGCAGTTCACGGCGACAAGATGGACGGAAAAGACCACTGCCGTGTAACCACTGCTTGAATAAAAGCCAGGAATTCCGTGGAACGTCTGTCTGTTTGTTTTACAGCGCATTTCTATAACCAGTATTATTCTGTCTAATAATGCTTTTGATGTTAATATTCTCGGTCTGTTGCTGCCGTCTTTAAAATTTTGAATCATTCATACATGGTCCTTTAAAAAACTTTCATATTTATGTTGTTGCTTTGTTGGTGTTGTTTTATTTTGCTTGTTCCTTTATATGGAATAAAGAAGTACTTGGCTTGACCTAACAAATCGAAACGGCGGACTACCGACAAGCTTAATGGTAAACGCACCACCAAACCACAACAGTCTAAAAGACTATAGTCTGTAGCAAATTAATAATGGGGACAACCGCAGACTAAGCATCAGTTGCACACAATAGATCAAACAGGGAAGAAAAAAAATGGGGGGGTGTGGGGGAGTGGGGAGGGGGGGGGGAGTAATCAACCCTAACCTAGCTCTCTGATGAGGTTCGATACTTATTCCTCACAGAGACATCACAAATTGAACCAAAATGTCAAACTCTGCCCGATGTTTGAGCCATGATATAATTGCATAGCCTAAGTGATATTAATGATATATGAAGTGTATATTGCGCGTTCGGTGACTGAAAGCCCTTTGTCATGTAATTAAAGAAAAGTATGGAATGCATCAATACTCACACACAAAATCAATAGCATAAAATAATACATTATTACACATGGTCTTACTTAGTCTTACAAAGCAAAGTGAAACTGACGCACACTGAAACACAACACCCTCGCACTCACAGACACACCCAGACACACACCCACCCACCCACCCACCCACACACACACACACACACACACACACACACACACACACACACACACAAGGACGCACACGTAGGCTGTATATGAGTAAGTTATGATGGATATGACCTGACACACACACATGTTCACATGTTTCCGTTCACGCGCCCACACACATGGAGTTTATAGTGCGCGTTCGGCGACTCAGAGCGCTTTCTCACTTAATTTAACAAAAGCATGGAATGCATAGATACTAACACAAAAATAAATAGTATAATAATACACTAGCCTACTACACACACTTAGTCATACAAAGCAAAGTGAAACTCTCTCTCTCTCTCTCTCTCTCTCTCTCTCTCTCTCTCTCTCTCTCTCTCTCTCTCTCTCTCTGTCTCTGTACCCCATCAGTAGCTTAGCAAGGACTAGTTGTTAGACAAGTTTTTGACTGAACCTAAACTACAGTCCTTGTAAAATTAAATTTTCGAGTTCGAGTTCTCTCTCTCTCTCTCTCTCTCTCTCTCTCTCTCTCTCTCTCTCTCTCTCTCTCTCTCTCTCTCTCTCTCTCTCTCTCTCTCTCTCTCCCTCTTCTCTCTGTCTGTCTGTCTGTCTGTCTGTTTGTGTGTGTGTGTGTGTGTGGGGGGGTGTGTCTCTCTCTCTCTCTCTCTCTCTCTCTCTCTCTCTCTCTCTCTCTCTCTCTCTCTCTCTCTCTCTCTCTCTCTCTCTCTCTCTCTCTCTCTCTCCCGCCCTCCCCCTCCCCTCTCTCTCTCTCTCTCTCTCTCTCTCTCTCTCTCTCTCTGTCTGTCTGTGCCACCATCACTATGTACGGTACATGATACAAGCGATTTGGTGTAACTCGACTGTAAACCACTCGTCAGCTGTGGTCCGGTGCATGGAATATTCGTTGCGGACACGATTGTGTTCGTCGTTGTCTGTTTTGATAGACTGTTACTCTGAGTTTTTTTGTTTTTATTTTATTTGAAACAACAACAACAACAATAACAACAACAGCAGCAGCAACAAAAACATTTACCTACATATCGCTACGTCAGTGAGAAACCAGCGTAAGATTCCCACCAAGAGCAGAAGACAGCTTCCTTCCTGTAATGCCGGGCGAATGGATTGTGAGAGAGAAAAAAAGATTGATGGCGGCAGATTGAATGACCGACCCGAGGTGATGTGGGAGGCTTGCGCTGCGGATATCTTTTGTTGAAGCAGCAGCAGGATGGTGGAGGGGGCGGGGTGGGTGGGAGGGGGGGGGGAGGGGGTGGGGGTGGTGGTGAGGATGACGGCTGAGAAAGAATAAATCTCAGCAGATGCACTTATTTGAGATTTACAGCGGTATATACATGTGGCATGATACAAGGCACATGCCTGTCTGTGACTGCCTATAGTGTGCGCTCTGTCTGTTTGTCTGTCTGTCTGTCTGTCTGTCTGTCTGTCTGTCTGTCTGTCTGTCTGTCTGTCTCTCTCTCTCTCTCTCTCTCTCTCTCTCTCTCTCTCTCTCTCTCTCTCTCTCTCCTCTCTCTCCTCCTCCTCTCTCCTCTCTCTCTCTCTCTCTCTCTCTCTCTCTCTCCTCTCTCTCCTCCTCCTCCCCCTCTCTCTCTCTCTCTCTCTCTCTCTCTCTCTCTCTCTCTCTCTCTCTCTCTCTCTCTCTCTCTCTCT
>JABMCL010001781.1:715000-720000 GCA_018857735.1 Alviniconcha marisindica
AAGCCTTCGGTTCACCTTTAATAACAAAGAAGCCTTCGGTTCTCCTTTAATAACAAAGGAAGCCTTCGGTTCACCTTTAATAACAAAGAAGCCTTCGGTTCACCTTTAGTAACAAAGGAAGCCCTCGATTCTCCTTTATTAACAAAGAAGACTTCGGTTCTCCTTTAATGAGAAAGGAAAAGAACTATTAAGTATGCAACACGCTATTGTTTATCACAGGTTTGAGGATAGCAGCCAGTATGGTTTGGCCAAACGTCCCATGTCGAGTGTGAATATATGTGTCTACTGAGGGTGCTAAATATACAGTAAATTGCTGATGAGAATTCTCTGTGCATCGTAATGTGCCTTCGTGCTTCTCACACGTTTGGGGATAGCAACAAGTATGATTTTGGTCTAAATGTGCATCTCGAGGGTGAATATAGGTGTCTGCCGAGGATGGATTTATTCCCTACATACACCGCAAATTGCTGATGCAAAGTATCCGTGTACTGTAGTGCCCCCCCAAACGCTCTTTGCATCTGTCGTCGAACAGCACAGCACGTTCTTAACGGGACAAGGCTTCGAACTGTGATATCCCAAACACATACCCATTGCTCTGTGCTGCAGCGGAATACGACGTTTGAATTGTACTTGGCCTGGCCCCATGGAATCTCACAATACCGTACTCCCTTTATATGCAGTTCACGGTAACCGCATCCAGAAATGTGCAGACATTGCAGCACAATCCCTCGCCTAATCCCATTGCTTATCGCGTGGCGTGGTACGGAAGTCGACGAAATATATATGCGCGAGATTTCCATATTCTTCGAATCTTCCTCACTGACCGTCCTTCGCACTATGTTTAAGGAGTATATCTCCCACGGAAACAAAAACAGAAACAAAACAAAAACAACAACCGCGGTTCTCAGCTATACAAACCGATTGCCTTTAAAAGAAGACGCAAACGGAAGACTGGATCCGATTCTATTCTGATGGTATTACAGAACTGGCCTTGCTACGCCTTGCGACCGTTTGCTTATAAAAGGGAAATTACTTCAAGAGCAATCGGGCGTGAGACGGTTTGGCCTAGCTCTAAGGCGTTAGGCTGGTAAGCGGAAGGACCTCGGTTCGATACCGCTTCGGCTCTCCTTTCTCTTCAAAAAGGTTGTGGTTTGTGGACACTGTCTTTTGACTTTGTCCTTCACAATTATGAAACATTAAAATGGCTCTCATCGCTGCCCATCTTAATGCAGAAGTCATTCTGGTGATAACAGTGTAGCGATAGGTATATAATCTCCCTCTCCCCCCACCTCCGTACCCCCTTCCGCCCCTTCTCCCCATTCCTAATAAGCCTTACGGTTTCTGTGGGCGTTAAGCACCATGTTTATTTACTAGAGCAATCGGGCGTGAAGCGAGATGTCTCGATCAATGGGTGGTGGCTTTAAACGATGTTGGGACTGAAGGTGCTTTCTTTTTGCGACATGCCGGGTTATATGTGACTGTTTCTTCATTTATGACAAGTATGCAGTTTATTCGCCTTCGTGCCCTTGTTGCCCTTCTCTATTATCACCAGCTGGATCGTTTCCAGTCCGATCAATCATCGTTGTCGTCATCACCGTCGTGGTCATTAACGCATTAACGTCGCCATCATCATCTTCGTCATCATTATCATCATCATCATTATTATTCCCCTCCACCCCCCCCCCCCCCCCCCGCCCTCCGGTAAAATGATCCAGTAGGGCCAGAATTACGGTACGATACGATTAAGTTTATTGTCGTAACTCGAAATAAGGACGCCTTCGTCTTGATTGTTACTTTCTTTTCCATGTCTGAATCGGAAAACGACCACGTAGAAAATGGACATCAAATAAAGACCGGTATGTGTTCGTAAATGAGCCAGTTGATCCGTCAGAAAACTGGTTGTTTTTGTTGCTGTTGCTGCTGCTGCTGCTGTTTTTGTTGCTGTGCTGCTGCTGCTGCTGCTATTTTCGTTGTTGTTAATAATAATAATAATGTACATTTATCATGCGCTCATCAACGCCCTGAGCGCTCACATGATACATATTAACCTAAATATGATATTCTATACACATGTAGAGCATAGTCCTACCAAAACAAGTTACATAAAGTATTATAAAAATAAATAAATAAATAATAATAATAATAAAAACGCACTACAATCCCCCCCCCCCCCCCCCCCCCCCACACACACACACTGACTGTAGCAGAAACTAGGTACTGATATTAGTTAGGATGGAAATACTGTGAGAAGAGGAATGTTTTCAGTTTGGCTTTAAAAAATGACACGGTTGACTAAGGTCTTGTGGGAGTGAATTCCAAATGTGGGGTCCAAAGCAAATTAGGATGGAAATACTGTGAGAAGAGGAAGGTTTTCAGTTTGGCTTTAAAAGATGACAGGGTTGAGCAGTGTCTAAGGTCTTGTGGGAGTGATTTCCTAAACGTGGGGTCCAAAACAATAGTTACTGTTGTTCTTGTTTCGTTTGTTTGTTATTTTCTTTGTTTGTTGCTACAATCTTCTTTCAATCCTAACTGCACGCCCCAAAAGCAAAGATGGTGGACTACAGTACCAGGTGCGCGTGTTTGTCGTCATTCTCCACGCCGTCATACTGTTACGTCACCGTGCTCTGCATCGTCACGCTTTTGGTCGTCATGTCTAAGTCTTCATCGTCACGGTCCTGATCATTCGCCCTGTTCGTGGTTATCCTCCGATTGGTCATCCTCTCCGTCGTGATCTTTCTAGTCATCGTTGTCTACATCATCATCCACTTCGTCGTGCTTCTCTGAGTCGTTGTCTTCTGCATCGTCATCGTCCGCGTTGACATACTGTGTGTCGTCATGGTGCGCTAAGACAGCATTCTCTGCTTGGAATGCGAGCTATTCATTTCACCCCCGTTAGATTTTTTTTTTTTTTTTTTTTTTACGTACGTCCAGCTGGTCTATTTGCGTCGCGATTTTAAGCCCGTTTTTGGTCGTTTATGCACGTTACGGGACACTATAAGGATTCTGTTGAGAAGTCCACTTAGAACTTCAACGGCATTGAAGCACCAGCGTTCCTGACCTCCAGGCAACACCGCTAATGGAAAACTTTCAGCGACACGCACTTTTTCTCCCCACTCGTCATTCAAAGGGCAGTGTACTTCCTTGTTTCATTGTGTACCTATCAGTCTGGAATAATTATGGTTCAGTAGTTTGAGAAAGAATTTCTAGAGTTTACAAATAGGTGTCTCGCCAGATTGCTTCCTGCTGGCTGTCGTGTCTACCATGGAAAATTGTCCAGGGGGTTGAAAGTACTTTCTTCACCCCTTCCCTCCCCCCCTCCCCCCACCACCACCTCCCCCCCTCCCCTCGCCCTTCCTCCTCCCCCCCCCCCCCCCCCGTTTCTTCCTTTTCTTCTTCTCTGTCTCTGTATCTGTCTCTTTGGCTCTTTGTCTCTCCCTCTCTCTGTCTCTCTGTCTCTGTCTCTTTCCTTTTTTTCTTTTCTTTCTTTAAAAAAACACATATACGGGTGTCTAACACTTTCCTTCTCTGTTAAGCTGGTGTTTGTTTTAATCATGCTCCAGAAATTTGAGAAAGTGCTTGAAAAATGCGCATCACTTAATTGTTTCCTTATTAAGTCCGTGTCTTAGGTATGGATAAGAGCTTGAGAAAGTTTCTCTCTTTCTGACCCCCTCGCCTCCCCCCCTCCCCCGCCCCCTCTCCATCGCTTTCTCTCCAAGTAGACGCATTGAATGTGCTTCCGCATTTAAAAAAAAAAATTGCATTCAAAATTTGCGAATAAGGTTGAAGATGAAAAGTGAAGATGGGGAAATCCTAAATTTCCTCCCCACTGGGGAATTCTGGAACTAGAATGAACGTCTGCAGAATTAAAGAATGGAATATATTCCAAAATCTCTCTCTCTCTCTCTCTCTCTCTCTCTCTCTCTCTCTCTCTCTCTGGAAAGTTGGATTTAGGCACGAAAGGGAAAAAAAATGGGTGTTGTGTATAAACATGTTCGTGATGGGCATAAATTTAGACCCCCCTCGCCCCCGACAGACAGACAGACAGACAAAGAGCAAACAAAGAGCACACAATTACACATGCGAATCAAATGCAGAAAGACAGTTCTTGCATATGTACCGTCCCGTCGACCGCACAGGGCACAGAACGACAAACTTCCGTAACACGAGACAACCCCCAACACAGACTTCCATAACACGAGGCAACCCCCAACACAGGCTTCCATAACACCAGACAACCCCCAAAACAGACTTCCATAACACCAGACAATCCCCAAAACAGACTTCCATAACACCAGACAATCCCCAACACAGACTTCCATAACACGAGACAACCCCCAACACAGACCTCCATAACACGAGACAACCCCCAACACAGACTTCCATAACACGAGACAACCCCCAACACAGACCTCCATAACACGAGACAACCCCCAACACAGACTTCCATAACACGAGACAACCCCCAACACAGACCTCCATAACACGAGACAACCCCCAACACAGACTTCCATAACACGAGACAACCCCCAACACAGACCTCCATAACACGAGACAACCCCCAACACAGACTTCCATAACACCAGACAACCCCAACACAGACTTCCATAACACCAGACAACCCCTACACAGACTTCCATAACACCAGACAACCCCCAACACAGACTTCCATAACACGAGACAACCCCCAACACAGACTTCCATAACACCAGACAACCCCAACACAGACTTCCATAACACCAGACAACCCCCAACACAGACTTCCATAACACCAGACAACCCCCAACACAGACCTCCATAACACCAGACAACCCCCAACACAGACCTCCATAACACCAGACAACCCCAACACAGACTTCCATAACACCAGACAACCCCAACACAGACTTCCATAACACCAGACAACCCCCAACACAGACTTCCATAACACGAGACAACCTCCAACACAGACCTCCATAACACGAGACAACCCCTAACACAGACAGGCAGGCTGGCAAACAGAT
>JABMCL010001781.1:727500-732500 GCA_018857735.1 Alviniconcha marisindica
AAAGTGTGTGTGTGTGTGTGTGTGTGTGTGTGTGTGTGTTGTGTGTGTGTGTGTGTGTGTGTGTGTGTGCGCGCGCGCGCGTGCGTGCTTGCGTGTGTGTGTGTGCATGCGCGTTCGTGCGTGCGTGCGTGCCTGTGTGCGTGCGTGCGTGTGTGTGTGTGTGTGTGTGTGTGTGTGTGTGTGTGTGTGTGTGTGTGTGTGTGTGTGTGTGTGTGTGTGTGCTCTTTCCGGTCTTTTCTTCTAATGAGAGATTCAGATTTGTGTTGTTTGCGTTCGCACGAGGGTGCGATGCATATCTGCAGAACGGAGATAATTTTCTCATAATTATTTAAAAGTCTAAAAAGAACTTAGTTTTTTGTTTGCAAAAATTGGACGAAGTTCACGATGAACATACACTCAGGTTTTTATTTTCGTGTGTTTTTGTTAAGTCTATTTGTTTTATTTTATTTTTAATTCATGCATTTATTTACTGTGTAGTTTCATCTGCCGTGTTTATTTCATCTGTATATTTGTTTATTTGTATTCGTTTACTTAATCTATGTGTTCGTTTATTTATTGATATTTTGAAGAGGTGGCCGTTCATCTACGAAGGAATAATAAGCGATCCTGGTTTGTGGAACGCCTGACGAAGATGCAAACTGATAGCCACTTGATGGTCGGTAATAGCGCGTCTATAGCCACTTGATGGTCGGTAATAGCGCGTCTATAGCCACTTGATGGTCGGTAATAGCGCGTCTATAGCCACTTGTTGATCGGTCATAGCGCAGCTCACCTAGCAAAGGCACAGTCTTTAACTGCGCATCTCTCTGAGAGCAGACGGTAATTACAGAGCATTTCACAGAGAGTAGTCGGTTATAGCACGTTTCACAGAGAGTAGTCGGATATAGCACATTTCACAAAGAGCAGTCTGTGATAGCACATTTCACCAAGAACAGTGGGTATAATTATAGCACATTTCACAGAGAGCAGTCGGTAATAGCACATTTCACAGAGAGCAGTCGGTGATAGCTCATTTTACAAAGAGCAGTCGGTAATAGCACATTATTTTCACCGAGAGCAGACGATTATAGTACATATCACCAAGAGTAGTTTGTTATAGCACATTTCACAGAGAGCAATCGGTTATAGCACATTTCACAGAGAGCAGTCGGATATAGCACATTTCACAAAGAGCAGTCGGTAATAGCACATTTCACAGAGAGCAATCGGTTATAGCACATTTCACAGAGAGCAATCGGTTATAGCACATTTCACAGAGAGCAGTCGGTTATAGCACATTTCACAGATAGCAATCGGTTATAGCACATTTCACAGAGAGTAGTCGGATATAGCACATTTCACAAAGAGCAGTCGGTAATAGCACATTTCACCAAGAGCAGTCGGTTATAGCACATTTCACAGATAGCAGTCGGTAATGGCACATTTCACAGAGAGCAGTCGGTAATGCTGAAGTAATGTTTGACCAAGATCTAATATCAGTTTGTTGTTGTTTTAGTTTTGGTTTGTTGTTTGTTGTTTGGTGTGTGTGTATGTGTTGTTGTTGTTGTTGTCATGTTTTTGTTTGTTTGTTTGTTTGTTTGTTTCGCATTCAATTCGCCTAAAAAGTGTTTGAACCGTAATGTTTTACTAAGATCTAAAAAAAAAAGAGAGGTCTTTTTTCTTTTCCTTTCGCATTCCACTAAACTAATTAAATAGGGAAGATGTATGGTCCACAGATGTTGCTGTTCACCCCCAACCCCCCTCCCTTAAACCCTTCCCCTCCAACACAGACACACACGCACTCCCCCAACATTCCTTGTCAAGCTAAATACAATTTCCAGCTGTGACTGACAGCTGAAAGACGGCTTCTAATGATAACGACATCTTATCCAAAGGACCAGAGTGTTAATATATATGTTTTTCATTTATTAAGAGCACGCTTCATCGGCGCTGACTGGATTGGCTCAATTGTCTCGAGGATAGAATGTCAGCTGCCGTATGTATCTGTCGGGAGTCTGTTGACGGGGAAGACAAAAGTATAATTTTTGTGTCGGTTGCAATTTTGTCCAGTGTAATGCGCCACCAGCACATACAAACGTAATCATGCGTGAAGAAGATAAAGTCAATCTGAAAGGAGAGAGAAGAAGAACGAAAGACAGAGGGAAAGGAAGACAAAAGAAAGAAAGTAAGTTGGTTAGGAAAAAGGAAAAAGAGGACATTAACAATGATAACAACGTACACTTACATTTTATTGCGCAAAAGTTGCTCGTGTCAGCCGTAGTACATCAATATTTCGTCTGTGTATGATGACTTTATCCAGCTTGAGACTGACACACTAATTCTATGCAAAATAAATATAGTGTAGTTGTTTATATGCTGTCGTCTTTGTTTGACTGTTTTGTGGGACTTTTGCAGTTAATTAAACTGATGCAACGTCATTCAGCTTTTCCTCCCGTTATTTCTGCCCTTCTTGTCTTTGTTATTGTTGATTTTGATTTTGATTTTGGCTCGTCCGACAAAAAAAGATGCGTTGTATGAAGACCCTGGCACGCACTGATTGATAACTGTAGAGCTGATTGCTTCTTTGGTCCGCTGTGTGTGTGTGTGTGTGTGTGTGTGTGTGTGTGTGTGTGTGTGTGTGTGTGTGTGTGTGTGTGTGTGTGTGTGTGTGTGTGTGTGTGTGCGTGTGTGTGGCGCGGCGGTGTGTGTGTGTGTGTGTGTGTGTGTGTGTGTGTGTGTGTGTGTGTGTGTGTGTGTGTGTGTGTGTGTGTTCTTCTTCTTCTTCTTCTTCTTTGTGGGAAATTTATATTATCGATTGTGTCAGATAGTTTAAAACCTGGCGTGACAGTTATTAACTCACGGGATTTTTCGTCGCTTTTGCCGTGCTAACCCGCCGAATAAAGGAGGACGTAAGGGACAATGCCGTCCTCGGTGTAAATATCAGTTCATTGTAAGAGAGAGCAGGAAATAGAGGGAGGAAGAGAGATGGCTGGAGAGAGCAAGAAAGTGAGGTTCGAACGGACAGACGGAGGTACGGAGGGAGAAACAAACGGACGGAGAGAGAAACAAACGGACGAACGGAGGGAGGGAGAAACAAACAGACGAACGGACGGAGGGACGGAGAGAGAAACAAACAGATGAACGGACGGAGGGAAAAACAAACAGATGGAGGTAGAAACAAACAGACGAACGGACGGAGGGACGGAGAGAGAGAAACAAACAGACGAACGGACGGAGGGAGAAACAAACAGGTGGAGGGACGGAGGGAGAAACAAACAGATGGAGGTACGGAGGGAGTGACAAACAGACGAACGGACGGAGGGAGAAACAAACAGACGAACGGACGGAGGGAGAAACTAACACATGGAGGGACGGAGGGAGGAACAAACAGACGAACGGACGGAGGGACGCAGAGAGAAACAAACAGATGGGGGGAGAAACAAACAGACGAACGGACGGAGGGACGCAGAGAGAAACAAACAGACGAAAGGACGGAGGGAGAAACAAACAGATGGAGGGAGAAACAAACAGACGAACGGACGGAGGGAGAAACAAAAAGGTGGAGGGACGGAGGGAGAAACAAACAGATGGAGGGACGGAGGGAGAAACAGACGAACGGACGGAGGGACAGAGGTAGAAACAAACAGACGAACAGACGAAGGGGCGGAAAGAGAAACAGATGAACGGACGGAGGAAAAACAGACGAACGGATGGAGGGAGAAACAAACAGACGGAGGGAGAAACAAACAGACGAACGGACTGAGGGAAAGAAACAAACAGATGGAGGGAGAAACAAACAGACGAACGGACGGATGGACGGAGAGAGAAACAAACAGACGGCGGGAGAAACAAACAGACAAACGGACGGAGGGAGAAACAAACAGACGAACGGACGGAGGGAGAAACAAACAGACGGAGGGATAAACAAACAGACGGAGGGACGGAGGGAGAAACAAACAGACGGAGGGAGAATCAAACAGACGAAGGGACGGAACGACCGACGAACGGGCGGGTTGGCGGTAGAGACGGACGGACAGTCGGACGTGATGACGGACGGACGGACGTACAGACAGACGGAGGGGAAAAGGAATGAATCAACCATACCTTCCTCCTGCTATTAATAACTATCCATTATGGCATCTCTTGGCATTGTTGGGAGTTCATTTTCGTAGTGGTAATACTGTTGGCAAGATGATCCTTCCAGACCAATGAGAGAGACAGATTTGGACTCAGGACTTTATTGTCCAGGGTTGAGAGACAAATCGAACTCGACCTCAAAAACATTATTTTTCGATGATTGTAGTTCAGGGTCAGCCATACCTAACTACTAGTCATTTCAAAGCGCGCTCGCGCGCGTGTATGTGTGTGCGTATGAGAGAGAGAGAGAGAGAGAGAGAGAGAGAGAGAGAGAGAGAGAGACAGAGACAGAGACAGAGACAGAGAGACAGACAGACAGACAGACAGACAGAAAATTCGAACTCGAAAACTTTATTTTACAAGGATTGTAGTTTAGGTTCAGTCAAAAATCTAACAACTAGTCCTTGCTAAGCTACTGATGAGGGGGGGGGGGGGAGATAGAGACAGACAGACAGACAGACAGACAGACAGAGAGACAGACAGAGAGACAGAGAGAGAGAGGGACAGAGAGAGAGAGAAGCTAGGGGGAAGGAAGAGAGGAGGAGAACTCAAATCGAAAAATTACAAGGATTGCAGTCCCGGTTCATTCAGGCCTGTCTTACTGCTAGTCCTTGCTAACTACTACTGAATAAACATAAACTGTCATCGCATCCTTGTCCTGTCCACCCCCATCCCCCTCCTCTACCCGCCCCCCTCGCCCACCACCACCCGGCCAAAAAAAGAAAAAGAAAGGAACTTAATAATTGTCTATTCCCGGGCGGTTACTTGACCGCGTCAGCTCTGCCGGCTATACCCAGAAACGTTCATTGGGAGTCCATTATGCATTCTCTCTCTGTCTCTGTCTTTTTGTCTCGCTCTCTGTCTCACTGTCTGCCTGTCTATCA
>JABMCL010001781.1:737500-752500 GCA_018857735.1 Alviniconcha marisindica
TGTGGAAGTCTGTGTTGGGGATGGCTAATGTTGTGGAAGTCTGTGTTGGGGATGGCTAATGTTGTGGAAGTCTCTGCTGGGGATGTCTAGTGTTGTGGAAGTCTGTGCTAGGGATGTCTAATGTTGTGGAAGTCTGTGTTGGGGATGTCTAATGTTGTGGAAGTCTGTGCTGGGGATGTCTAATGTTCTGGAAGTCTGTGTTGGGGGTTGTCTCGTGTTATGGAAGTCGGTGCTGGGGATGTTTCGTGGGGATGTCTAATGTTGTGGAATTATGTGCTGGGGATGTCTAATGTTGTGGAAGGCTGTGCTGGGGATGTCTAATGTTGTGGAAGTCTGTGCTGGTGATGGCTAATGTTGTGGAAGTCTGTGCTGGGGATGTCTAATGTTGTGGAAGTCTGTGCTGGTGATGGCTAATGTTGTGGAAGTCTGTGCTGGGGGATGGCTAATGTTGTGGAAGTTTGTGCTGATGATGGCTAATGTTGTGGAAGTCTGTGTTGGGGATGGCTAATGTTGTGGAAGTCTGTGCTGGTGATGGCCAATGTTGTGGAAGTCTGTGTTGGGGATGGCTAATGTTGTGGAAGTCTGTGCTGGGGATGTCTCGTGTTATGGAAGTCTGTGCTGGGGGTGTCTAATGTTGTGGAAGTCTGTCGTTCCGTGCCCTGAGGTGACCGTGTGCGGTTGACGGGTCGGGACGATGCATATCCATGAACTTTCTTTCTGCATTTCATTTACGTTTGTGCTCTTTGTTTGCTCTCTGTTTGTCTAACTGTCTCCCAACCCTTCTCTCTGTCTTCTCTCGTCTCTGTCCTCTCTGTACTCTCTGTCTTGTCTCTCTGTTGTCTGTCTCTGTCTGTCTGTCTGTCTCTGTCTCGTCTGTCTGTCTGTCTGTCTGTCTGTCTGTCTCCTCTCTCTCTCTCTCTCTCTCTCTTCTCTCTCTCTCTCTTCTCTCTCTCTCTCCTCTCTCTCTCTCTCTCTCTTCTCTCTCTCTGTGTCTATGTCTGTCTGTCTGTCTGTCTCTGTGTCTCTGTGTCTCTGTCTCTGTGTCTCTGTCTCTCTCTGTGTCTCTCTCTGTGTCTCTGTGTGTCTCTGTCTCTGTCTGTCTCTGTCTGTCTGTCTGTCTGTCTGTCTCTGTCTCTCTGTCTCTGTGTCTCTCTCTCTCCTCTCTCTCTCTCTCTCTCTCTCTCTCTCTCTCTCTCTCTCTCTCTCTCTCTCTCTCTCTCTCTCTCTGTGCCCTGCTGTTACAGGGTTGCTTGGATCACAAAAGGAGGACTCGTTTTGTTGTCATCTTCGATTTTTCCCGTGCCGTCGTTGAATTTCAGTCGAAGCGGATTTTTAAGGACTCTCGAACAATCCCACGCAACAGTCATAGAAGGAAAAGAAAAGAAAAACAAAAAACAATGGTAAAGAAAGCAGAATCGTGCGAACCAGGAATAAAAGCCTCCCTAGGTGTAATCCCCTTGAGGTTCGGTCAAAGAACTGCCTGCACGACGTTCTCGGCTGCACGGACCATGGACCTACATTATGTGACTTATGGCTGTATACCGGCATGGACCTACATTATGTGACTTATGGCTGTATACTGGCATGGACCTACATTATGTGAATTATGGCTGTATACTGGCATGGACCTACACTATGTGACTTATGGCTGTATACTGGCATGGACCTACACTATGTGACTTATGGCTGTATACCGGCATGGACCTACATTTTGTGACTTATGGCTGTATACCGGCATGGACCTACACTATGTGACTTATGGCTGTATACCGGCATGGACCTACATTATGTGACTTATGGCTGTATACCGACATGGACATACACTATGTGACTTATGGCTGTATACCGCAATGGACATACACTATGTGACTTATGGCTCTTTTTACCCGCATGGACCTACACACTATGAGACTTCATGGCTGCAGGCATGGAGCTACATTATGTAACTTCATGCTTGCGGACATTGACCTACATTATATAACTTCATGGCTGCGGGCATGGACCTACATTATGTGACTTCATGGCTGTGTACCGGCATGGTCCTACATTATATAACGTCATGGCTGCAGGCATGGACCTACATTGTGTCACTTCATGGCTGTGTACCGGCATGGACCTACATTATGTAATTTCATGGCTGTGTACCGGCATGGACCTACATTATGTGATTTCATGACTGCAGGCATGGACCTACATTATGTAACTTCATGGCTGCATACCGGCATGAACCTACATTATGTAATTTCATGGCTGTATACCGACACGGACCTACATTATGTAACTTCATGGCTGTATACAGGCATGGACCTACATTATGTTACTTCATGGCTCTATACCGGCATGGACCTACATTATGTAACTTCATGGCTGTGTACCGGCATGGACCTACATTACATAACCTTTTGCTGCAAGCGTGGGCCTATATTATGCAACTTCATGGCTACGGGCATGGACCTACATTATGTACCTTCATGGCTGAATTTGTAAGGCTGTCTGGGCATGGACCTACATTATGTAAGTGCATTGTTGTACGGCTGTGCATTATGCAAATCCATGACTGTACGGCTGTTGGCATAGACCTACATTATGTAAATGCATTGCTGTACGGCTGTACATTATGCAAATCCATGACTGTACGGCTGTTGGCATGGACCTACATTATGTAAATGCATTGCTGTACGGCTGTGCATTATGCAAATCCATGACTGTACGGCTGTTGGCATGGACCTACATTATGTAAGTGCATTGCTATACGGCTGTACATTATGCAAATCCATGGCCGTACGGCTGTTGGCATGGACCTACATTATATAAGCCCATGGCTGCAGGCGGAACGGATACACCTAAGGTACGGCTTGGTCGTGTTCAGGATGCACGCCGGTGTTGTGTAAGACTCGTTCTGAGGTCACCCTGCTCTGGCCGGCAACACGCTAGAATCCAAAGACATTCATTAACAAACTTGCGTAATAATGACAATCTGAAACCGAACGAGGCCCAAGGCGCCTGTGCAATATCAACACACAAAGGGAGTTAAGTAAAAAAAAATCAACAAACAGGGGAGTTAATTAGCGTTCGAAAGACGTCACGCAAACACAACAACACAGACCATGCATCGCCTGCGGGAACTCTCACCTGGCTTGCGAGTAAATACAAGGTACATGAACTCCACCAGAGGATGTACACTTTTTCACAGGGAAATCGGGAATGCCCCCCCAAATAAATAAATAAATAAATAAATAAAAAATACAATAAAAAAAATACACACAAACCGAACCCATGCTGCAGACGACTTTGCCAACATTAAGTTGGTGCACGGTGGAAGAGCAGTGTATTGTGCTCGTTTTTATCTTAGTACCTTTAGAAGGAAGATTTAAACTGTGGCTTTGTGTTGATTTTTCATTCTTAGGCGGTAACAGACATGCACACGCACGTACACACACACACACACACACACACACACACACACACACACACACACACACACACACACACACACACACACACACACACGTGTCACGTTAGTCCCCACTGGCTTTCTTGCAGCTAAGAAAAAAGAGGAAAAGGCAAGTATACACACACACACACATACATACACGCACACACGCACGCACGCACGCACGCTCGCTCGCTCGCTCGCACATTCACACACGCACGCACCAACGCTCGCTCGCTCGCACGCACGCACGCACTCACGCACGCACACGCACGCACGCACACACACACGCACGCACGCACGCACGCACGCACGCACGCACGCACACACACACACACACACACACACACACACACACACACACACACACACACACACACACACACACACACACACACAGACGCGCGGAAAACATTTATATATATATTTAAAAAAAC
Organism: Alviniconcha marisindica; assembly: GCA_018857735.1. NCBI lineage: Eukaryota > Metazoa > Mollusca > Gastropoda > Provannidae > Alviniconcha > Alviniconcha marisindica. The sequence goes on from JABMCL010001781.1 coordinate 741,371, forward strand.
TTCTATTTCTTAATTAGCTTGGAGCCAAAATAATTCCAAGAACCAAACTAATCACCCCTCGGTTTCCTTTTCTCAGCCTGTAGCAGTTGTTTTGCGCAATAACATTACTGCGTATTAACTGTCACGCAAGTGACAGCGTCCGCAGCAAGCCAGACAAAATACGTCGCACGTTGCTCGAAATGTGAAGGTAATTCGGGCTTCCCCAGTCCCACAATCTCGACTGTCCAACACATACACAAAAAAAAAGGAAATCCACACAATGGAAAGAAAAAATTCAGTACCTTATAAATACGGAAATACCCTGTCACTTCCTCAGTGAGCCGGTTTGGCCTAGCGGTAAGGCGTTAGGCTGGTAAGCAGGAGGGACCTCGATTCGAATCCGCTTCGGCTCTCCTTTCTCTTCAGAAATTGTGGTCTTTGGGCATTGTCTTGTGACTTTGTCCCTGACAGTTATTAAACATCAAAATGGCTCTCATCGCTGCCCACCTTAATGCAGAAGTCATTCTAGTGGTGACAGTGTAGTGATAGGTATATAATCTCCCTCTCCCCCCACCTCCATACCCCCTTCCCTCCTTCTCCCCGTCCCTAATAAGCCTCATGGTTTTTGTGGACGTTAAACACCATGTTTACGTTTCACTTCCTCAATCTTCTTTGGGACATTATCACACGAAGATCGCCGCAGGGACGATACATTTAATGGTGGCAAATGCGTCTGTAGCGCGAGTTGGTTTCGTGCTCTGACCAATCTGTGGTTTTTATTTGTTTTTGTTTCATTGTTTGTTTTCATTTTGGATTCCTTGTTTTCATTTTGGATTCCTTGTACAGCGTTAGAACTAGCAGAGACCAGGGTCGTCATTTTTGGATTCCTTGTACAGCGTTAGAACTAGTAGAGACCAGGGTCGTCATTTTTGGATTCCTTGTACAGCGTTAGAACTAGTAGAGAGAGGGTCGTCCTAGGGTTGTCCTGTACGGTTGACTTGATGCAGGCGGGGGAGGGGTAAGTAGGTAAACTGGTGTTTTACGCCCAGTCAACCAGTGCGGTTATATCAGGGCGAAGGAGGGGACTGGGAGGGATGGAATTGTGCGTAGGCAGTAATATAATGAAAATTGTGTGTTGACTGTCAACCGGTATCAAATAGCAGGGGTATACATTCCTCATGCAATTGTATTAAAAACTTGGCAATAAAGTTACATTGTATTGTATACCGTGTACATGAAAAGTGATACGCTGACGGCTGGCTATGCATCAGAAACTCGGATGTGACAAATATCTGAGGCGGAAGGCCCGGCTTCTGACCGAGGTCTCACCGCAGAACCTCCCAACAGTAGCCGTGGTGATCATCTCGCCTCCCACCGACCAACTTCTGGCCGTTTGGGGGGTTAGTGACCGCCGGTCCTGGAACCTTTTGTCACCGCTCCTCGGCGGTGCCAGAAACGGGAAATCTGTTTAATCAAGTTGGCAGTCCGCAGTTACCATAGCAGTGTGATTGAAAGCGTTTTGCTTGCTCCGGCGGAGGCGTCAGGCTTGAGATTGCTATTTGTGGCCGCGTGATTGCCTCGTTCCCAGCAACCATGCGAGCGCCCCTCAGATACACAGAGACCTCTCCTGCCTGCTCCTGCTCCCCCGCCAAGGTTGGTGGTAAAGACGGATTGTTTTCTTCTTCTCTACGGTTCCCAAACACTGGGAGGCCCGATTGGTGTGTGGCGGGAAAGAAGACCTGATTAATTGATCGGGGATAGTTAACGCCCGGTCAACCGCGAAGGTCACGTCAAGGCCAAAGCCCAGTGATCAAATCACGAGTAAAAGTCTGAATCGCCGTTGACGTTAGGCGTCACCTTGTGACTGAAGAGGGCTTGGGGTGGTGGATGGGGCAGGGCGGGGGTGGGGGGCATGTCGGGGGTAGTGTGGAGGGGGGGGCAGGGGGGGAAGTGAGGGGGCAGGGCATGGCATGGCGGGGGGAGGGGGGGCAGGGCGGGTGGGTGGTGGGGGGTGGGGAGGGGCAGGGCGGGTGGGTGGTGGGTGGTGGTGTTGGGGGGAGCAGGTCACAGGGGATGGAGCGGGGGGGGGGGTGAGGGCAGTGCGGGGGGAGGGGGGCATGTCGGGGGTAGTGGGATGGGGGCAGAGTGGGGGATGTGGGGCATGGCGGATGGGGGGTGGGGTATGGTTGGTGTGGAGCAGGGCCGGGAGTGGGGGCAGGGGGGGCGGGGGGGGGGGCAGGGGGGGGACGTGGGCAGGGCTGGTGTGTGGCAGGGCGGTGTGAGTGGGGCGGAAGGGGGTGGGCAGGGGTGAGGGGGCGGGGGGGGGGGGCAAGTCAGGGTGAGTTGGGGGTGAGTGAGCAAGTCGGGGGTGGGGGAGGGGCAGAGCGGGGGAGGGGGACAACTCGGGGGGAGGGGGGTGCAGGTTGGGGACAGGGGGGGATGGGGAAAGCAAGGTTGGAAATTTAAATTCCAGACTTCATACCAAACATGTAAAACGACACTATATTAACTCATCCTGGGGCTGGAAATCAACGTACAAGGAAGTTAACTGGTGCTCGACAGATGTTCCACGAATACAACAAGAAAAACCTGAATCGCCAACAGTAACTCTCGCCTGGCATGCGAGTAAACACAAGGTACATGAATTCGAACAAAGGTACATCCTTAAAAAAAAGGATGCCCCCCAGATTCTGGCAGGGACACGTGTATGTATACCCTCCATTTCAGGTACAGTCGGCGATGCAGGCCGTTCGCAGCGTAAGACACATTTTTTTTTCACGACCGGGCACATTCCTGTTATCTCGGAACTGGCTCAGCTCTGAATTACACACATAATTATTACACATTTACATGTTAGCCTGAGACAGAATTGTCACAATTTGAAGCAGAAGGCCGAGAGCACTTGTGTAGAATCCTCCAAATAAAAGTAACAGAGGGGACTTTAATTTAATAGAGGATATAAAAGTAAGTAAACATGGTGTTTAACGTCAGCAGAAACCATAAGGCTTATTAGGGACGGGTGTAGGAGATGTACCTCTGGTGGAGTTTATATACTTTGTATTTACACGTATGCCAGGTGTGAGTTACCGTAGGCGACTCAGGTCTTTGTTGTTGTACTTGTGTTGCGTATTTCGAGCGTTAATTAACTCCTTTGTGTGTTGTTTAATTTCTGCGTCGGTGAGACACTACCGCGAGAGTTTAGAGGGCGTCGCGATCGAAGGGTGGGAATCTGCGGGGCTTTGATAATTATCGGCGTCGTCCAAATTCTGCCGCGAGAATTTTGAAGGCGTGGGGAGCGAAGGGCGTGAATCTGCGGGACTTTGATATCTGCTTCGTCCAGATTCTGCCACGAGAATTTTGAAGGCGGAGGGAGCGAAGAGTGGGAACCTAACGAAGAGAGTGACGTGTCTGTTCCTCTTCCCCTTCCTCCTCCTCCTCCTCCTCTTCTTCTTCCTATTCCTATTGTAGAGGCGTTCTATGGATGTCCACTCTGGGGACCATGCAGTGTATGTATACAATGATACCTTGACAAATGTGTTCCATGGGGTGATACAACTGCGTGTGTAACTGCTTTAAACAATATGTATTACCCCACCACATGGCCAACCACGTCATCTTCGGGGGCGTTATGTCCATTTCTGGAAGGTGGATGCTGTTATGCAAGGAGTTTACCATGAACAAAAATAGTTCAGATGTACATACATGACTACGCAGCGCATAACAACAATTTAATGTAGCCTTGATGTTCTTGCTGGTGCAAGTGTGTTGTGACACGGCCCAGGCCAAGGCGAGAAAAGGAGTTTCATGAGAGGTTTTTTCGACTGGGGTTCCACTGTGTCTGAAAGACTAGATTATCGGAAAACAGTCTGCCGACCTTTTTAAGTCCAGTCGCATCCAGGCACTTCATAAAAATCTGTCAGACCAGCAAAAGGGCACACACATTCTCTAGTCTAGCAGAAGACGGCTTATCAATGGATTATTATTACTTTCGTTTGTTGGCCCGTTTTTTTCTCATTGAATCTCTTTGACGCATGAATATTCCAAATCGAAACGTCCTCCCAGAGGATTTTCGGGTTCATTGTTGTTAGTTAGGTCGATTTATGCTAGTTTTGGGGTTGAAACATTGATAACAAATATAAAAAGGAAGAAACTGGTTTTGAATTATGCGACACTCGTCTCAGGGGTTCTTGGAGTGCAAGGCTGAAATCCCCTGCTCTTTGTTGTTGTTGTTGTTGTTGTTGTTGTTGTTGTTGTTGTTGTTGTTGTTGTTGTGTGTGTGTGTGTGTGTGTGTGTGTGGTGTGTGTGTGTGTGTGTGTGTTAAGGGGGGGGGGGGGTTGAGGCTACTCGATATTCTCGCCCATTGTACTTAGATTCGTGATCTTTTAAAGGATGAGCGGTATACTTACATGTACCACTCATCTGTAAAAATTTGCAACATGTTGCAATGTAGCTCCACCCACTTAGGCAAGTGGATCTCTATGCGGTTGACGATCGTTAAATACCAAGACCTGACAAAACATTTGTGCACAGCATTTTTTGTTTTTTGTTTTTTTGTTTGTTTGTTTTTTAATCATAAAGTGGGTTACTCTCACTATAACATGACGTGTGTTCGACCTCACACTTCCAGCTCAACAGACCTAGTTAAGGTTTTCCAAAACCACTTCGGCACGTACTTTCTCAGCATTACCATGGTACTTGGACAGCCCGCCGGTTTGTCTAAGGAGGTGTGTCTGTACGCAGGCGCTGATTGGTTAAAGGTCATCTGTCAGTGGGTCATGGATGGCGAAAGGTTAATTTCTCTCTCTGTCTCTGTTCAGTTCCTGATATCCTTCATACATATGATTATGTCAATGCTTCATTCTCAGGTGACTCTATATTGTTGACGGGACGTTAAAATCCAAGACCCAACTAACGTTTTTCTGCACTTTCCTTTTTCTTTTCCTAAAGTGGGTTACTGTCCCTATAATAATAATTTTATATGTAAAAACAAACATTTCTTCTGCAGTCCCAAGCTATCAAGTGGACGTTGTCGCCGTAGCCTACATTATCGAGTGTCCAGGACCGTAATGAAGGGGTGTGGGCACTCAGACCGGCAAATTCCCCATCCTGAGGCCAGTCTTTATACCTACTCGTCGACTCCACCTCTGTTTGTTGAATGAGTGAGTGAGTGTCACTTTGGTTAAGTTACTGAGTGACTCATATGCTGTGTTTTCTTCCGTTTTCTTTTCTGCCTTTCGGTGTCCGCTGCTCTTCTTCTGTGTTCGATTCTTTTCCTATCCTAACCTCATTGATGCTGTGACTGCAGTAATCTGTGTTATGCACCTCTCTGTCTTTCTGGCTCTGTCTCTGTCTCTGTCTGTCTGTCTGTCTGTTTCTCTGTCTGTCTGTCTCTGTCTGTCTGTCTGTCTGTCTGTCTATCTCTGTCTCTCTCTCTCTCTGTCTCTCTGTCTCTGTTCTGTCTGTCTGTCCCGTCTTTTGTCTCTTCTCTTCTTCTCTGTCTCTGTCTCTTCTCTTCTCTCTCTCTCTCTCTCTCTCTCTCCTCTCTCTCTCCTCTCTCTCTCTCTCTCTCTCTCTCTCTCTCTCTCTCTCCTTACTGCTGGTTATAATTATTTGTATGTTCCTTTGGAATAGTGTGGCGCGGTCGTGATCATTTACCGTCTTCAGATTGTCTCCTAGTGGGAGCTCTCCCTTTTATTTTTTTGCCTAAAAAGAAAATACAAAAGGTCAGGCGCTTTTGAACGTCCGTCAGACACATCATTTAACAAATGTTTCCAAACAGCGCCTATAAATCTCCCTCAAAAATGATGCTATTTGGGGGCGGTAATTCCATCAGCAAAGGGGAACAAAATGGCATATTCCTGAAAATAAGTCGACCTGTTTAACGTCGAAGAATAAATTAATGCACTGTAGGGAAAAAGATAATGTTTTATTAAAAACGACATTTTCCTTAATATAAATGAATGTGTTTAATGTCGAAGAATGAATTAATGCGCTGTGGGGGGAAAAAGGTAAGGTTTTATTTTTAAATACCACGCCCACCTCCGATAACCCCCCACCCCCTACCCCCACTCCGGACGAAATTCAATAAAAGATAAAAATGTATAACGGGTCACAGGACGCGGAGGTCACGTTTGAAAGAAGACGACGGAGCACCACCCGTGCAGGGGCATTAACCGCGTAGGAGTCTAAATAGAAGACCTGGCAGTTACCCCGCTTTGGGGCTGTTTTCGAACGCGGCACGAAATTAATAGACTTACCGCAAAAGCGGGATAGATGCGAAGCGGTGTAGCCATTAAAGGCGACACACTGTTAGTGTTGATTAAAGGGGCGTCCCTTTCCCTCCAGTGAGACTGTGTCTCCTGGTGTGACTCACTGCGTGCCCGCGCCAAAAGGCCGGGACTTCGGCAACGCAATTATCGCTATTTCAATTTGTTTTTTTCCCCCTTTAGCTATTACTGTGGCAGTGCTGGACAGCCCGGAAGGAGTCTACCCGAAAACCTGTCGATCAGTGCTTGCCTCAAGGGTGCACGTAGTGTAAGTTGTAAATGGCGTTTGATTGAGTGCGACACCACGCCGACAATCCACCTGTAGTCTGATGACGGAACTAATTTCCTGTTTCTCGGGATAAGACCGAGCTGTAAAAAGCGGGGATCACCGAAATCGTTGCAGAATGTTTCCTGCTTGAGAGAGGGTTAAGAGCGGAGACGTGTGGGCCCTTCAAGGAAGACGAGACGAGGGACAGTTTTTTTATATTTTATTTCTAACTGTCCTTACGACGTCATAGGACGTCTTTGGTGAAGCTCGTTCCACAGAGGATTCCGCGTTGAGCTCCAAGCCCTCAGCTCCACCTCTCCTCTCAAAAGCGTTGAATCACAGCATGACCACCATGTGGTAATTAAGTTTGGGAATGTACGATGATTTGAGCCTGATGCAAGCATTCACTTGAATGTAATTCGCTTCATTTGAATGCTGGCGATATGTAATTCGCTTCATTTTGAATGCAGGCGATACCCCTCGATCGTCATGAGTGAACGTGCGTCAAGAATTATTTGGAAGCATGTCTTCGGTATCCACCAGTCTTTCGTTTAGTTGCCATGCCGGCTTTAGCTTGTGAGGCAAACGTGGCAGGGTTCTATTCGGGCTTTTGGCACAGAATCAGGATCTAAACATGTAAAAGGTTCAAAAGAACGCTGTTTATTATATTAACAAAACACAACATGCGAATTTTCGGGGGCAATATCCCCTTTAACAAGCTACAAAACTACACGACACTTAAACAACTGTTAAAGGGTGAAAAACTATGAAAAATGAGATCGAAAACTAAGCCACATATCTGTTTTTGGTTGAGCTATGTTGTTTTCGTGTCCAGTGCTTGGAAAAATGTTGGCATGGCAATGGCATGTAATAGTGTAATAGCCCTGTCAGCTTCTGAGTACATGGTTTCAGCCGTGTGAGCTTTTAAGTACATGGTCTTAGCTGAGTCAGCTTCTCAGTACGTCGTGTCAGCCGTGTCAGCTTGTGAGGACACCACGCAGAGTAGCAGTCAGCGGCGCGCTTGAGTTGAGTGCAGGTGAAGACCTTGACTGCAGTAATCAGCGCCGGGAAAAGCGTCCGCTGTTCACCTTCCCCAGTCCCTAGCCCGAGGAGGTCGTTGGGGCGCCATCGCTGATCATCTCGGGAGAAGTTATCTTCTACTTCCGGCGGTTACTGTCCGCTGCTGCCCATGCGTGTGACATGGACATCAGTTCCGATTCACTATTCATACGAGTAAAGCACAAAAGGCCCCCTACCCTCCCACCCCTTCTCAAAAGTGCAACTATACATAGTAGTTAAATGTAGAAATATATACAGAGTTTCTGTATATATTTCTACAGTTCCACAAATGGGTATTTCTGGTTAGCTTGACCTCTCTTCTAGACTACTAGCAGAAAGGAAAAAAAAGGTTGCAGCAACATCAGCAACACTTTTGGCAGGGAAAGGACCAAGACACTTCGCCGACCAGCAATGCCTTTGTTAACAGTTTCTGCGGTGTCATGTCGAGATAGATCTTGCTTCTCTCACCCTTCTATATCCTCGGGGCGGTCTGTGTCTGCGGTGTTCATCTGAGGTCCCGCGGGTGCTCTCTCAAGCCTATATGAACGTGTCAGACCTTCCGCTAGGGGAGGAAACAAGCCATTTGTGATGCTTGCTTTGTGCCCCACCAATCTGTCCGGCGAGTCGATCTTCAGCCCCTTGACCGCAACGTGTATGAAACGGGCAATCCGCATGGGCTTTTGCCGACCCCTCGGTGACTGATCTTAATTGACAGCTGTCTGTGCACACAATGAGATTATATCCGGCGCAGTCTGGCTGGCCGTTAATTCTTCAAAGAGAAAAAAGCTTGACCTCTGCTTCCGTCTTGGCTGCTGGCTTTTTTCCGGCGTTGTGGGAGGCGAATGGTGTATAGTCAAGGGTCGTACTGTCGTCTCAGACGTTCTGTCGGAATGGTCGGCTTTAATCGGCTTACTTGCTTCATCTCTTCTGTCAGTTCGGTGGGAGTTAAGAGTGGTTCTTCTAATAAAATGACGAACGTTTCATATCTAAACACACACACGAACGCACGCACGCACACGCACGCACGCACGCACGCACGAACGCACGCACGCACGCACGCACGCAGCACGCACCACACCACCCACACACACAACACACACACACACAACACACACACACAACACACACCACACACACACACACACATCAACACAACATAATACTAAACATAACAACAAACACACACACACACACACACACACACCACACACACACACACACACACACACACACACACACACACACACGTTTCCACAGAAAAATGCGTGCATACGCGACCGCCAGTGGCACACAGCGGAATGATTAACTGGTCGATTTTCAACACCTTGTGACTCGCGAAAGTCAGAGTTACGAAGCAATGGGGAAGTACCAGGCAAACTGGGAAACCCCGACTGTCCGATCGCAGCATCTATAGATAGCTCTCTGGAGCGCTACATGTCAGCAGATGGACGCTTTGGGTGCTTTTGCGCCGCCAGCCTTTACTTTGGGGGTTAGATTGCAGTTCTTTCCGTCAGACTGGTCGACAGCTCAAGTGTTATAAGTTTCGGCGCGTGCATGAATGTGTGTGCGCGCGCGCGCGCGCTGTGTGTGTGTGTGTGTGTGTGTGTGTGAGAGAGAGAGAGAGAGAGAGAGAGAGAGTGAGTGGCAGAGACAGAGTGGCAGAGACAGAATGGGAGACAGAGACTGAGTGAGACAATGCTCTCTCGCTCTCGCTCTCTCTCTCTCTCTCTCTCTCTCTCTCTCTCTCTCTCTCTCTCTCTCTCTCTCCTCTCCTCTCTCTCAGTCATCATCTACACACACACACACACACCACACACACACACAGTACGCACGCACTGGGACACACACACACACACACACACACACACACACACACACACACACACACACACACACACACACACACACACACACACACACACACACAGACTTACTCACAAAAACAACTTAGCAAGACAATATGCGAAGAAAAATAAAGAAAGAGGCAAATAGCACTGTTGGAAAAGAGGCTAACGAAGCCGACATTCAAAAGGTATCTGATTTCTTCAAAGTAAGGCCTCCGCGCCGGGTTGTTCAGCTCGCTGAGTTGCAGCCACGGGAAATAATTCTAAGGTGGGAAGTCCATGAACTTCCTTCCTTTTGAGTGCTTCCCCCCTCTAGGTGGAAGCCAGGAAGCTTAACTGGTGCCTTTCTGGAGGACACTAATTTCGCCAGCGCTTCCTTTTTATCACGTGCGCAGCCTGTCATTGATAAGACGAAACCGTAAGCGATCACGAGCATGATGAAATTTGCGGCTCAAGATATCAAACAAAATAAAGTTCACACTGATACCTTCACCCCCCCCCCCCCCATCTTTTTCGTGTGTTTAAAAAAAAATGTTGCTTTTTGCTTTTTGTTTCACATTCAGCTAATTAAATGGTTAGGCTGAAGCTGAAATCGGGAGATGCGTGCACTTGTTTGGTGCCGGCTTTCCTAGTTTTTCTGTCTTTATCTTAATTTTATTTATTTGTTTTGCAGAGAAGGGTCGTTAAGGTTGTTGTTGTGCTGAAAGATTTTTTTTTTTTTTTTTTTTTAGAACTTGTGCAGCTTTTTTTTTTTTTATTATTAATTTTTTACCAACCACGAAAAGCCCAAGGAGTGGCTATTTAATTTCTCCACTTCGCGCTACACACGCACGTTTCAAGTGTTGAAGATTAACGTCAGAAATCGAACGAGGAAGAAAATTCGACAGACAGAGTTTGAATGATTTTGTGTCGTTCATTCATCTTGCTTTTTGTGTCTCCTGTCAGCTGACGTGACTGAGTGTTTGTCGTTTACCCTGCGCTGGAGTTAACCTGAAAAAAAAATTTGATTTGTTTGACGATCTTGATTGTGGAGTGCTTGAGTCCCTTGTGTTGTCACACCATGCAGCCTTTCCGCTCGAACGCCAAGACTGGCTTCCGTGCGGCGGAGAAGAATGGTAGTAACAGTATTTTGGTGTTTTACGCCCAGTCAGCCAGTGCGGTTATATCAGGGCGATATAGGAAGCAAGGGAGTGCTTTAACCCGTCAGGGCTCAGGAGCTGTGTGAAAGTGGAGGTGGCCGTCCTGGGCTCCCCGTCCCTAATAAGCCTACGGTTTCTGTGGACGTAAAGCAACACTCAGCAGCAGCTTTAACCACTACACCACGGAGCTACCAGTAAACATGGTGCCTAACGTCCACAGAAACCATACGGCTTATTAGGGACGGGGAGAAAGTAGGGGGTATTGAGGTGGGGCAAGAGGGAGGTTATGTACGTATCGCTACACTGTCACCATTAAGATGGGCAGCGATGAGAGCCATTTTAATGTTTTATTTATTGTGAGGGGCAAAGTCACAAGACCGTGTCGACAAACCACAATTTTTGAAGAGAAAGGAGTGCCGAATCGGATTTAAACCGTGGTCTTTGCTTACCAGGCTAACGCCTCACCACTAGGCCAAACCGGCTCACTCTAGAAACGGGACGGCAGTTGTTTTTTTGTTTTTGTTTGTGTGTGTGTGTGTGTGTGTGTGTGTGTGTGTGTGTGTGTGTGTGTGTG
>JABMCL010001781.1:755000-765000 GCA_018857735.1 Alviniconcha marisindica
ACGGACGGCAGTGGCTTTGCTACAGACACAACTACGAGTCCAGTAGTATAACCTCCCCCTCCGTAGATCACACTGTGGGCAGAATGATGTATTATTATTACCGTTCGGTGATTGTGGGTGGAGAGAGGAAGAGCGAGAAGAAGGGATGCAACTCCGCCCCAAGCGGTCGTCGTCCTTGAGCTAAATTAACTCTCCTCACTCGCTGTCGTTCTCGGGCAACGAGTGGAGTCCTCTGTCATTTCGATGATTAACCCCTTAACTGCCATGATGTCACTTGAAAAAGACCATTAAAATTGCGAATTTTGAAATCCTTCAGCCTTTTTGTCTCCATTTTCGGACTGGCATGTCGAAGGATTTTCGTCAAAACGCATAGCATTTAAAGTAGATGTGTTATAGAAGCGGAAAATATACTGTTTGCAGGCGCGTCCGTGCATCTTTCAGCCCGGGAATTTTACAGGCTGGGGCAGTGAAGGGGTTAAGACTGTCTTCAACTTTATTACGGAGAAGCATCCTAACGGATGAACTGTGGGACGTTCACTTATAGAAGAAATGGGAAGAGAGAGAGAGAGAGACGGGGTGGGGGAGAGAAACGAAGAGACAGGCAGACAGGCAGGTAGGCAGGCAGAGAAAGAGACAGAATGAGGCACACAGACACAGAGAGAGAGAGAGAGAGAGGGGGGGGGGACTCGAATTCGAAAACTTTATTTACAAGGATTATAGTTTAGGTTCGGTCAAAACCTAACAACTCGTCCTACGGAAACGGAGAAAGTCAGAGGCACATAGAGACACATACAGACAGACAGGCAGGCATTCAGGCAGGCAGTCAGACAGACAGGCAGGCAGACAGACAGGCAGGCAGGCAGGCAGACAGACAGAGGCAGGCAGGCAGGCAGGCAGGCAGGCAGGCAGACACACAGACACGCAGGCAGGCAGGCAGGGAGGCCGGCAGGCAGGCAGGCAGGCAGGCAGACAGAGAAAGAGACAGGACACTTTAACTCGAAAACTTTATTTTACAAGGATTGTAGTGTATGTTCATTCAAAACCTGTCCAGCAACTAGTCCTAGGGGAACAGAGAGTCAGAGGCGGAGACAGACAGACAGACAGACAGAGACGGACAGAGAGACAGAGAAAGAGGGAGAGAGACAGAGAGGGAGAGAGAGACTGAGAGAGAGACAGAGAGAGAGAGAGGGAGAGAGAGACTGACCTAACTTTGCAGAAAAACCAGCCAGCTGTCACGGAAAAGATTGTTTGATCACGGTCTGGGTCCTCACCCAGTCAGACGACCTCGTGGGATGGTGGGATCGGATGTCAAGTTAATTTATTTCTACCTTGAAGCTCGTGTTGGAGGAACCTCCCCACTGTAGAGATTCCAGTTATGAAAGCCGAAAGTGGTCTCTTAAAGACAGCTTTATTCCATGGACCCACTGCCAGGAATATCTGCCTTTTCAATAATAATTATATCTTCCCGGTTCACTGATTTTTTAATATATTTTCTTCTTTTTCTGACATTTCAAGTGCATGCATCACAAAACTACATTGGACGTTTTTTTGCTTATGATCTGATGAACTGCATTTCGCGCTGGTGTTATCTGCGTGGTTGGCTGGTCGATGCATGGATATCGTTGGATCTTACCATGGAAAACTGTAACCATGGCAAAGAAAATATTGGAGAGAGAGTACCTTTTTTGAGGGGGGGGGGGGGGGGGGGGGGCAGTTCGATTATTAATAATAATAATAATAATGTACTCTTTTATGGGCTATTTCTCCAGATTGGACCACATATCCCATTACAAAGCAAAGAACCAAAATACAGTTTACACACACACACACACGCACGCACGCACGCGCACACGTACTTGTTGTACTTTGTTTAAGAGATACCGAGGACAGCCAGACCAGAGAGAATTGCATTAGTCAAGACACGAAAGAGCAAAGGCAGAAACAAGAATTAGTCCGGCATCTGTGGATAGAAGATGGAGAATAGAACTAATGCGGCTGAGTTCAAAATTTGCTGAGCGTACCAGATTGGAGATGTGAGTTTTCATGATCAAGTGACAGTCAAGTGTAACACCAAGGTCCTTAACAGAGTCAGACATATGGGAACAAATGCACTACCTATAGTCATAGAGTCTGGGAAGGCGGAAGAGAGAGACCTAGACTCTCTACCAGAGAATGCAATCATTGCTTCAGTCTTGTCGTCGTTGATTTTTGTTTTGTTTTTGTTTTATTATTTATTTTTTACTGTCATCCGGGTTTTGACGTCATCAATACACTTCTGCACGGGGAGGTGGAGATCTGGGATTTGACGAAAGGCCGCAGATTTCTGGAGTTGAGAGTCATCGGCGTATGAGTGGTGAAGGACAGAGTGCTTTTTAATGACAGTGGAAAGAGAAGCTGTGTAAAGAACACAGAGCACAGGTCCAAGGACTGATCCTAGTGGAACACCGAATGAGATGGGAGCTGGCTGAGAGGTGTGGCAGTGGATACTGACAGACTGGGTGCGGTTTGTAATGTAAGACCAGAAACATTCTAAAGACGTGCCTTGTATTTCGAAATCGTGGTGAAGTCGGTGGAGTGATATGCTATAGTCTGTAGTATCGAAGGCTGCTGACAAGTCCAAAAGAGCGAGCAGGAAAAAACATTTTCTTCGTCTAAAGAGAGGTGAAGGTCATTCACTATTTTCAGAAATGCAGTTCCGGAGCTATTTCCGGGTCGATAAGCAGACTGTAGAGGTTGTTTGCAGAGAGATGTGCAGACAGTTTAGAAAGAACCAATTTTTCAAACATTTTTGAGACATATGATAGGTTGGAGACAGGGCGGTATAGTTCTTTAGTTCGCTGGGGTCAAAAGAGGACTTTTTGAGAAGAGATGTAACAGGAGCAGCTTTCAAAACTTGAGGAAAGACGCGAGAGGACAGGGAAGTGTTCACGAGGGCAGTGAAAGAAAGGAGAGTGTATATCGAGACATTCCGCGGGTGAGCCGGTTTGGCCTAGCGGAAGGACCTCGGTTCGATACCGCTTCGGCTCTCCTTTCTCTTCAAAAAGGTTGTGGTTTGTGGACACTGTCTTGTGACTTTGTCCATCACTTCCTACTGAAACATTAAAATGGCTCTCATCGTTGCCCATCTTAATGCAGAAGTCATTCTGGTGGTGACAGTGTAGCGATAGGTATATATCTCCCCCCCCCCCCAACCTCCATACCCCCTTCCCCCCCTTCTCCCCGTCCCTAATAAGCCGTACGGTTTCTGTGGTCGTTAAGCACCATGTTTACTTACTTACAACTTAGACATTCCGCCAGAAGAGGGGTAGGAATCGGATCAAGTTGGCAGGTCTTGATGGCTGAGTTCAAGATGAACCTCCTAACTACAGACTCAGAATCATGGAAACGCCGTCAAATGGATCTGCCGCAGGCAGCGCTGTGGCATACAGACTGAGAATCAGAATGGTCTTAGTTTTTGTTGTTGTTTGTTTTGATTTTTCAAACCCTGTTCATTATTAATTAGTACAAGGTATCAGTGAAAACATACGCTCTCGTATTTCGTCTTGATTCATTGCTTTAAGAGTAGTAAGTCTGCTCGAGAACAGAGCGCTGTATAAAAGCGATCGATAATTTGTAACTCCGAGCTCAGGAGCTGTGTGAAAGTCGAGGTGGCCGCGTCCAGGGCATCTCGTCCCTAATAGTCCTTATGGTCTCTGTGGACGTGTAGCAGCACTGAACTTGAATTACAAGTATATTTTGTACTCATGCTGTACCGCCGTTGGACTGGTATACACAGCAGAACCACATGTTTGGCACATTTTGATACTCCAGTCTTTCGGTTGCTTCCCCTCTATATTTCCAAGGCCTTCGAGCTAAGAGCCAATGGTATTAGCAACGCGGTCCTAGGCTGATAGGGTATTGTGAATCACATGCTTTTGTATTGTTGTTCACTTTGTTCTCTCTTTTTTTTTTCCCCTTTCTTTTTTTTCCTTTTTTTTCTTCTCTTTTTCTTCCTCCCCTTGCTTGCCTTCAGATAACCGTAGTCATTGACTGGGCGTAAAACACCAAATTACTTACTTACTTGTGCTTGCAAGCGCGCTCGCGTGTGTATGTTTTATTTGTGTGTGTGCGCGCGCGAGTATGTGTGTGTGTTTGTGTGTATTGTGTGTGTGTGTGTGTGTGTGTGTGTGTGTGTGTGTGTGTGTGTGTGTGTGTGTGTGTGTGTGTGTGTGCGTGCGTGCGTGCGTGAGCGAGTTCGAGCTTGCGTGGGTGCGTGCGTAGGTGCGCTTGAGTGTGTGTGTGTGTGTGTGTGTAGGGAGAGAATATTTGCTGGAATGCTTTAATTATGATTTTTTATGCAAATACCCCCACCCCCCGCCCCCGCCCCCACTCCCCCTTCCCCCTCCCCCCCCCCCCCCTCCCCTCCCCGACCCCCCCTGTTTGACATGGGCAGACGGCCTAGTTCAGTAAACCATTCGTTCGTTCGTTCGTTCAGTTCCTTCCTTGCCTTTACAGCATTAACACCCCAAGGTCTCTCACTAGCTGGAAGGTTGAATGAGAGCGGTCCAGTGCCGAGGTATTGACTACTGGATCAGACCAGGTCTGAATGGGGTTGCAAGGGAGATTTAGCGCTTGGATTTTTACGTTCTGGTTGATATATTCGATGAACTGATTATCTCCGGTCTGTTGTTCCCAATTTCGGGTCCTGTGAAGAATCATTCTGCAAACCTTCGCTGAGGTTCAGACAACCCGTTGGAGAAGGGATGCTGTCGATGGAATTTGGGGAATGTCTTGGGGGAGGGGTGGGGAGGGCGGCGCCGTCTGAGAATGAGTGCCACATTGAGGATTTAATTTCGTTTTGTTTGTTACTGTGAATTGGTGTATGGTTATGAATGCCCCCATAACACCACGTTTCGTTCCGTAAGTAAGTAAGTAAGTAAGTTGGTGTTTTTACGCTCTGTCAACCAGTGCGGTTATATAAGGGCGATACGTTTCATTCCATGTGGATTTTTATTTCATGCGCGGCAGAAAGGACATTGATTGATCGTTTGGTATATTAATTGATTATCCTCATAAAAATATATTTTGCGAGAACTTTTGTTGTTTTGTGGCAGTTCACGCACGCACACACGTACGCATGCACGAACTCCCCCCCCCCCCCCAAACACACAGAGATAGATAGATAGATAGACAGATAGACAGATATACAGATAGATAGACAGACCAATACTATACAGTGTGACGGTTGCACATAACTGCGTGTATATCATCAACCCAATAATATATAGTGTGACGGTTGCACATAACTGCGTGTATATCCTCAACCCCCCCCCCCCCCCTCTCTCTCTCTCTCTCTCTCTCACACACACACACACACACACACACACACACACACACACACACACTCGCATTCATTCACTCACTCACTCTCAGGTTTTGTTACATAAGTACAATTCTTACACCGAGAGAGAAGGGTAATTAACCAAGGTGATCTAGTACTTCATTTTTTTCCTGCGGAAGAGCCACAGCGCGTTGCGCGAGAATGAGTCTGATTAATATTTGAAGATCGTCAGCACACTTTGGAAACCTGACCCTGTGACTATCCATCTGCTTGCCCCTTCGCGACCATCGAGCCTTGCACTGACAGACAGCAACATGCAAAACTCGTCGCAAATTACAAGGTTTTTTCCTCAAACCCCCCCAAAAAAACACCTTCTAAGTTCGATCCAATTTTGTTAGAGTAGATACAGCGGATGAAGGAGTCAGGCTGCCTGTTGGGCAACTCCTCGGACTATCAGCTTGCTCGCCCGCGACTTGTCATCTGGAGAATTCCCGAGGTTGGCCCCGGGGTCTCTGGGGAGCATTGGGTTTCCGCCAGTGCCTTGAGCCCACATGTGTTCAGCGCAGTGACCTTGTCAGTCCGGTCCCACATCGTCCGACACTCTGTGTGTGTGTGTGTGTGCGTGCGTGCGTGCGTGCGTGCGTGCGTGCGTGCGTGTGTGTGTGTGTGTGTGTGTGTGTGTGTGTGTGTGCTCGCGTGTGTGTGTGTGTGTGTGTGTGTGTGTGTGTGTGTGTGTGTGTATGTGTGTGTGTGTGTGTCTGTGTGTGGTTAGTGTTATTGCAAAGCTCCTTGTGCTGCCACCTAGTGTGGTAGATGGGCGCTCTAGAAATCCTCTTTATTATCTACTTGGCGATGGGAGGCGCCAAAATCGGTGAGATCTCTGTGGGTTATCCTTTAAAAAAAAAAATCAAGTATAATGATATATTTTTGTCTTTAAAGACCGCAAAGCAAGGCTCCTGGGCACCGCACCGTGCAGGAAGGACTGAGTATGGTGTCATAAATGACGACGTAGACAACGTATGACAACAGTCCAAACATGTCCTAGTTTTAACAACCTCTATTCAAAATTTTCGCCGATGAGGGCTTTGTCACTGAGTATGATGTCACAAATGACGATGTAGAGAAGGCATAAAAAAAGTCCAAGCATGTCCTGGTTTTAAAAATATGTATTTCAAATTTTCGCCGATGAGGGCTTTGTATGACCCGGTCGGCTGAATTCCTACGAGAAGCAATCAGAATTATAAAATACGTGTTAAAAATAATGTTTGTGTTTCTATATATATATATTGAATCATTCCATATTCATTCACCATCACAAATATTACAATGCCCGGTCGGCTGAATTCCTACGAGAAGCAATCAGAATTATAAAATACGTGTTAAAAATAATGTTTGTGTTTCTGTATATATATATATTCATTGAGTCATTCCATATTCATTCACCATCACACAAATATTAATTCTTTTATTATTCTCGAGTAGTTCCCGACGAAGCCCAGAGTAGGGGCGTAAATTCGGACATTCTTTTTTCCTCATAACCATCAACGTCATACAAAATTAACAAATTAAAAAAAAAAATCTTAGAGGAGACCATTGGATTTATTTATTTGGTATATAAGTATGTATATGTGGAGAGAGAGAGAAAGAGACAGAGAGAGAGAGAGCTTCCTGTGCATTCTAAGAAGTTTCAATTGGATTTGGATTTTTTTTTCTCCGTGAATTTTTATATTGTTGTTTACAAGAGATTTCAGTAGGGTTTAGGCTCCTGATATTTCTGTATTTAAGAAGCTCAGCAGTCGTACTGCCAGATCTGTGCTATGTATCTCATTGCTAAAATGATTCGGCAGATAGGGTGTCCGATCCCTTCTACCCCGTGTGTGTCTAATTGTAAAGAGCTCCGCGGCCGTACTGCCAGATCTATGCTATTTATAACCCATTGCCAAAGGGACTCGGCAGCTAAGTTGACAAATATCTGAAACCCTGTCCGTGTCTAATTATTCTAAAGGGTTCAGTAGCTACGCTGCCAGGATTCTGGGTTTCTCGTACAGAAATTAGGGTCTCCTCTGCCGATAATCAAGAGTTACCAACGGTTCCCTCGTTTTTTTAAGACTGGTACTCGAGAATACAGCTTTGCGTGCTTCGTCTTCTGCCAGGAATTCTGCCCCTCTGGTGTCCATCTGTTCACTTCGTTCGACTTCTTTCGTTTCTTCCCCCCCCCCAACCCTTTTTATTTCTTTTTCAGGCACTCTTCACAGATAAGTAGTCATGCATGTCGTGAACGTTGTGCCAGACTGTTATTTGTAATGTTTGTTTGTCGCCCTGATATGCATGTTCTTGGCGATTGACAGGTTATTAAACATATATAGACATCTTCAACTTTATGTTAGAGGTCTGCAATATCGGACCGCCTGCTCCCCAACTCCTCTCTCTCTCTCTCTCTCTCTCTCTCTCTCTCTCTCTCTCTCTCTCTCTCTCTCTCTCTCTCTCACACACACACACACACACACACACACACACACACACAATTATAAGGAACTATTCTGTATTTCTATCCCTACACTCACACATTAATTATAAGGATATTTTGCTGCGGTTCTGCTCTCGTCTCGTCTGTCTGTCTGTTCTGTCTGTCTGTCTCTCTTCTCTGTCTGCTCTTTCTCTCTCTCTTCTCTCTCTCTCTCTCTCTCTCTTCTCTCTCTCTCTCTCACACCACACACACACACACACACACACACACACACACACACACACACACACACACACACACAACATTGTAAGGATAATCCCCATTCTATAATGCATCCAGTCACCGGTTGTCCAAGTCAGACAATGTGTACTTTGTCTTCCAATCGTAAACAAATGGGTTCAGTTACTCCCTTGCCCTCTAGGTTATGGGCTGCCGTCCACTGACCGTCTACGTTTTCGCCGACGCTGTGCTGCTAATAATAACGCCATAACTACGTAGACCTTTTTCACTCAGACTCAGACTTCCATTCATCTGCCGCAGCCGCAGACAAGGATCGAATTGCTCAATTGGTGGGAGGAGGGGGGCAGGTCTGGGGAAGGGGGGGACGAGTATGCAAGCAGCACTTAGTCGATAATGATGATGCTCCTAGACAGGTGCCAGGCGCGAGCATTAGCGCACCATTCTTAATCTGAGGATTAGCCTAAATCAGAGCTAATTAGACAGGCGACTGAAGAGAGTGTCGATACAATTTCTTGCCAGTTCATACCATTGGCCTCTCGGAAAAGCTCAGCTAAGTCCATTAGCTGGAAGTTTTGTATTCTGTATCCTCATTACCAGGGATGTAGACACGGAGGTCCAGGCAGTCCATTAGTTGTAACAGTTTTATATTCTCTATGCTCCTTACCAGGGATTTAGCCATGGAGGTTCGGGCTGCTACATGTGTCATTAACGTTGCGAAGTGTCTTCAAACGAGTTTATTTAACAGGTAGAAACGTTAAGCGTTTTGTCGACATTTGTGTGAGTTTAGGTTCGGACAGCAGTGTCGACTGTACTACAAGAATGAGAGATGCGGTGCGTTTTGCCGACATTTGTGTGATTTTTAGGTTTGGACAGCAGTGTCAACTGTACTACAAGAACGAGAGATGGGATGCGTTTTGCCGACATTTGTGCGATTTTAGGTTTGGACAACAGTGTCGACTGTACTACAAAATGAGAGATGGGGTGCGTTTTGCCGACATTTGTGTGATTTTTAGGTTTGGACAGCAGTGTCGACTGTACTACAAGAACGAGAGATGGGGTGCGTTTTGCCGCGGACAACAGTGTCGACTGTACTACAAGAATGAGAGATGGGATGCGTTTTGCCAACATTTGTGTGATTTTTAGGTTTGAACTGCAATGTAGACTGTACTACAAGAATGAGAGACGGGGTGGAGATCGACGATTTACAGGACATGGACCTCCTCCACGCCCAGTAACTTCATGTCCTCCATCCCATCTGATTCTCGGGGGGTCGGGAAGGAGGGGTGGGGGGGGGGGGGGGGGGGGGGGGTCGGCCATTTGGTGGAACATCCAGAAGTGAGTTATGAACGATTTTTGTCCCTCGGATCGTGCTGGATAGAAATCAAGATTGGGTTACCAACGACTTTCAAACGCGTTTCATTTGTATGATTCCCACTAGGGGGCAGAAGTCAGGAGGCAGATCGACAGGAATAAAATCCAAAGTAAGTTACTGACCGTGCGCGGATAACACGGGAACGTAGTTACGATCGATTTGTCAGTGTCGTGGTACTGATGTCATTGTTGGCACCGCTGGTTTTGCTCTATGTCCCGCTCAGTGAACCTCAGGTTGATTCTCTTTCCAGCTGAAGTGAAGTAATTCAGTCATCAAGTGACTACGTTATCGGAACTGTTGAGTCTTTCGCCGCGAGGAGGGTTTGTGGAGGCGTCACATGTTGGAAACGTGTGCAAGGTACTCGGTTCTTGCTTCCAAGTAGACAGAGAAGCCAAGGCTCTGATCAATCGGCACTAAAGGAACGAATGGGCAACCCAGTAACACAGCCCTCCGGCTGACGACCAGATGTAACACGTGCAGTGTCACCAGCAGATCACGATCATCCGACTACGAGCTGGTCACTGGCGACTGCGCTTCCACCTGTATTGCCTTTGTCTGTCACACGCTGTCGACTGCCCATGTGAGACAGGCCCACAGGACC
>JABMCL010001781.1:770000-775000 GCA_018857735.1 Alviniconcha marisindica
GCAGTGGGCGGGTATCGTCCATTTGAAGTGCCAAATGCTTCAGTGTGGTTTTGTGGTAGCACTCTACAGAAGGCATTGGGTGTAACAAGAGGACACAGAAATAGCCTTTTGCTGGATTTCAGCTGTTTGTGTAGTTAGTGGGTGATGGTTTGGTCGATGCGGTGTGTAGGTGGGTTGGCAGAGGTGTGGTTCTGCTAAAAAGTGAGGAAGGCATAAGGCTGCTTGACAGGCGCTAAAAACAACCGGTATTATATAATAGCCAGCTGTTTCACACATTGCTGAACGAGAATCAGAACTTTGCAGGGAATATTTCAGTTCGTTCCCCGTTGGCCACCTTCAGAAACGCAGCAGGTCAGAAGTTCAGTTTTGAAAGGCGGTTTAAGTGAGTACATTGTTTTTGGTTTGTTTCTTTCTTTCGTGATAAAAAGTCGTTAATGTTTATCAGTCGAACGAAACAAGACGGGTTATCAAGCGCGCGCGCGCGCGCGCGTG
Organism: Alviniconcha marisindica; assembly: GCA_018857735.1. NCBI lineage: Eukaryota > Metazoa > Mollusca > Gastropoda > Provannidae > Alviniconcha > Alviniconcha marisindica. The sequence goes on from JABMCL010001781.1 coordinate 770,493, forward strand.
TGGTGTGTGTGTGTGTGTGTGTGTGTGTGTGTGTGTGTGTGTGTGTGTGTGTGTGCGTGCGTGCGTGCGTGCGTGCGTGTGTGTGCATGTGTGTGTGTGTGTGTGTTCTCTCTCTCTCTCTCTCTCTCTCTCTCTCTCTCTCTCTCTCTCTCTCTCTCTCTCTCTCTCTCTCTCTCAGGGAGGGAGACAGACAGCCAGACAGAGGCATAGCATTAAGCATCAACAGATGTGATTTTTACGCGTCCCTTCTTTATTAGCAAGGACAGTTAGCGTTTCTTGGAGGGCATGGCAAATGCTTTGGATCAATCCCCAGAAACATCAAACCCGAAGGTGTTGAGCAATATCCCAGGCTGCCACTCAGTGGAAGTGTTTGTTGAAACAATATTTTGTTGATTTATGCGGTGCGGGGAGTGGAGGGTTTCAAGCTTTCAATGCAGTCGATAAAATGAAATCCCGCTCTTTTGCTGCTGTTGGGCCTTCAGGAGCAAAACACAGGGACCGGCTTTTGAAATTATCCACACTTCTGTGCAGAAGCGCCTTTCAAGGTCAGGGCCATCGTTTATGTTCTGAGTCATATATTGGCCGTGGCGTGCATGAGTGTTTTGGTTTTGGTCCTCTGTGAATTTTGCTCCTGTATAGAAACTGTGAAACGGCATTAAAACAGAATATCGTGCTGTCCACACGTCTCTTAGCCGGAAATAAAAGGCAGTATGATTTATCTCAGAGGTGATCTTCTTCTTCTTTTTCTTCATCTCTCTCTCTCTCTCTCTCTCTCTCTCTCTCTCTCTCTCTCTCTCTCTCTCTCTCTCTCTCTCTCTTGTACTGTGAATTCGATTTCGTTGTCTATAATTAAATCACTATTGCATAACTATTCTGTGTAACCCCCTTCCCCTTTCCTCCATATTGTTAAGGGTCTGTGGCCTAAACATAACTTTCATATTCGTATACATATTCTCTCTCAGTTTCTGTCTCTGTCTGTCTGTCAGTCTGTCTCTCTGTCTCTGTGACTGGCTGTGTCTGTCTCTGTCTCTCTGTGTCTCTCTCTGTCTTTCTGTCTCTGTCTGTCTGTCTGTCTGTCTGTCTGTCTGTCTGTCTGTCTCTCTCTCTCTCTCTCTCTCTCTCTCTCTCTCTCTCTCTCTCTCTCTCTCTCTCTCTCCTCTCCCCTCTCCCCTCTCTCCTCTCCCTCTTCTTCTGCCCCCTCTCTCTATCTCCCCTCTTCCCCCTCTTCTCTCCCCTCTCTCTCCTCCCCCCTCTCTCCCCCCCCTCGCTCTCTCTACTTACTGATTAGTGCAGCTCAATATCTAATGCTGCAACGGTGCAAAATATTTATTTAAACGGGTTTTGCTTCGCTGCTGTGGGCTCTGCCCGTGGAAGCCAGCTTTCCAGCGGTTTGGTTTTGGTGCAGCCTGCTTACTTTCAACGGGAGTCTTGCAGCGGATTCCTGTCAGTTTGGTGTGGGTGCAATACAGTGGCTTTGGTTGATAGATTGAGTCAATGGTTTTTGACGTTTAGCGCCTAGTGAAGCGCGAAGTTCACGTCACGGTCAAATATAATTGTTTAATTCGCTTTTCATCTAATGATTGAATGATTTTTGGCGGTTTGCGACTCGTAAAGCACGAAGGTCACATCACGGTGAAACACGATTTATCAAAAGTCATAATTGGTTATGATTTTTTAAGTAATTGTTATTATGTTTCATTTACTTTTGATATATATATATATAGCAATAGTAATGGTCGCTTACCGCGCCTAACCCATGATGGCTCTAAGTGCTTACGAATTCTTTTACGCATATCTATTCAGACAACAGAGATTACCATGGACAGACACCCATCCACTCACCCACACACACGCACACACGCTTACAAAACGCACGCGCCCACGCACACACAGAGACACTAACACACACGTATCACACACACGCACGCACGCACGCACGCACGCACGCGCGCACACACACACACAAACTAATTTCAGTTAGCCTGTTGTCACAACACGTCGGCAATTATTTTTTTTCCTTTTTATTCCCGCTGTCTGTTTTAGCTTAACGTCTGTTTTTGCGAGATATGGTGCTAAGCGTAAGGTTCTTGGTTTCATGCTTTATTTTATATATATATATATATATCGTGTTCGCGTGTTACTGAACTCCGAATGTTAATGTCGAATGTTAATAAACTCCGTCCTTTGTTGAGTCAACAAATACAACAAAGGAAGATATCAGAAGGAAAATGAAATACAGTCCTTTGTTGAGTCAACAAATACAACAAATACACTGCCAAATACACCCGACTGTCTAGAAATACAATCTGAAACAGAATGAGGCCTAGAATGTTTGTGTAGAATCAGCAAACAACTGAGCTAATTAGTTCTCCAAAAACATCGCACGAACATAACAAAAATGATTTGAAGACGTATGGTTGGTAGTGTTTTTGTACCTCGTATTTTACCACTCGCCTATTCCAGGTGAGAGTTACCGTAGAGTTCTTCTCGTGTTCGCGTGTTACTGAACTCCGAATGTTAATGTCGAATGTTAATAAACTCCGTCCTTTGTTGAGTCAACAAATACAACAAAGGAAGATATCAGAAGGAAAATGAAATACAGTCCTTTGTTGAGTCAACAAATACAACAAAGGAAGATATCAGAAAGAAAATGAAATACAGTCCTTTGTTGAGTCTACAAATACAACAAAGGAAGATATCAGAAGGAAAATGAAAGCAGACAAAAATCCCACCAGTAACAATGAAGGAAAAATCAAGACTGAAACTCAAGCCCTGGTGACGGAGGGACGCTGCCTCTTTCCCCAAAGGCCAGTAGAACTCGGTCGCGTTGACCCAGAGTCGTAGAGGTATTCACGAGGTAATGAAGGAAATCTAATCCTGCCTCCTGTCCCTTTTATTGTGACCGTAGCAGGGGAATAGATCGCGCCTCGGACACTCTATTGCCAGCGGATTTCCGCTTGTACTTTATTAACGCTCCAATCAAATCGATCCAGACTGACAGGGACGTCTGTCGAAGTCACCGGTGTTTTGTTTGTCTGGACCCCTGCGTATGGTACCGCGGACGCAGAAATGAAGAGCTATCTCCAGGTCTCTTTGAAGATCCTGGGGAATAGGACTCCTCTGCTGAGACCCAGAGCTATCGCCAGGTCTCTTTGAAGATCCTGGGGAATAGGACTCCTCTGCTGAGACCCAGAGCTATCTCCAGGTCTCTTTGAAGATCGTGGGTAATAGAAAAGGCAAGCCTGGAGAATGGAGAAGTTCAGACTGTAGTTTACTTTCTGCCATGAAGCGTTTCCGCGTTTGTTCAAAGTTCCTTTCGTCATTTGCCTTCTAACATTAAAATTTAATGGTCTACACCGTGAACAATGAAGGAAATGTTTGAGTTATGAAACTGACTGCAGTCTTTTGGAAGGTCGAATATGTATTCATATTCTTCAGAAACAACATTGTTGACTTGCTAGACGTATTTTGTTTGTTTGTTTGTTTTTGTTTTGTTGTTGCTGCTGTTGTTGTTTTGTTTGGTGTGTGTGTGTGTGTGTGTGTGCGTGCGTGCGTGCGTGCGTGCGTGCGTGCGTGCGTGCGTGTGTGTATGTGTGTGTGTGTGTGTTTTTGTATGTGTGGTATTTCTTTTAATGCCTTATATTCTAATATATTAGTTTTCTCTTTTATCAACTTTAACGTTATGTTTGATATTTTTCTAATGCTATATTTCGCCCAGATGTAACCTGCTAGGTTGACTGGGCAATAAATAACAGATCACCGACTAGTACAGTAGAAACTGGTTGAGACTTTTGGCAATTTTCCTATGTCCTATGTACGACAGGATAATTATGAAAATGTTGTGGGTAGCGTACACGAGTTTCGCCCTGATGTGTCTGTCACGCTTGACTTGATGTGAAAAGTCCAGAATTATCGATCCATCAGGGATCCAACGGAGTCCAAGCTGTCCTGAGCCGAGTACAAGGTAACATAATCAAATGTGAAATACGAGTCACTTAATTCCCCACTGTTTGCTGTGAACTGTAGGGTTTCAATTTACCTCGGGAGGTGTCAACGACCTAACAGACTCTTTTAGTCCAACGACCTAAGAGCCTATTTTGGTCCCTGCAGCGTTTAATAACCGTCAGGTTGGAAAGACCTGCGGAGAATTTTAGCGAGAGTATAATCACCTTTGGAAGCTGCAGTATTAAGCCACACACAAATTTCGGACGTTCTCCGGAAGCAGCTGACGTTATGAAGCCACCGCGAAACCTGGAACTACTAGTACGTGGAGAGAGAGGGGGTGGAGAGAGGGAGAAACAGACAGATAGACGGGGGGGGGGGGGAGAGAGATAGACAGACAGACAGAGACAGACAGACAGAGACAGACAGACAGAGATAAACAGATAGATAGGTAGATAGACAGAAAACAGATAGAGAGATAGGTAGATAGATAAATAGACTTTTCATAAAGCAGATAGATAGATAGATAATAGATAGATAGATAGACAGACCTTTTATAAAGCCAA
>JABMCL010001781.1:780000-782500 GCA_018857735.1 Alviniconcha marisindica
TGAGTGATCAGTTACACCTCTTTTTCTTACGTTGTCTGCTCAGTGAAAATATAATCTTCTTCTTCTTTTTCTTCTTCGTCTTCTTCTTCTTTCGCCCTGTTCGTATGGTTCAGTGTCTATACCGTGTGTGTGAGTGTGTGTGTGTGTGTGTGTGTGTGTGTGTGTGTGTGTGTGTGTGTGTGTGTGTGTGTGTGTGTTTAGATGCTAGCTACAGCTTGTTTGTACTCTGAGGTAATACAAAGTCAATAACATCAGCACCAGTTGCAGTAGTCTGACATACAAAGAGGAGGAGGAGGGAATTCCGGTATGGGTTGTGTGTCTTTTTAACACTTGTGCAGTTCCTTGCTATCCCGTTGCTCCTGCCGACGCTGACGAGACATTTTGCCTCCGAAACGATAGGAAAACAAACCCCATTCAAAACGAGGTGTATGTTTTTCAGTCGGGTGGAAGCAGAAAAGAAAAAAAAGAAAAAAGGAATGAAAAAGGGGCAGGCAAGCGAATAAAAGAGTATTTCTCGTCGACGAAAATCCACAACCCCACTTTCGATTTTCAATTAGGTTTGCTCAAAATGAGAAACCCGAGAGAAGCGAAGGGAGAAATAAAGAGCAAGGGCGATAATACGAAGGAGGAAAAAAGCCATCAAGAGCTTTTAACGCGCGGTGCAGTGGGGAGGATATATATATGGGAGAATTCATTATTAATTGGGATCTGCTTCTGTTTGCTGTTTAGAACGATTTGAGGTTCGGACCCGAGAGACCGAATAGGACGCCTGGTGGCCGTGGTGGAAAGTGGCTAAGAGGGAGGAGGCTTAGCAGGAGGCGGAGATAGAGCTGCTAGGCAATTTTAGGGATGGGGCCAAAGGCTTTGCTGTCTGCTACGGAGTGTTACGCAGTAGCACGTAAAAGATCCTGCCCTGTCATTCTGCCAAAAGTGCAGGCGGCAGGTTATAGCTAAACTCGCATTTACCCTATGTGTGTGGTTTTGCACGAACTGACGTGACATGGTGCATGGTTGTATGGTGTACACAGAACGTGCGCCGAGACGACAGCAGTTTCACGTTGCACCACCCATGTACCATCCAAACAGCGCTGTAATTATACCACTTCGGTGGACAACGAAACCGCGCTGTGAAAAGCTACAGTCACTCATTTATAATCACTTGCGACAAGAGCGCAGTGAGTCTGCTCGAGAGCGGAGAATATCGCTATATAATTATGTATTATATGTATTATGTTTGTGAAACTTAGAAAATGTTGGAGAATGTTGTAAAGCGCAGTGAGTTTGTGTACACCAGAGAATAGCGCTATACAAAAGTTATCTATTACTATTATTATAAAAGCGATCAACAACAACAACATGGGATTCCCCCGCATGACGCTATCGTTTCTCTTGATTTAAGACAGTGATCGCGCTAGACACTTTTCAAACCGGTGTGACATCAGTAAGGTGATGAACGTGATTCACGGAAACTGGTCAAATAATAACTGCAACCGGTCAGATACACGACCGTCTGCACTATTACCGGAGCTATACTACCTAACACCCTGCTCCCTTCCCCGTCCCCGTCTAGAACACACACACACACACACACACACACACACACACACATATGCACGTACACACACACACACACACACACACACACACACACACACACGCACGCACGTACACACACACACACACGCACGCACGCACGCACGCACGCACGCACGCACGCACACCCACACACATCACACCACACCACACCACGCGCACACGCACTCTCTCTCTCTCTCTCTCTCTCTCTCTCTCTCTCTCTCTCTCTCTCTCTCTCTCTCTCTCTCTCTCTCTCTCTCTCTCTCTCTCTCTCTCTCTCTCTCTCTCTCTGTGCTGAGCTCTTCTTCTTTTTTTCGATTGAGAACCGGTCAAACAAAATAACAGCCGGTTGCTGATTTCTTGCCCGGTATTTGCTGTAAGACCAGCATATACCGGACAGGAAATCAGCAACCGGTCAAACATACCGGGGAAAAACGGCTAACGCGAAGCCTGTTTAGGGGTTGAGTATTTCAAGACGTACAAACAAGAACGGCTTGGGTGGGATGAGGTTGGGCATGGAGCTTTTGCATGAATTAATTAAACAAAAAGGAATCAAGCAAAAACAAAAACACAAAACAAAACAAAAACAACAACAACAACAGCTAAGACCTGACAATCGGTGGACGGGTACAATAAATGCACAGGAAATGAACATTCACTCGGACCAGTCAGCTAAGCTGAAGGGTGTAGGAACCCAGAACCCAGAGACGTTGTGACGGGGGTAGGAACCCAGAACCCAGAGACGTTGTGACGGGGGGTAGGAACCCAGAGAAGTTGTTACGGGGGGTAGGAACCCAGAACCCAGAGAAGTTGTTACGGGGGGTAGGAACCCAGAACGCAGAGAAGGGGGCTCGGGGGGAGACAGGAACCCAGAACACAGAAAAGGATGTAGGAACCCTGAACACAGAAAAGGGTGTAGGAACCC
>JABMCL010001781.1:787500-792500 GCA_018857735.1 Alviniconcha marisindica
TGTGCGATTGACAAGTTGGTCAAATCCAGATGCTAACTAACTAGCGGTGGTTAAAAGGAAGCTGACGGCGCAACTGAGAGTGATATTGCATATAAACGTGAGAGAGAGAGAAAGGTGAAAGGCCAGTGGATGACTATAAGGAAGACGCGTGCAGTGGACTTTCAAACTGACCACAAGATAAGGTATGTCCTGCTATGCGGGTAAAGCAGAGTCGGGTTCACGATTCATTCTGGACTGACGGGCGTCTTTGGTTGTTGAGTACCATAGAAAGTGGCAAAAACAATATCTATAGTTGGAAAGGGCCGTTTCAGTATCCATCATCTGCAACAACTCTGATAATGAAAACAGTTTCAATGGACTGAGAGAAGCAGAAGCCTTTCAAGCTATCCACGCATCCACCGATAAGCCAACCAACTAACAGTAACGGCTTAAAGACGAAAACTCAGTTAAAATGGTGTTTCGGATTGATGAAACAAGGACTTCTAGATATTTTTCACACACGGGAATGTACGTCAGTCAGTTTTGAACTTCGTTTTCGCTACATTTCTTCGGATGTAGACTGTTCTTTGGTGTCTGCTGGAAATGTCTAAGTCAGTTTTGCTTACGTGTCTCTAGCATGCGCTATACTTGAAGATAGCTTGAAGTATTACTACATATGCATTGTTTTCTCGATACTTCTCCTGTCAAACTAAAAGAAATTGTTTGTTTGGTCCCCGATTTCAAACTGTGTTGACAACTGTGTTCAGAGTAAATCAATGTCGATGGCTGATGACGTTTGTAGCGAGGACAATCACTGGAGAAGGAAGCATGAACAATCGACACACCGCGATGTCTTTGACTGCTGTGAAATGAAGTACACAAGGAAGCAGGGTTTGTTTTCACACGACATCAGTTTTCAGAATCGACCGTTATTTCTTAAGCTTGCTGTCACTGGTATCCAAACGACGAGTGGTGGAGTGTTTGGCCAGTCGATACGAAGATTGCACTGCTTGCACGGACTGTGCAAACGTCTTGAAGTCTCTTCGCGCGTCACACGGATGTTCGTCACGTTGGCGTCAGGCTTGTGTCGAAAGAGCCAACGTTCAGTTCAGTTCAGTGGTGCTTTACGTCCACAGAGACCAAGAGGACTATCAGGGACGGGGAGCCCAGGACGGCCACCTCGACATTCACACCGCTTCTCGGCTCTGTACAAAAGTCTCGGGGTCGCTCTATATGTCGCATGAATTCAGAACATGGCGTAAGGCTTGCAGCGAATGAAACTTGGCCTTGGAGTGCCTCCTCAGTTCACACGAATGTCGAATGTGCTGGTATCAGGTTTGCATCCAAGGAATAAGACTCTTGGAGTACGTCCTTCCTTAATTTGCACGAATGATAAACAGGTCCAGATGGCGTCAGGAGTGCATGGAAAGAAGGAAAGTCTTGGGGAGTCCATCCACAGTTTGCACGAATGCTGAACATGTAAGCGTCAGGCTTGCATCCAGACTATACAAGACTTGGAGGTCTTCTCAATTCGTACGAATGTTCCGATGCTGCGGAACCTGCACTGGAAGGTGGAAGGTATCTTGAGTCTTGACCTAGCTAGCTGTCCGGGTGAGTCACACGAATATTGAACGTGCTGGTGTCGAGTTTCCTTCCAAAGTCTGTAAGTCGGTTTTTTCCTCATTCCCGACTGTTGCTGAACTTGCTGCGTCCAGGTTCGCGTCGACGAAACATACGTCAAGGATACTCACCTTTAAGCCACACCACCTGTGTTGAATCAACTGTTATTGCCTTGCGTTTGCCTATTTTACACGTAACCTCTGTGTACATGACCAGGGGCTTCTGGTGGTTGAAATACACACATACGTCGAGTGCCCATTCAACTTTGTTTATCAAATCGTTTTTCGGGACGTTCTTCACGTTGGTTGTTACCCTTTTCATGATGCAGAAGCACTTCTGAATGGCATGTGTTGTTCTTGAATGAGATTAACTTATTATACATGGTTGATTTTATATGTAATGTAGAATGCGTGGATGGAACCAGCTTCTCCATCAGGTTGTCGATTCAAGTGGCATGGACGATGGATGAAGACACCAGGCTCCAGTCTTCTCGGACCAACCAGTGCGATGTGTTAAGAACAAATTGAGAAAAAGGTTTATTTTCGACTCAGTTGCTTTCGCACTAAATGATGTGAAATGAAATATGTCAGTGATTTGTGTGTATGGGTGCGTGTGGTGTGTGTGTGTGTGTGTGTGTGTGTGTGTGTGTGTGTGTGTGTGTGAGAGAGAGAGAGACAGAGAGAGAGAGACAGAGAGAGAGGTGATATGCTTATACATGATTTTTGTGTCCATCTTGTAGTGTTTCTGGTTTCATTATACCCTGCATTTTGCAGACCGTGTCCAGAAAAGGGAGTCAAACGTGTCCAGAAAAGGGAGTCAAACGTGTCCAGCAAAGAGAGTCAAACGTGTCCAGCAAAGAGAGTCAAACATGTCCAGAAAAGGGAGTTAAACGTGTCCAGAAATGTCTATGAGCATGCAGTAGGCTGCCCATGCTGTCTGCGCACCGGAGAGGCACGATTTGGTAGTTTTTTTCAATAAGGATAGAATCTTAAGCCACATAGGGGACTAAAGCCACGGAGATGTATATAACTGAGTTTATTTATGGTTCAATGGCTTAAGCGGATTGGACTTACAGTGTCAAGAAATCTATACGTGGCCTCTTTTTTTTCTTTTTTCTTTTTTTTCTTTCTTTCTTTTTTTCTTTCTTTCTTTCTTTGTCGTCTGCCATTGAATAGTGACTGGTCGCACTGCTATTTTGATCACTTTTGAACAAAGAACGTGTTGTGTAAAGTGTGTGTATGTGTGTGTGTGTGTGTGTGTGTGTGTGTGTGTGTGTGTGTGTGTGTGTGTGTGTGTGTGTGTTTTCCTCTATCTCTCTAATGGTTTCTTTGTGGCTCATGTTTTTGCGAATACTGTCAAAGGCACGTCTCATAGCAACGTATTATGTTATTAAAAGCCACACTTAATATATGCCTCCGATCTACTACCTGTTTCCATTCACGTAACTGTATACGTATTACTGTTTCACCTTTAACCCCGACTAGAACCTGACATGTGCCTAGTCGGTGGTAGGACACAAGTTGAAACAACTCATTCTTGATATGTCTGCATACATCTGTACTGTTGACATTTAGCGTTTAGCGGACTAGTCGGTTGTTTGGTGCCTCCAGTCTGCACGCGAAACATTTCTAAGGAGTTTGATTTATTTACTCTCTTTCTAAAAGTACCACTCTCATTTGATTTTTGATTTATTTTTATTTTTTGTTGCTGCGGGAGTGTTTAATAAAAAGATTAACCTGTGCGAATCTTAGTTACTTTATAATTATGATAACTGGTTTCGGCACAGAAAGATGTGCGATTGCATTGGGCTTGTATTGTTGTCTTCTGGGATTTGTTGTTGTTGTTTTTAATTGGTTGTGGCTGTTAATTGTCACTATAATGTTTTGTTATTTGCCAATGCTTTCCAAGGCGGCTGGAACTAAGGGAGGGATGGGAAAGTAGTGTGATACTATAGCAACACAGTCATTGCGTTTTAGCAATGGTGCTAGTATTTCCCAGGTTCTTTTGCCTTCACAGCGAAAGCGATCCACAATGCTTGAATTGTTTCAGTAGCTGTTTGTGTAGCGTTGTAAAGCGAAAATATTCACTGTGCTGTAGTGTATAATTATGTATTGTCGATCATACTTCGAACACCCAGATGTTCAGTACATCATTATACTGGCAAAAGGCGAAGTTTTCTCTAATGTCTTATTCTCTGATAAGTATATGCACGTGCCGGAGATTGAATATAAATATATCCGTGTATGCATGTGTTGACTGGATTCTTCGAAGAGGAAATATTCAGTGCGCTGTTATACCGATGTATTTTAGATCTCACAGAAGTGAAACTGTTTAATTTAATGCACCTTAATTCGTTGTATGTTTATTGTTTATTGTAGATTCATGGAAAGCGCAAACATTAACACATTATGTGCGCTGTGATGTACGTATGTATTGTGGATTCTTGAAGGCCGCGCAGATAAATGTTTGATGCATTATAATGTATAAATCAACGGAGTTTTGGAAAAAGCGCAAATGTACAGAGCGTACGCTGTACTATACGCTCTTCTTGGGATCAGAAACGTTCAGTGCTCTGTGGTGTGCATATATATAGGTACGGTATACATTTTCGATAACGCCGTTGGTCGTGGGGGGGGGGGGGGGGGGGGGGTGGTGGTAACTACTACTTTTTTGGCTTCAGAGCGTGTGTCGTATTCTAAAGATGTGCGTTTCGTGCTGAAGGCCAATGGAGCGTGAACGGTGCCTTTTATGTGATGTTGAAGATGAACGTTTTCGTCGTTAGTAACTGTAAAGTAAGGTTCCACGAATGCTCAGGGGTTTATCACGACACAGGAAACAGCTGTTCCTGTCGTTAGCCGTGACAGAAGCCACATCACACAACGTTTCCACAGACGTGAGGTGGAATCACAGATTGAAGGGGGTGGCGGGGTGGGGGGAGAGAGGGGGGAGGGCAGTCTGGCTCATGGTTTTCAGAATTCCATACTTTTTACCCAAAAGTATGGTGGGTGGAGCAAAGCGTTTTGGACGTATCACACAGTGTATGTATATGGCTGTCCACATGGATGGTGGAAATGTTGCTTTAAGTTCACAGAGACCATATGCACTATTAGGGACGGGAGCCCAGGACGTCCACCTCGACTTTCACACAGCTCCTGAGCTCTGAATCCACATGGATTTTGTATCTAGGCACTATTTTATAGCCACACTGAAGCTGTCGTGGCCTAACCAAGATCAGAAAAACCCGAGAGCATTAATTTTTGTTAACGTGTGGACAACGAGAAGCGTCTAAGCCGTTTCCTTTCTTCTCGCGTAGCCTGGGTGGTTTCCCTTTGCTGTGGGTGCAATGCGTCTAGTGCGATGGGCCTTTGGACAGAGCAAATGCAGTCATCTTAGCCTGATCC
>JABMCL010001781.1:795000-810000 GCA_018857735.1 Alviniconcha marisindica
ACACGTACGCGCCGGCGCGCCTATCATCTGTAGAATCACTTGTAGTGCTATTTTAGAGATGACTTGAAAGTTGAGAGTGTGTCTGATGGCATAATTTTGCTAGGGGTGGTGTAGCTGACGGACGGTGCAACGTAAGAAAAAGACCTCTGACCAAGCGAGTGTATGCACACAGAGGGAAGACAAAGAATGGAAGTAAGAGACTGAAAATAGCTCTTGGGTTGGTTTGTACATTTTAAGTTCATGAAGTCACGTGGCCAGGAGCGATCGAGTTGAGGCAGTTGTATTACAGAGAAGAGAGTTTGTACTGTATTCGTGAATCAATGGGAAGCCAATGGAGAGAAGCAAGATTTTATATATATATATATATATATATATATATATATATATATATATATATTATATATATATATATATCCAGCCTGCGTCTTTAATTTCCCGTTGGTATTAATAAAGTATATTGTAATTGTTGTCCTTCTTGTCACATAGGCCGCTGAAGTAGGCACAGCCCGGAAATTTGCGGAAATGTATTGACACTGTAAGGCCAGAAGATATATCTTCTAGAACACGCTGCTCGAAGCATGGACCCACCTCCACGCGCATGTCGCGGATCATCCAGGATTGGAACCTCAGATTGGGCCCTTTCGACAACGACAGCGTGGTGGTGATGACGGTGACGTCATCAACATGTATACCAACATACCCCAGGATGACTTAGAGCGATTGAGCGCTCCCTTAACACTCCCCAAAAAATGGAAACCTGCTATAGGAGTGATTAGTTTTAAGGCATACTGTGTGTTTTAGAATGTTGTGATCCATCAAACCTCAGACCCCCGAAGAAGGCCAGTTAGGTCGAACTTTTGGGTACTGATATCGCTTGTTGCTTCTCTTTTTCCTTTTGTTTTCTATAACCCCTACAGGTCGAATTACAGAAAGAAAACAAACAAGTAACTAATCGATGAGGCATTATATATATATTAAAATTTCAGTAAAAATATATATTAAAATATACACGATAATAAAAATAGACACTGGTTTTAAAAAAATTGAAACGGAAGTGAGAGCTGCGTTTTTTCAGTGGCTCCGAGGACAGTCATTTTTGTTGGGTGTAAAAAGCATCGTTGGATTGTGGAGCCTTATGAAGGAATTGTCTGTCACAACCTATACCCTTTGACACGCCTGACTGTGGAACCAGCGACCGGTATTTCTGTCGGTAGACTACTGCATTGTGCAGCTTCACTCCTTCCTGAAGTAATCACAGTTAACGAGACAGGCAGACGCTGTTTGCCTGTCGTGTATTTGTGTTGCAACTATAATTTCAGGTGGCGAACTAGTGGCACTAATCTAGGGAAATGTACTCACCAATGCGACGAAACACAAGGAAACAATAGTACACGAGCGCTTTCGACCAAAATTGTCTTCTTCGGGTGCAAGAAGATAGACAACAACAAAAGAAGGAAGCAAAGAAGAGGACAGACAAGGAGCTGATGTAAAAAATGTTAAGAATGAATACCTTATTCATTTTTGTTCTCATTCTTATTCATATTCAAGGACTGGCTGTTAGATAGGCCCAAATGGACCTAACGCCACTGTCCTTGAGTATTAAAGTTTTCGAGTTCGAGTTCATTCTTAACTAAAAAAAATTACATCAGCTCCTTCTTGTCTGTCCTCTTCTTTGCTTCCTTCTTCTTTTGTTGTTTATCTTCTTGCACCCGAAGAAGACAATTATTTTACTTCGAAAGCGCTTGTGTACTATTGTTTCCTTGTGTTTCGTCGCACTGGTGAGTACATTCTCCTAGATCTGTTCAATTTTGTCGACCTCACCAGCAGTTGTTCGCTCATTCCTAGTGGCACTAAGATCAATGGATAATCGTTACACAAAACAGAGCTGTTCCGAAATGGCAATGCTCTTTTTTACGCGCAGGAATGTAACCTTTTAGATATATGTGGTCGACAGAGCCGTGTGGCTTTGTGAGAGCGATGGCGAGTTCAGGAAGGATTACAGAAGAGTGCAAAATAATGTAAAAATGTCCGGGCAAGGTGACAGGCAATGAATCTGTAGAAAAGGTTGTCTGTTGTTATCAGATGCCTGTAAGATGTAGCTGTCTGTCTGCCTGTCTGTGTGTCTGTCTCTGTCTGTCTCTGTGTCTCTGTCTCTGTCTGTCGCTGTCTCTGTCTGTCTGTCTGTCTGTCTGTCTGTCTGTCTCTCTCTCTCTCTCTCTCTCTCTCCTCTCTCTCTCTCTCTCTCTCTCTCTCTCTCTCTCTCTCTCTCTCTCTCTCTCTCTCTCTCTCGCGGCACTAAATTCCATAACTTTGTAGAACTGCACCTTACGCTCCCACACCCCTACAAGAAAACTGTACGTACAAAAACAAGTACAAAGTCATGATGGAACTAAATATTGTGTGAAGCCGGAGAGCAGACCATGCACACACTTTAAAGAAGCCGGGTGTGTGTGTGTGTGTGTGTGTGTGTGTGTGTGTGTGTGTGTGTGTGTGTGCACGCGCACGCGCGCGTGCCTGTTTTTGGTTGTCTTGTTTTCAACTAATTAATTTAGAAATAACATTTCAATACAGCAATTCGGATAACGTATGATATGAGACATAGAATGGAGATAAAAACAGTCAACGACAAGAAGACGAAAACTCGGCTCCTTTTCGAGGTTAAGTTAAGTTCAAGAGCGTCTTGAATCAGTGTTGCTTAACCGTTTCTGGGAAGTATACAGGCAGCGATTTAGTTTAGAAAATACTCTTTAAAGCACCCACTCAATGTTAGATTTCGATTGATAAGAAATAAAGAATACTAAGCAGATAAAGCATTGTATAATGAACGGGGTGTAGCGCTGTAGGAAATACCGCTTGCGAACAAAGCGAACGGACGGAGAAAAACTCACAAATCGTGTGTATACCCATGTGTGTGTGTGTACCCGCGCGTGTGTACGTGTTTGTAAGGTAGGTCTTGTTATTTAGTGTCTTTTAATTCGAATTGCTTGTAGTCATTGTTATTGTTGTTTTCAACTTGAGCTGTCTCAACGTGGATGTAGTTTATATCTGTACAGCGCGCTGAGCTCTGTTTTTATGTTAGAGCTTCGCGCTTTATTTCATTATTATTATTGTTGTTGTTAGGCTATTGTTGTGTACGAGATTGCGTAATGCCGCTAAGATTTAAAAGACGTCAGAATAATATCGTACCGTACAAACAATGCATGCTTGTTTTTGTTTTGCTTTTATTTTGTTCTTGCTTTTGCTCTTACTATTTCTGTTACAGCTTACATGTTTTTGGTTTTGTTGACTTTCCTTCGCTGCGTTAGGCCTTCTAGCTTTCTT
Organism: Alviniconcha marisindica; assembly: GCA_018857735.1. Classification (NCBI taxonomy): domain Eukaryota; kingdom Metazoa; phylum Mollusca; class Gastropoda; family Provannidae; genus Alviniconcha; species Alviniconcha marisindica. The sequence goes on from JABMCL010001781.1 coordinate 798,322, forward strand.
CGTGGGGAGAAAAAGCATTGTAATGTGAAAGCTTTTGATCCCAGGCTTGGACCTGTTTTAAGTGCTTAACGTGTCTTAGGAATAGTGTTGTGCCTCTTGACTTGTTTTTCTGTGCTATTGTAAATTAATCATGACGTCAAACGACGTGCGGATTTCTTTTTTCTTCCCCCCCACCCCCACCTCCCCTCTCCTCCTCTCTCTTCTCTCTTCTCTCTCTCCCTCCTCCTTCTATCATCTTCTCTTCTTCTTCTTCTTCTTTCTTTTCTTTCTTTCTTCTTCTTTCTTTCTTTCTTTCTTCTTCTTCTTCTTCTTCTTCTTCTTCTTCTTCTTCTTCTTCTTCTTTCTTTCTTTCTTTCTTCTTCTTTTTCTTCCTTCCTTTCTTTCTTTCTTTCTTTTTTCTTTCTTTCTTTCTTTCTTCATCTTCTTCTTCTTCTTCGTCTTCCTCCTCCTTTATGATGCCATTTTCAAGAGGTTTGAAGGAAGCGCGGTAACGCCAAAGACTTTCAATCAAGCTTTTAAGGGCGATGTAAAATTCTCTTTGAAGGCCTCGGACTAACGTTGCCGTTGCGTGCCACACCGAACTTTAGCTTGTTGCGTGCTCCACTCCTCGTTACGCTCGTGTCCCTATCAGTTTATGGCTCTCTGTTTCCCCTTTCTGCTAAATGCTTGGTTTGCTTTGACGACAAAAAGCGGAGTGATGAAAAGGGAGGATGTGGAAGTGCATGACAGCCAATGAGAGTAATTACTGCTTTGAACAGCATTTGAAGAAACGCATTTAGCCCAAACTGTTCCCCCCTCCTGCCCAACCCCCAAACCACCTCACACAGAGTAGATGGGCGATAGCGGATGCGAAGAATATATCAAAAATGAACCGTTAATTTAATTTATAGAGCTCTTTCAGCAACTCAGAACACTTACGACTAATTTGTTCTATTTAGTCCTTTGCTCTTTCCGGCTTGTCATTTGTGCTGCTAAAGGTCCATTCTCCAAATTGAAAATGTTCCAATATTTTTCGTTAAGTTTTAGGCGTTTCTGGGTGGCTCTTGTTGAACAGCCTAGAGGTGACAGTGGGCAGGTTGCAGGTTGCTATGTGCAGCCTGCTATATAATATATATTCACTATTCCCTGTTGTTGTTGTTGTTGTTGTTGTTGTTTTTTGTTGTTTTTTGTTGTTGTTGTTTTTTTTGGTGGGGGGGGGGGGCTTTTTTTCTTCTTTCTTTTTCTTTCTTTCTTTCTTCTTCCCAATGTGGTATCGAGAAATCAGAGGAAATGGTGGACGATACCAGCGTGACCTAGCCTTGCATGCTTTTTCTTCCTTAAACAAGGGCAGTATTGAAAGGGCTAACTTTTCGAATATGCGTTTGATGTCTGTGTATGCATGCTTTGTTCTATGGCTGAGTGTAGATTGGTTGTGTAATTTGACTGGAGAAACGGTTTGCATAACAATCTGTGAGAAGAATTTTCAGATGTGCATTTGCTTATAGCAGAGTTTGACCATCCTGAGGTGAACTGTGTGGTTGACAGGATGCTAAAATACAGTTACGAATAACTAACTTATACGGTAATTACACCAAAGTACGGAATACTGTCCCCAGGAACATACTGTAATGACTTTATCGGTAACACTGCGCGTTTTACTGTAACGGAAAATAGTATGCACTGTTGATGAACAAAATGAGTATGAAGATCCAAACACAAATAGGGTTAGAAAAACGCTGGTTATTAGGACAAAGCACAACATGCGAATTTGCGGGGTTATCCCCTTTGTCAAACCACAAAACGACTCTTGAACAACAGTTAAACTGTCAAAAACGATGAAAAACGTGAATGAAGACTTGACGAGAACGATGATGGTGGCATGACACTTAAAGGACGAGTCCAAAACGAGACTGCGGTCGCAGGAAGTTACAAAGATATCAAACAAGAATGACTGCTAGCGTTCTAAAACAAGACCCAAACACATGAAAGGTTCAAAAGAACGCTATTTATTAGGACAAAACACAACATGCGAATCAGAAACATGCTAATACACAACAAAATCAGTAACATCTTGAGCCGTGGAGACAAGGGGTAGGATAACCAGAATGGCTTTATGTTAAAGGGTGTGTTTTTGTTCTGTCTTACTTCATGATTAAAAGATGGTGGTATTAAACGCTGGATTTGAAAAGGGCTTTGTTTATACGGGTTGTTCCTTTGAATTGTTTTGTTTTTGTTATTTGAAACAGTGTTAATTTCATGTTCCTGTACTACTGCCCTTCCTCATTCTCTCACTCTGTGTCTCTCCGTTAGTATGTCTGTCTGTGTGTATGTTTGTCTGTCAGCCTGTCTATCTGTCTCTGTATATCTCTGGCTGTCTGTCTGTCTGTCAGCCTGTCTATCTGTCTCTGTATATCTCTGTCTGTCTGTCTGTCTGTCTGTCTGTCTGTCTGTCTCTCTGTCTCTCTCTCTCTCTCTCTCTCTCTCTCTCTCTCTCTCTCTCTTCTCTCTCTTCTCTGTGTGTGTGTGTGTGTGTGTGTGTGTGTGTGTGTGTGTGTGTGTGTGTGTGTGTGTGTGTGTGTTGTTGTTGCTTACATTCGTGTCGTCACATCGGAAGAAACGGGTTAATCCCATTTGTGGCTTATTGTGCTTCATAGAGTTTATTAACTTTGTATAGAACGTCTAGTTTGTTCTTTTCTTACACACAAACACACACGCACGCACGCACACACACACACACACACACACACACACACACACACACACACACACACACACACACACACACACACACACACACACACACACACACACACACACACACAAGCACGTAGGACACGAGACTGTTACGTTGAATAAATGTGTTATACAACTACTCACACAAGTAATACCTACACAGCATGCATTTAGTACAACTAGACAATGAATTAACCGAGCTTTGTTTTTGTCATTATGATATTATCTCTTCACTGTATATCTAGTTCATTGACCAGTAAATTGAACAAATAGTCCGCACCCATTTTGTTATTGTTGTTGTTTTAACTTTTTAGGAATATTGCCGATCGCGCTCAGCAGTCTTTAGTCATTTCTCTGCTTTAAAAACTAGCATCGCTTAATTAGTATAGATTATCAGTTATTTGATCGCTGGTCATCGTCCGTTATGTAAACCCTTGCAACACACACACACACACACACGCACGCACGCACGCACGCACACGCACGCACGCACGCACGCACGCACGCACGCACGCACACACACACACACACACACACACACACACACACACACACACACACACACAAACACAGAAGAGGGCCAAAGACTTCCGATCAGCATATCAACTGTTTTATCATTCTGATTTTGGTTTCTACTATTTCGTGTGCAGCTCCACCCCTTTGCCCCCCACCCCCCCACCTCCTACCCACCCCCCACCCCCCAATCCCCGTACCCCCTCCCCCAACCTCCCTCCCCCGGAAGTGAGTCCGATTGGTCAGGTTGCCGGGATTGTGATACTGTAGGTGTTAGTATTGCTCGGTTGGGGATTGTGACCTTCCTCGCCTGTTGCGGGGTTTTCCCTTGCTGCGCTTGCGTTTGGGTCGATTTCATGGATCACCAGGCTTGAGTGTCGTTTGGGCCTTGAGACGAGCTTCAAATGTGTATTGACGTATGGCGGTATTTGTTCGTCCTGGCCGTGTGCCCTCCAACTGACCCTCCATGCAAATAAACCCTCCATGTTTCTTTTCTTTCTTTCTCCCCTCCCCCCCCCCCCCCCCCCCCACATCCCCTCTCCCTCCAACCACCACCCCGTTGTTGTTTCTGCTGAGTAAACGAGTCTGTCTGGAGGGACAGAGTAATCAATATCGTGTAAGATTCTAGTTGGGAATGTGCAAGTGCAGACAGTTCTTTTTTCATTTTTTTCATGAAACGTGCATGCGTTTGTCTTTGAGTTTGTGTGATTGTTGATGACTGCACTTAATTTCCCCCAGTCACTTGAAAAAGTTTGGTGCAAGCATGAGGACACCATTGACCAAACTTAAAACGACGAGTGTTAATTGTGTATTTCGGACCCTCATGCGTTTTCGATGTGACGCTCTGTGCGTACCATAGAATATGATTGCTGTTTGGTGCAATCAGATATCCGGTTTGCTCCTTTTACATCTCTCTCGCTCGCTCGCTCTCTCTCTCTCTCTCTCTCGCCCTATATATATATATATATATATATATATACATGATTGCATGTGTTTACACATTACAACCCATTTTGTTGTTGACGACAGATTGTGATGCCTGGTGTATGAATCTGTAATTATTACTTTGGTATTTATGAATAATCACGTTGGTGTTGTTGTTTTTCTTGAACAAGCAAGGATCACTGTTGAACTGTGCGGAAGAATCTCCTTAAGGCTGACTTAAGTGCGACTGGAATATTGGATTTGACACTGAGCTGAGTGAAATGGCCTCTGTGTCTCTATGATATGTATTATATGCGTCAGTAGATGTTGTAAACATGCTCATCAATTTTTGCTTGTCTTCTCGCACACATTCATTTACAAATTGTGTTTTCTCTAAAACTTCACAACACTTTCTTACTTCACCCATCTCTGCGCGACATGGATGGAACACTTACGTATAAATGGATGTAATTATTATTTGGCACTACCAATGACTGATGTTATTATTTGGGAATCCATCCTGACAGAAAATACTTCTTTTGGCGGTGTGCTATTACGTTTTTCCATGCTGTTTCCTTGTTATTTATTTGTTTTTAGTTGTTGTTTTTGTGCTTTTGTTTGTTTGTTTTGTTGTTGTTGTTGTTTGTTTGTTATGTGTTTTTTGTTTCTTTGTTTTGTTTTTGTTTTTCAAACCGTGTTTTCACCAATGCCTGTGTGCTGATTTGTCCCACACTTGACTGTGCTTTCTCACAAACGTGGATTGCATGCAGTTTCACACATCCAATCAGATCAGTCAACATTCAGTCAGTGATATGTTTCTAGCAAAATAATTACGTTCTCAAAGTAATTTCGAAAGTGGTTCCCCATTTTTTAAATAATTCTTTTAAATTGTTTTTGACAAAATTGTGATTGAATTTAATAGTGTTTGAGTCGTCGCCTAAAAATGTTGAATGGCCTTTCGGGTCCAGAATATATATCATCGTGGCTACGGTGCTACAGCTGTTTTGCGTTACTCATACTGTCTTTACCCTTGCTATTATAGCGCAAGTTACTGGGTCATTCCACAACGATTGAAATGTAGCTGCTTGTGCTAAGTTGATAAACGGCTTTTGGGGTGGTGTTTCATGATCTAAACTGAGCTCCTCTTTTTCTTCTTTTTTTTCCTTTTTTTGATATGCTATCATGACCCCGGTTGATCGATGCAGGGATTCATTTCCTAGTTCAGGGACATTTTTGTCAAACGCCATGTTGATTTTCTGCCAGAGATGCTAAATAAAGCACGAACACATATTAGCCGGAAAATCGGGTAACACAGTAATTGCATTAAACATTATTTCTCTCTTTCTCCCCACCTCCCCTCACCCAACCATTCCCCCTCCCATGCTTCATCCTTTTCTTTGTTTCTCGCTGTGGCTGTTTCTCAGCTTCATCAGATAGTCTCGTTTCATCCTCTGTCTGTCTCTGTCTGTCTCTGTCTGTCTCTGTCTCTGTCTGTCTGTCTGTCTGTCTGTCTGTCTGTCTGTCTCTCTCTCTCTCTCTCTCTCTCTCTCTCTCTCTCTCTCTCCTCTCTCCTCTGTCTCTCTCTGTCTCGTTCTGCTCTCTTCTGTCTGCTCTCTCTCTCTCTCTCTCTCTCTCTCTCTCTCTCTCTCTCTCTCTCTCTCTCTCTCTCTCTCTCTCTCTCTCTCTCTCTCTCTCTCAGTTTTTGTTTGTTGTTGTTGTTGTTATTCTTTTACGTAGTATTGTGTCGAGTCCTACATAACCTGATGCTGTGTATGTTATTGAATTCATTCGCAGATTTACTTTCTGTGCCGAAAACGCTTTGCTGTTTCGTGATCGCTCGATGTTTATGTATTGTTATCTTGTGACAATCTTGTGATTGTGATTGGTCATGCTAAAAAATAAACGTTTTTGCTTATATTAACGAGGTGTTCGTGTGTGTGTATGTGTGTGTGTGTGTGTGTGTGTGTGTGTGTGTGTGTGTGTGTGTCGTGTGTGTGTGTGTGTGTGTGTTTGTGTGTGTGTGTGTGTGTGTGCGTGTGCGTGCGTGCGTGCGTGCGTGCGTGTGTGTGTGTGTGTGCGTGCGACCGTGCGTTGGTGTGCTAGTGTATCTATGCATGCGCGCGTGTACGTACCCTTAAATGCGTGCGCATCTTTCAACAGCCTCAGCATTTTCATTATTTAAACACAAGTTAAAGCTCAACAGAGTTAAATAATTTCTCGTCAAATCTCTCTCTCTCTCTCTCTCTCTCTCTCTCTCTCTCTCTCTCTCTCTCCCTTCTTCTTCTTCTTCTTCTTCCCCTTCTCTTTCCTTCTTGTCTGTTGTGGGTGGGGGGGGGGGGGGGGGGGGGGGTTCAACGAGACTTAATACCGTAGCAAAGAGTCTGCGGAGACCGAGAGTACATAGTTAAGACATCGCACTCCAGATGCCACTCCACGAGTCGTCCGACGCTTCAGACGTAGAGCGTCAGTGTATCACAGCCAGTGAAGTTCCTCAACCAAAACCACCTCCCCGTCAGAGCTCAGGAGCTGTGTGAAAGCCGAGGTGGACGTCCTGGGCTCCCGTCCCTAATAAACCTTCAGTGGACGTAAAGCAACACTTCAACACCTCCTCGTTGACAGCTGCGTGAACAAGTGCATGCAGGCACCCTGGCACGGACACCCACATACGTATATGTCTCATTAATTTCATCCGCACACAATTTCCGTGTGAAGCTGTGTATGAGAGAGACGCTTTCTTTGTGATGGAACTAAAAACCCGATTCTTCAACTATCACACAGCGAAATTTAATTACCACTTCAGTGTGGAGAGGAGGTCGATACTCTGTCGTAGAGTCCTTTCAGTTTAAACGAGTAGTTCTTTCCGTTTTGTTTCTCCAATTTGTATCCTCCGTCTTCAGTTCTCGTCTCTTGTTCTGCTTCCTCGTTTTCGCTTCCTCCATTGTCTTCTCTCGTCTTTCGTGGCCTCCATTCTTCCTTTCTGCTCTGTTCATGTTACGACTGTCTTCTTCTCTCCTTTCGAATCCTGCGCTCTCTTCCTGTTTCTGTCTCTCATTACTTTGCTTCCCTCCGTTCCTTATCCCTTTTTTTTTTCATTCTCTCTTTTTTCCCCCGCCCCTCTTCAGTCTTGTTCATCTCCTTCTCTCATCTCACGTCCTGCGTTCTCTTCTTCTCTCTCCCACTGTGTTACATTGTTCCTCTCCTTTTCTTGCCTCTACTCACCCTTCTCCCCCCCCCCTCCCCCCCCCCCCCCCCCCCACCCCACCCCGCCCCCTCCCCCCACCCCAAGAACTCCAAGCACTAGTTTACGACATCCTTCCTCTAACCACTGCCATAACTGGTTACGCCATATGTCTCGACGAAAAACCGTCTCCTAACGCAGTTTTTCGTTGGTGCTCAAACGGCTGTAAGTTTGTAACGGACAACTCCAGTTATATCAGGCGTTGGCTTTTATAACTGCCCACGTTGCTTACGCCAGCACTGATAAAACTCAATTCGTTTGAACTGAGACGAAACTCTTTTCTCTTTTCTGTTTTTTTCCCGGGGCGGATGTGTCTCATGTTTACGTGCGCGTTTGGAGGCTTCCACAGTCTTGTTAGTACCCAAACCTTTCGGAGGGCGCTGACCGCGTCGGTAGATAAAGGGTGCCCCTTCAATGGCGTAACCAGTTCTGGCAGAGTTTGGAGGAAGGTGCCGCGAAGCGATGCTCGGAGTGTGATAGTACCCGAACCTTTCTGAGGGTGCTGACTGCGTCGGTGGACAGTGTGCAGAGATAAAGTGTGCCCCCACACTCCGAGCATCGCTTTCCGGCACCTTCCTCCAAACTCTGCCAGATTTAGTTACGCCACTGAAGGGGTACTCTTTATCTCCACCGACGCGGTCAGCGCCCTCCGAAAGGTTCGGGTACAAATATGACTGTAGAAGCAACCTAGCGCCAAAGCACGCGCGTAAACATGAGACGCATCCACCCCGGGTAAAAAAAGAAGTTCCGTCTCGATCACAAACGATTTTGGTTTCATTTGAGCTGGCGTAAGCAACATGGCAACATAAAACAAACGTCTGATATAATTTTAGTTGTTTGTAACAAACTTACTACTGTTTGAGAACCAACAAAAAAACCTGCTGGTTAGCTGACAGTTTTCTGGACCCTATGGCGTAACTAAATACGGCAGTGGTTGAAGGAAGGATGTGGCGTAACTAATACGGCAGTGGTTGAAGGAAGGATGTCGTAAACCAGTGTTTGGAGTTTTGTGTGCGCCTTCAGTGTAGCGTAAGCAATCCTCGCAGAATTTGGAGGAAGGTGGCGGAAAGCGATGCTCGGAGTGTGCTTTCCCCCTTCTCTTCTCGTCTTCTCTGTCACCGCAAGTGTCTGTTTGAACTTTTGCACCTCTCATCGTATTCTCATCTCTTCTTTCCCATCTCATTTCGTGTGTCATCTGCCATGCTCCAGCTACAGCTTCCGACAACCTCTTCACTCTGTTCACCTACTTTTTTCTGTTCTTTTCTTCTTCTTTTTTTTTTTGCTTTTTAAAATGTTTTTTGTAGATATTATATGCAGAAACCATCAGCATCCATTCACAAAATCACATTATACATTTCAGTAATAAGAGCGGATGAAATATTCACCCTTAGCAGCTGTAGAAGAAATAATGTGGAGAGGAGACAGAAAGACAGACAGACAGACTGAGACAGAGAGACGGCACTCACACACACACACACGCGCGCGCGCACGAACACACACGCAAACACACACACACACACACACGCACGACACGCACGCACGCACGCACGCACGCACGCACGCACGCACGCATGCACTAGACCGGCCAGAATGGTGAGGATGCAAGAGTGTCATAAACAATACATTCTAACTTTCTGACAAAGGCACGAAACAAAAGTTTGTGCCCAAACAGTTTACAATCATGAAACAACAACAACGACAAGAAAAAGAGCCGTCATAATTCTTGGCGTTAGCTACTTCTAATAGTTGGTATTACTGTTTGTCGTCTCGTGCTATTCAAATCCTTATCCGTCTGTGCACCTGCTTTCTGTGTTCGCCTGCCCATAGTGTCTACCTTCCGGCTCATTCTGCGTCATTGTTCCAAAAAACCCTTCAAACAGAGATACTGTTGGTGAAGGCAATCACAAGAAATAAAGCAGCGAAGTCAGTGGTGACATTCAGCAACCTCTAACACTTCATCAGCCTCAAAGAACAGGACATGGCAATGCTGGTCAAGGTCACTAAGCAGGCTGATTGGCGGTCCGGGCACACTTCGAGGTGAAAGCAGTCAAAAGCCTGGAGGCCATCCAGTGCGACCTCTTGAACTCACTCGCTGAGTCAAGAGCTGCCGACCCACGCTTTCTGCAACATCCGGCAGACTAGCTGATCAGCTTCCGGGCCAAGATTGACAAGCCGGTTCCATTCGTCATTTCTTCCGGCTGCTGTCCGCCTTAGCTGCGTCCAAGGAAGTGTTGGGGACTAGGTCCTCATACTGTTTTGCCACTTTTTAGATACAGATGCACATTATGTTTATTTTTTCAGAAGGATTTTAAGTTACGTTTTTTGTTTTTGTTTTTTTTTGTTGTATATTTAATTAATTTAGTTTTAATATATGCAAAAATAGTGCCTTTTTTTCCAGTTAAAGTATCATCAAACAAAAACGAACCGTATTACTACCAAATCCTTCTGACAAAATTAAGATAACTACCCATACAAGCACCATGCAAAGTTTAATTTCTCTAACTTTGTTCAAAGCTGAGCAAACCTTGGTTGTTGTCAAGGCCCAAACATTGCCGATTTTCATCAAAATTGCTCAAAACAAAGGCAACCTTAAATCAGTAAGCAATCGTTATTGACAATTTATATATAGTAAAACCCATTTTTGACTCAAAATGTGTTATTTATTCGATAAAACACTGAAATTCAGCTAAAATCTCAAACTGAAAAAAAATGTGATTTTGGTTGAATTTGCACTACCGTGCCTGGCCTTAATCGCACCCGGGGTAGATGCGCCTCATGTTTACGTGCGTGCTTGGGCTGATTGGCGATCCGGGCACAATTCGAGGTGAAAGCAGTCAAACGCCTGGAGGCCATCCAGTGCGACCTCTTGCACTCACTCGCTGAGTCAAGAGCTGCAGACCCACGCTTTCTGCAACATCCGGTAGACTGATTAGCTTCCGGGTCAAGACTGACAAGCCGGTTCCGTTCGTCATTTCTTCCGGTTGCTGTCCGCCTTAGCTGCGTCCGAGGAAGTGTTGTTTTACCACTTGAAAAAAATAACTAACTTGTTATTGCCTTTCTTAATCTAATTAGTTCCTTTTGAAGTAATAACTTACGTGTTCATCATGTACTAGCTTACCTCTGTTTTGCTTTATTACCGCTTTTACATTGAATGATTTAATTGGAGTAATTTCAGTTCAGTCTGCATTTGCTGTGATTTATAATACCGGGTACGATTAGGGGGTGGTGTATTTATTTTATTATGACTTGTGTTTTAGCATGGTGCCTCTGGTTTTAGGTTTTTGTTGTTGTTGTTGTTGTTGTTGTTGTTGTTGTTGTTTTGTTGTGTGTGTGTGTGTGTGTGTGTGTGTGTGTGTGTGTGTGTGCGTGTGTGTGTGGTGTGTGTGTGGTGTGTGTGTGTGTGTGTGTGTGTGTGTGTGTGTGTGTGTGTGTGTGTGTGTGTGTGTGTGTGTGTGTGTGTGTGTGTATGTGTGTGTGTGTGTTTAGTGAGTGTACTTGATCGTTTGATAGTGTTGGAGTGTGTGAGCTGCTGGTATGTATGAATAAATGAGTAAAACTTTGTTTGACTATATTGTGTATGGTTTTCATCGTTTTACTATAGTGTATATATTTACGTATTACGTTGTAGTTTTATGCAGTCGATAGGTACACTTCTATGTCTGCACACATAGACAGTAAAGATTCTGTGTTCTGTATAGAGAGGAGAGAGAGAGAGAGAGAGAGAGAGAGAGAGAGAGAGAGAGAGAGAGAGAGAGACAGGCCAGTACAGGCGCCTCTGCATAAACTCCTGTTATCACAGCCAGGAGCCTCACATGGGTCAAACGTGCCGCGTTTGCTGATTACCGTACTTATAGCAGAAGTAGCGCTGGCACGTTTATAAATGGAGATAAAGAGCAAAAGACACACTGTGAACAGGCTGTGAAAAGTTTGTTGGGGAGACGGGGAATGGCCAGATTATTGGCGGAAACTACTGACAATGTTTTCACTTTTAGAATGACTTTGCTGGACACACACACACACGCACGCACGCACGCGCGCGCGCGCGTGCACACACACACACACACACACACACACACACACACACAGCGCCACACACACACACACACAACACACACACACACACACACACACACACAGATAGATATACGCGCACACACACACGCACGCACGCACGCACGCACGCACGCACGCACGCACGCACGCACGCACGCACATCGCAACAAATAATCTTACATAACAATACTAAGAAACGTAAGGATAATAATAAATAACTGTTACGGGAAATCATGCAT
>JABMCL010001781.1:815000-817500 GCA_018857735.1 Alviniconcha marisindica
AAGCGTGTGCAGAATTTGTTTGTGTCCAGACAATGGTATGGCTGCCAATGTCTGGGATTGTTAACGTGCGCACAGATGTTGACGCGTGTGATTACACACGGGGTGCTCACCCTTGTTGATGAGATACGGTGCTGCAGAAATTACCGCTAGTAGTAGTAGTATCATCATCATCATCATCATCACCATCATCGTCTCTTAGTGGTGTACTGTTCCAGATGCCCATGAATCATTCTTAAGAAGAGTCATGATGGAGGTCATGTCGGGCCATGAAATGCAAGGCGACATAAGGCACAGTATTGACCTGGGGGTTATTCTTGCTGAGATAGACCACGTCGGGTAAGGATGAGATCAGGTTGGAATGGGCAGCTGCGGCAGTCCGACTTCGCTTTCGATTGCTTGACCGGCTGTGACCTGGCGCCCTGCTAAACACTCCAGGTCAATACTTACGTGTGTCCTGTCTCGCTTTCCGGTTTCGTGACCCGCCGTGACCTGTCGTTAAGAAAGGGCTATAACCGACCAGAGCCTGGAACGAGAGAGGGTCGTGAGCCGGTTTGGCCTAGCCACACACACACACACGCACACACACACACACACACACACACACACACACACACACACACACACACACACACACACACACACACACAACACAACACACGCACACACAAACACACACAACACACACACACACACACGCACACACGCACACACGCACACACACGCACGCCCCACAACACACACACACACACACACACACACACACACACACACACACACACACACACACACACACAACACACACACACACACACACACACACACACACACACACACTGTCACACTGTACAGACTGATGGGAGTGAAGGACAATGTGGCTTAACTGAAATATTCTGAGAAGAGAAATGTCTTGATTTGCCTTTTGAAGGAAGAAAGAGTAGCAGAGTGCCTGATGTCTTGGGGGAGATTGTTCCAGATGTGGGGGCCAAAGTGTGAGAAAGTGCGAAAACCATGGGTTTTGCGGTTGAAGCGTTGGATTTGGAGCATGCGTGTGTCTGCCGAGGAGTAGCGTTAACCAAAATCTGGCAGAGTTTGGTGGAAGGTGCCAGAAAGTAATGCTCGGAGTATGGGTATTGTTTCATGGCGGCAGGATCAAACCTGAGGTCAGGTTTCCGGAGCACACTCCGAGCATTGCTTTACGGCACCGTCCTCCAAACTCTGCCAGATTTGGTTAACGCTCCTGAAGGGGCACTCTTTATCTCCGCGCAGCTGTCCACCGACGCGGCCAGCGCCCTGCGAAAGGTTTGGGTACTAATATGACTGCAGAAGCAACCTAGCGCCCAAGCATGCACGTAAACATGAGACGCATCTACCCCGGGTAAAAAAAATAGGTTCCGTCTCGATTCAAACGATTGTGGTTTTATTTGAGCTTGCAACATGGCAACATAAAGCAAACGTCTGATATAATTTCAGTTGTTTATAACAAACTTACTATTGTTTGCGCACCAACAAAAAAAAACTGCTCGTTAGCTGACAGTTTTCTGGGACTTATGGCGTAACTAAATACGGCAGTGGGTGAAGGAAGGATGTCGTAAACCAGTGCTTGGAGTTTGTTTCCGGAGCCGTGTGCCGAAGGCAGATTGGTTCACGGGTGATGCGGCAGTACGTGTGTTTTTTGGAGTGTCCATGTTGGGAATATTGCCAGGGTGTGCATAGACATGCTCGCCTATAGTTACGGAAAACTCAGTGACCAGCTGACACTTAAACAACAGTTAAACGGTGAAAAAACGATGAAAATGAGATGTCAAGCTACAAAACGACACTTAAACAACAGTTAAACGGTGAAAAAACGATGAAAATGAGATGTCAAGCTACAAAACGACACTTAAACAACAGATACATGGTTTAAAAAAAAAGGGGGGATGGAAAATGAGATGAAAAGCTCGATCAGAAGGTGCCTGAGATTCGCACACGGTCGCCGCAGACGTCGGTAACTCGCTCATCGGCGGTTCATCGGGCGGGAATAACAGCGAGATGAGATGACAGACAACGACAAATCACGGGACGACGATGGCCGTGTATAATTGTAGGTTGGTCTCGGGGAGCAGGACCTGGATGTGAGGTCTGTGTGCGTTACCCCTTCACTGCCACAGCCTGTAAAACATTTTCGGGCTGAAAGATGCACGGGCGCGCCTGCAGACAGTATATTTTCCAATCCTCTAACAATCTACTTTCAGTAGTGTGCATTTTGATGAAAATCTTTTCAACTGCTGAAAACAAAAGAAAAAGATGGCTTAAGGATTTGACATTTCGTACTTTTATTGGTCGTTTTCCAGTAACATCGTGGCAGTGAAGGCGTTAACACTGCCGTCGTGTGGACGCCTCATCCACTCGCTATGTCTGCCTCCGCCGTGATTTTTTTTCTTCTTTTTTTTCTTTTTCTTTTAGTCTGTAACTTGGCTTCTGTTTGAACAAGAGAGAAGAGAGATGAAGTTAGCTGAGG
>JABMCL010001781.1:822500-825000 GCA_018857735.1 Alviniconcha marisindica
TGTGATGATTGGCTGGAATTTTCGGGTGGTTGACAGCCCAAACTCCTATATAGTTATGGTCCTTATTTGCGTTGATAAGCTACAGTAAGAGAGTTTGCACTTCCCTAAGAAAGCACATTCGACGGATTTACTTTACAAAGAAAGCGGAAAGATTCTGTTCGTACATATTCAGATTTTTTGCAACAATTCTCCCAGTCGCAAGTTATGGAATGCCAGATGCATACGAACGCGTCTTCGGAAATTTGCGTATAGCGTGCTATTTGATATAGTCTGAAAGTAAAATCAACCGGTTTAAATATTTCAGCTCTCCTTTAAAACATGGCGGTTACTTTAGCGAGGACAGGGTAAAGTAATAAAAACTACACTGTTTGGGTATCGTTATAATGTAATTAATTTAAAAGACTATTTATAAAGTGCCTTGTAGTAGTACTACTGCTAGAGACAGTAGAAGTTGTAGTAGTGTGTAAATTAAGTTTTGTATAGTCAGTATGCTTGTGTGTTTGGATTCCTCTATGTGTGTGTGTGTGTGTGTGTGTGTGTGTGTGTGTGTGTGTGTGTGTGTTGTGTGTGTGTGTGTGTGTGTGTGTAGATATAGTCTCTACGGACAGAATTTGCGCTTTATAAATACTTTGATCATTATTATTATTATTACTACCACTGCTACTAGCTGTGGTGGTAGTGGTATTAGTAGTTGTTTTCTTTTCTTGGTCCACCCTTCCCCCTTCCTTCCTTCGTTTGATGTGTTGCTCAATGTTGCTGAGCAAGCAGTCACTATTCCCGTGTCGACCAGAATGTCCCAGAGTTATGGATGCACGATGCAGATGGATATCTGGCTGCCGGGCTCCTAAGAAAGACTGGGTGGCATGGTGGAAGAATGGATCATGGTCTCTTTCTTGTCCGCAAGCAGTGTTATGAAATATGCGTGCACTGGCCAATGGAAACAAAGCAAACTACATATTGGTTTCTGCTGCTGCTGCTGCTGCTGCTGCTGCTGCTGCTGTTGCTGCTGCTGCTGATTATGATGATGGTGGTGGTTAAGATGGTGTTGCTGATGGTCATGATGTAAAATACACATTGGTTTCTGCTGTTGATGTGCTGTCCCTGTTGCTGTTGCTGCTGTTGCTGCTGCTGCTGATGATGATGATGATGATGATGGTGGTGGTGGTTACGATGGTGTTGCTGATGGTCATGGTGAAAAATACACATTGGTTTCTGCTGCTGATGCTGCTGTCCATATTGCTGCTGCTGTGGCTGCTGCTGCTGTCCCTGTTGCTGTTGCTGCTGCTGCTGCTGATGATGGTGGTGGTGGTTAAGATGGTGTTGCTGGTGGTCATGATGGAAAATACACATTGGTTTCTGCTGTTGATGCTGCTGTCCCTGTTGCTGCTGCTGCTGCTGCTGCTGCTGCTGCTGCTGCTGACTGATGATGATGATGCTGATGATGATGATGATGATGATGATGATGATGATGATGATGATGATGATGATGATGGTGGTGGTGGTGGTGGTGGTGGTGGTTACGATGGTATTGCTGGTGGTCATGATGGAAAATACACATTGGTTTCTGCTACTGATGCTGCTGTCCCTGTTGCTGCTACTGCTGCTGCTGCTGCTGATGATGATGATGATGATGATGATGATAATGGTGGTGGTAGTGGTTACGATGGTGTTGCTGGTGGTCGTGATGGAAAATACACATTGGTTTCTGCTGCTGACGCTGCTGTCCCTGTTGCTGCTGTCCCGGCTGCTGCTGTCCCTGCTGCTGCTGCTGATGATGATGATGATGATTATGATGGTGCTGGTGGTTAAGATGGTGTTGGTGATGGTCATAACACGACGATAGATTGTGGTGAGAAGCAGGAGCTGTAGAAATGGCGGCATAGAGCAACAGCAAGAGAAACAATGACAACTACAGCAATTATTGCTACTACTACCACTACTACTACTGCTACTGCCGCGGCTACTGCTACTACTACTACTGCTGCTACTGCCTCTGCTACCTCTACTACTACCACTACTACTGCCACTGCTACTACTGCTGCTACTGCTGCCACTACTACTACTACTACTACTACTACTACTACTACTGCCACTGCTGCTGCTACTGATACTGCCACTATTACTACTCTGCCTACACACATGCTACTGCTACTACTGCTGCTGCTGCTACCGCTACTACTACAACTACTATTACTACTACTGCTACTGCAACTGCAGCTGCTACAACTGCTACCGCTGCTGCTGCTGCTGCTGCTGCTGCTGCTGCAACAGTTTTTTCTTCTTCTTTTTTTCGTATTTAAATGCGGATCCAGAATTTGAAGAACTAGCTAATTCACGAACGTCTCGGGAAGAGGACTGTAGGATCCCAAACCAATCAGGTCACTAAATGAAGCATGAAATTATATCTTTCCCGTTGATTGATTTTAGCTTAAACGCACTGAGCATGAGGCCGAAGCCTGACACTGGGAGGATTTTGCGCTCCAGCTTACACCACCGTCGG
>JABMCL010001781.1:832500-835000 GCA_018857735.1 Alviniconcha marisindica
TGGTAAGATAATAAAGTAATCTTAGACTTGAACTTTCCACGACTAATCGGAACGGGATAAGTAAGCCATTTCTTTTTACTACTGGATGGCAGAGCCTTAACCCCTTCACTGCCATGGTGTCACTTGAAAACCGCCAATGCAAGTGCGGAATTTGAAACCATTAAGCCTTTTACTCTTCTTTTTTGCACTGGCATATGAAAGGATTTTCATCAAAACGCATAACACTGATTGTTACAGATCCGGAAAATATACTGTTTGCAGGCGCGTCCGTGCATCTTTCAGCCCGGAAAATTTACAGGCTGGGGCAGTGAAGGGGTTAATAATCAACACTTCTGTCTTATTCTCTCGCATGTTGACACGTACTGCTGTCTTGCTGTCTTCTTTTTGCTCAGAGTTTGGCGAGCTCGCCGCTTTCTTATTTCCTGGAAGCTACAGTGGGTAGGTACCCAGTACAGTTGATATAGGTACCCACTGCTGGACTTCTCGTCAGTGCTGCCCGACCTCTTCAAGGTTTTCTGTGAGACGAGGGAGTTTGTATTGCTGGTGTGACCTCGAGGACCGACAGTGCATCGGCCAGGAAAACAACCTGTTGACATTCGTTGCTGCCGTCTCTGACCATTGTTTCTGGCTCTCGTCAAGGCTCAACGGTGGATGCATGAATAGGAGCGGAATAAAGGTTTGGGATGAACAATTAAGTAAAAGAGGAGCCTTGAGAGTTGTCAAGAGATATAAAAGATCCCGTATGAGTCGATGTCTCGATGAGACTGTTTGTCGTTGGTCGAGATGAAGGTTCATTGACGTACGGGTAATTACTGCCCAGATTCTTTGTGTGATCCGTACAATTCTTTCCATCAGAATCGCGGACTCTGGAACTCTTTCTGTGTCGTTTGGTGATCCAAACAAAAACATAAACAAAATCGAAGAAAGAAGTCGAAACTTGGGAAATTGAAATTATAATAGAGAATTAGATATGCGACAGTAGATAAATTGTTAGCCTATCCTGGAATCCAGTCCATACAATTAGTGATGACGGTGATGATGATCAGGAGGAGGATTTGTTTTTATTGCGTATTACCGAACAAGCCAAGGAGTAAGAAATAGTGTGTGTTTTTTCCCGGTTTTTTGTTTGTTTGTTTGTTTGTTTTTATTGTGTAATAATAACAAGCTTATAAACCTACACTGAGAGTCGATGTTCCATGATCTGTCCTTGTGTTTTATAGTTACAGTCAAAATTCGGTATCATCGTGCGAGTACACGACATAATTATAGGGAGTATAAATGTGTTAGCATATGCGCGTATATGTGGTCCTGTGTGTGTGAGATATAGAAGAAATTAAACTATATGTATGGATACAAATACAAATGTATATAAATGGTTGCTTGTTGACTGCACATTTTTTTGAAATTTTAATTTAAAAATGATTATTGGTGCAACTTGCTGACACATGTTGTTAGCACGATCATTGTAGGATCAGTCTAACGTCACTTATGTGAAAAGACTGTAAATACAAAAGAAGAAGAAGAAGAAGACTGGGAATGCAGTCCATAAAGCCTTTTCCATCAGCTGGCTGACTGTGGCACCGTGTCTGCCGACGTACCCTCCGCTGCCGTCCACGTCTTCTTTCACCTCCGGTCTCCACAGGGACCGGTGACTTTTAACCAAATTGAACTTCCCTTGCCAGCCGGATAATGTTCGCTGCAAACGTAACCAAATTCCGAATTTGCCGAATTACCTTTTAAAAGATCAGAGGACCGTAGCACTCTCTCGGCACTCGTTTTAGCGCACAGTCTGGTCGGTGGATCAATTCCTCGACGACCCCGGTGATCTATGTGCAGTTAAAAACGGGCATACAATCTTAATGCGCCGATGCACGAGACACTTTGGCCGTATTGTTGAGGAGCACCGTTCGAACCTCGTGCTGCATTGCCTTCCACACGATACAACCGAAACTGATGAGTTAAAGCAAGACACGGTCGACGTATTCAGTCTTGATACTCGAGAGTTACCGCCCCTTACTTGTGACCCCCCCCCCCCTTCTCTCTCTCTCTCTCTCTCTCTCTCTCTCTCTCTCTCTCTCTCTCTCTCTCTCTCTCTCTCTCTCTCTCTCTCTCTCTCTCTCTCTCTCTCTCTGTTTTGTCTGCTTGCCTTTTTCTAGCTCCCTCTTTTTCTGTCTGCCTATCTCTGTGTCTCTGTCTCTCTCTTCCTTGCTTGCTACGTATGCGTATTATATGCTATAGCAACATACAGGTAAAAAAAAAGTGACAAGTGAAAATATCCTCCTCTTTGTGTACGTGTATGTGTGCGTGCGTGCGTGCGCGCGTGCGTGTGTGCATGCGTGCGTGCGTGCGTATGTGTATGTGTTTGTGTGTACGTGTGTGTGTGTGTGTGTGTGTGTGTGTGTGTGTGTGTGTGTGTGTGTGTGTGTGAAAGTAAGTAGCACTGTGGGGTATATTGTAATTGGATCAGGGTCGGGATACCTGGGATCTCACCGTAACCCGG
>JABMCL010001781.1:840000-857500 GCA_018857735.1 Alviniconcha marisindica
CTAACCTCAACCTCTAGCCTTCCCACCTTTTACATAATTTATGGGTCGGCGGGCTTTACAGTAAAATCAGTGTCAGTCACCCTCCTTCTCCCCCGTTTCCTCTCTCTTTCCCTCTCTCCCATTCTTTATCTCCCTCTTTCTCTCCCTCACCTTTTTTGTCTACCCTTTCCCCCTCCCCCCCCCCCCTCTCTCTCTCTCCCTCCCCCTTTCTCTCTACCCCTTCCCCTCTCTCCCATTCTTTATCTCCCTCTTTCTCTCCCTCACCTTTTTTGTCTACCCTTCCCCCCCCCCTCTCCCTCCCCCTTTCTCTCTACCCCTTCCCCTCTCTCGCGCTCTCTTTCTCCTCTTTCACTCCCTCCCCTTTTTTTCACTTCCCCCCCCCTCTCTCTCTCTCCCCCCTTTCTCTCTACCCCTTCCCTCTCTGCTGTCTTTTTTCCTCTTTCTCTCCCTCCCCTTTTTGTCTACCCTTTCCCCCTCCCCCCTCCTCTCTCCTCCCCTCCCCTTCTCTCTACCCTTCCCTCTCCTCTCCATTCTCTATCTCCCTCTTTCTCCCTCTCTTTTTGTCTACCCTTTCCCCTCCCCCCCCCCCCCCTTTTCCTCCCTCCCCCTTTCCCTCTCCCTCTCCCCCTTCCTCTCCCTTTTTCTTTCCCTTTCTTCTCTCCCTCCTCTTTTCTGTCTTCCCTTCCTCCTCTCCCCCCCCCCTTCTTCCCCTTTCTCTCTACCCCTTCCCCTCTCCCACTCTCTTTTTCCCTTTCCCCTTCCCCTGTTCTTTCCCTCCTTTTCCCTCCCTTTTCTGTCTTCCCTCTCCCCCCCCTTTTTCCCTTTTCCCTCTTTCTCTCTCCCCTTCTCCTCTCCCTCTCTCTTTTCCCTCTTCCTCCCCTCTCTCTCTTCCCCTTTTTCTCTACCCCTTCCCCTCTCCTTCTCTCTTTTCCGCTCTGCCCCTCTCTCTCTTTCCCTCTTTCTCTCCCTACCCTTTTATGTCTACCCTTTCGCCTCCCCTTCTCTCTCTCCCCCTTTCTCCCTCTCCCTCTCTCTTTCCCTCTCTCCTCTTTTCTATCTCCCTATTTCTCTCCCTCCTCTTTTCTGTCTACCCCTTCCCCTCTCCCTCTCTCCACTTCTCTCTCTTACTCTCCCTCCCTCCTTCTCTCACCCTCCCTCCTTCTCTCACCCTCCCTCTCCCTCCCTCCTTTATCTCTACTCCTTTCCCACCCTTTCTCCCCTCTTTGTGCCCCCCCCCCCCCACACACACACACACACCCCTCCTCTCTCTTCCGTGAATCACTGACCGGTGAATATATAGGTATCAAAAGCCGTTCTGTCGAAGTGGCTGTTTTTCAAATATTTCCGAAATCCAAAATAATGTCGTGAGTATGTGAATGGATGTTGATGCTTCTGTTCTGTGTATAAACTGAATAAAAACGATATGTCGTGACCAATTAAGAGAAAATTACACGGCGGAGAAGATGTGGTGTTCCTCAGATTGGCAGCTCCGATCTGGAGTTGACACATTTTTAGACCGCTGGGTTGATGGCGGTAATGTCGATCACTGTGTCATTTGTCTAATAATGTATGATTGACGGTCGGAGCAATGCAATTTTCTGCAAGAAAGAGCAGGAAATTTCAAACTACCCACTGTGGCGATTCGATCTGCTCTAACAGTGAACGGACGCGATGAAAACACAAAAAGGTCGCTTTAAAAGAACGCTTTCAGACAACACAAAATATGCGCAAATTTTCGGGTCCTCTGTCTCTTTCTGTCTCTGTCTCTCTGTCTCTCTGTCTCTCTGTCTCTGTCTCTCTCTCTCTCTCTCTCTCTCTCTCTCTCTCTCTCTCTCTCTCTCTCTCTCTCTCTCTCTCTCTCTCTCCCTCTCTCTCTCTCTCTTTCCCCCCCCCCCTCTCGTCTTCAAGCAAGGAACAGGCAAATGAGAGGAGCAATCGATGAGAGGAAACAAGTTTGATCTACTTACGTTTCAAATGGACAGTTACAAAAACTGTTTCGTTTCGTCTGGGGCAAAAACAACAACAACGGAAATCCCTTAAGGCTGCATTTATTACATCAAATTTTATAGCATAAAGTATCAGTATTGTGCATCTGGTTTACTTGTACTATCGGTATTGTACAAATTGTTTATGAATCAGATTGCTTAACTGCTGGTGAATAAACGAATGAATGATACTTTATAATGCGCATTGAAAAATCTTTCAAGGAAGGAATATTGAATGGTCACAGCGCAGGGGGTCGGGGAGCCTCCCTCCATACATTTTCACACACGCACACCAGGACCATGCGTACATGTCGATCAGCGGGGGAGAGTTGCCAACATGACTGATATCATCATCATCATCATCATCATCATCATCACTATCATCATCATCATCATCATCATCATAATCATCATCATCATCAGTACATTTATCGTGCGCTCATCAACGCCCTGAACGCTCACATCATACATAATACACACGTAGAGGACAGTCCGACCAAACCAATTTACATAAGGCATTATTTGGACACACACACACACACACACACACACACCACACACACACACACACACACACACACCACACACACACACACACACACACACACACACACACACACACACACACACACACACACAACACACACACACACACACACACACACACAACATGAAACACCACACACACACACACCACACAACACACAACACACACGCGCGGGCACACACACACACTACACACACACACAATTACACACACACACACCCACACACACACACACACACACAACACAACACACACACAAACACACCCACACACACACACACACACACACACACACACACCCCCCCAACCACCAAACACCCACACACACACACAACACACCCACACACAAAAAAAAAAACAACAACAACACAAAAAAAAACACCCACACACACACACCACACACCCCACCCACACACACACCCACACACACACACACACAACACCCCCACACACACACACACACACACACAAAACCCCCACACAACACCACACACACACACACACACACACACACCACACAACACACCCACACACACACACACACACAACACACCACACAACACCACACACCACACACACACACACACACACACACACACACACACACACACAACACACACCACCACACACACACACACACACACAACACACACACACACACACAAAAAAACTGTAGCAGAAACTGGGAATTGATATTAGTTGGGGCGGAAATACTGTGAGAAGATGTCCAAAATAATCTATTCTGATGTTTGAATTTTGTTTCGAAACTGTCGTTGCGGGTTGGCAAACAAACTTAAACTAAGGTCATTTCGCAGATAATTTGAAAAATACACTCGCGTTATAACCACACGCGTGGTTTCTGATCGTTTTGGATCTTTGATTTGTTACGTGCCATCAGCCGCACAGAGTCACTTCAGGGCAAATTAAGATTCACTGTGACTTCATACCAGGTCGAAACGCAAGTCACCAAAACGCAAGTAAAAAGCTGAATTAATGAAGGTGAATCCAATCAAATAAGATCATGCAATTCACTAACCAGCTTCAAAACATAACTTTATAGATGGATCAGAAGCAGATTGTTATAAATAACCACACACACACCCATTTAAAAATAAATAAATATATAATATGGTTTCTAATATATATATAATATATATGCATGTATAGTCTCCCAGTGATTTGATTTATTACTCTTTTGTATTGTTCATAATTATCGATTGGCATTGATGATCCCACTATGATCATATGTTTTATATATATATATATGTGTGTGTTTGTAACTGTTCCAAGGACAGGTTGAACGACAGGCATTCGTGCCTAAACCTTTATCCTTGTGTAATAAAGTTCAATCAATCAATCAGTCTCTCTCTCTCTCTCTCTCTCTCTCTCTCTCTCTCTCTCTCTCTCTCTCTCTCTCTCTCTCTCTCTCTCTCTCTCTCTCCTCCCCCCCCACCCCCCATCTCCTCACCTTTCCCTGTCACCCTTCTGTGCCATTTGAGCTTTACGTCACATAATATTCATTACATCACACCTATTGCACGTCATTGTCATGCCAACATTCTTACAAGCACTGAACAACAACTCAACCAAACAGAAGATATCTCATTTTTCGTCCTCTTAACCGTTTAACTGTTGTGTAAGTGTCGTTTTGTCGCTCGACGAAGGGGATTACCCGAAAACATTGGCAGATTGTGTGTCTGTGTCACAACAAATAAGCGTTCTTTTGAATCTTTTATGTCTTTGGACCGGAAGGATACATTAATGGGCGACTTAGCTGCGGATCGCCCCGCTTGGTGGCGCTGGGCCTATTTGGGGCTTTGACAAAGCTCAAGTCAGCTGCAAATGATCTCCCCTACACTAGCCAGGTGGCGCTGGGCCTATTTGGGCAGTGCAATGCTCAAGCCAGCAAAGCCGCTCATTAGAACAAGGAAGAAATTCCTTGCAGCGAGCCAAGTGTGCATGGCCAGGCTCTATACTTCCACCTACGTACTGCAGGCTTTAAAGGGAGAGCATTAATTTGTCAGCTCTGGTCTAGCTCTCAAGGGGAGGGCACCTCAATTGCTGCATCTGCAGTAGTCTGCGGCCGGCGGCCGGCGGATGAGGAAGTAACGTGAATTGCGTGTGAGCATCTAGATAGGTCAGTTATTGTTCCAGGACCAGACTAACCTACTTCAGGATCAAAGAGGTCCTCTGCCAGACAGCAGCCTTAATTTATCAAACAGACGGAACTCCGTTTTGGGAACGGAGATGTGGTAGTATGGCCAAGTGGTTCTGGCTCGGCACTGGGCTTGGAATCTGGCTCTGGACTGAGCCCGGAATCTGGCACTAGACTGGGACTGGAATCTGGCACTGGACTGGGCTATGAATCTGGCACTAGACTGGGCCTGGAATCTGGCACTGGACTGGACTAGGAATCTGGCACTAGGATGGGCTTGGAATCTGGCACTGGACTGGGCCCGGAATCTGGCACTGGACTGGGCTGTGAATCTGGAACTAGACTGGGCTATGACTCTGGCACTAGACCAGGCTATGAATCTGGCACTGGACTGGGCTATGAATCTTGCACTAGACCGGACTCTGGATCTGAACCAGGCTTGGACTTAAATAACTGGAAAATTATTTAGCTTCCACTTATGCCTGCCGGTTATAAGAGGCTGCATGATACATAGCACAGAAGAAAAAAAACGAGGTGCCACTTCAAACCGCACAAAGTCAAACCAAACGGAGCGCCGAAACGCAATTCATCAAACCACAAGTAATAATAATAATAATAATAGTAGTAGCAGTAGTAAAAAGTCTCATTCACTATTAGGACACTTAAAAATCCAGTTTATCCTTCCATTGGTTCTAACACACAGTATCTTACCTTTAAAGAGGATTTGGAGGAAATTGAAGTTGAATGAATCGGCAATGCAGAATTTAGAAAGGCAGAATTACTATCAACAAGGCGGAGCATGCTCAGCTGTGTATTCTCATTTGGTTTATGCGCATGTCTGGTGATGAACAATAACATTAATAATAATTATAATTATAATAATAGATTATTTATAGCACCCCATCTCGTAAGAGCCCAGAGCGCTTACAAGAAGATAAGGATACACTCATTTCATCACACACACACACACACACACACACACACACACACACACACACACACACACACACACACACACACACGCAAGCACGCGCGCACGCACGCACGCACGCTCGCACGCACGCACGCACGCACGCACGCACGCACGCACACACACATACACGCACACACACACACACTCACACACAGAAATCAATAAAGACTGATTCGTTTTGATTGGATGGGATTTGAACCGAGACACCGATGGGCCTGCTACGCAATGGAACTGTTGCATATTCAGATGGCCACAAGTTACTTCCGGAGAGCTACTGTATTGCCGAGGACCGAAATCTAGGTGAGGAGTGTGTGTGTTGGGGGGGGGGGGGGGGGGAGGGGGCAAGGGAGGTGGGAGGGATGGGAGAGAGAATCAGAGCGGCGTTTACCATAACAGCAGACTGTCTCTGTCTCACACTGTCTCTGTCTCACACTGTCTCTGTCTCACTCTGTCTCTGTCGGATTAATTCTAAATTTAAGTTGGGCATCGACGTCAGCTCTAAATTTGGCTTTTTCGCTAATTGTCGCATTTTATCTGACTGAAGTTATCTCCCTTTCAGCCCGACACTTGGAGTGCGTGAGGCCCCCGGAAATGGCGTTGTCGGATCTGTGGCCAGTATGCAATTTTATGCCCACTCTGCGACACAAATGTAGACGGATCTGTGGCCAGTATGCAATTTTATGCCCACTCTGCGACACCAATGTAGACGAATGCATAGCGTGCCTGCAGTGAAATTGAAGATAAAATACATCTTCCAGAGAAATACGTCAAATAATAAAGCGACAAGGTCAGAACTTTTCCCCCTTAAATGTATATGATTATATAATTTCGCCGCCATGGACAGTTAATGAAAAAAAGGATGATGTATGTATGGTGTATATCCTTATGAAGGATACAAAGCAGACATCCGTAAGCAGTGCTTCTTTCGCTCTTTCCGCGGTTCATCACCACGACCTTGTTCATGCCTCTCACCTACCACACCTACCACATCTTCGCGTAAGTTGCACAACGACGTTCACCCCCCCAGCCCCTAGCCCCCAGCCCCCGCCTCCTCCGTCGACGGTTGTCCTTTCCGGATGAAGTTAGCACAGTAGCATGTAAAATAATAACAATAATAATGTAAATTTTTCATGCGCTCAACAACGCCCTGAGCGCTCACGTGATACATATTAACCTAAATATGATATTCTATACACATGTAGAGCATAGTCCTACCAAAACAATTTACATAAGGTATTATACAAAACAAAAACAAACAAAAACGCACTACACACACACACACACACACACACACACACACACACACACACACACACACACACACACACACACACACACACACACACACACACACACACACAAACACACACACACAATGACTAGGAGAAACTGGGTACTGATATTAGTTAGGATGGAAATACTGGGAGAAGAGGAAGGTTTTTAGTTTGGCTTTAAAAGATGACAGGGTTGAGCAGTGTCTGAGGTCTTATGTGAATGAATTCCAAATGTGGGGTCCAAAGCAAGAGAAGAAGAGCGTGGTGTACGAGACGGAGTGTAGACATGCAGCAGTTCAGAGAGGTAAGCTGGACCAGAACCACTTAGAGCATCCTGGTCATTCTACCAAATGTGCAGGTGTCAGGTTACAGCTAAGCACAGATGCACTCAACGTGTATGGCTTGCAATTTAAGTGACACTGTAAACTCATTGGTGCATGGTTGTATGGTGTACACAGAACGTGCGCCGAGATGGCAGCAGCTTGACGCGGCACCAGCCATTTAAACGACCAAATAGCGCCGTAAGGTACGAGTGCACCACTTGGATCGATATTCAAAAACGCGGTGTACGATGCTACAGTCAGTCAGTCAGAATCACGACAATAGCGCAACGAGTCTAATCGAGAGCGGAGAATAGCGTTGTGTAAAAAGCGATCAGCAACGACCAACACGTTCCATTGCATCCCTTTATTTATTTTTATTTTTTTCTCCCACGCTTTGATGACAACACCGTTCGCAAAAGATGTTCACGCTTAATCTGTTTGGAATAATTAATACGTTTTCTTCCGGGTTCCGTCCCTGCCACAATAGATCTGAGGCACCGATGAAACAATCAGTGAAAGTCTGGAGAAGAATTGATTGTCCTTTAGCTTTTTTCATCGGCCTTGCGAGGTCTACTTGCAGACTCTGCTAACACGCCCAGGTACAGGGGGTGACGCAGTCGAGACCTTTACGAAAACAATAAGTGGTGTGGAGGAATTGTGACATTGTTGGGTGCGAGCGAGCTAAACCCGAACGGAAGACATTGGGCAAGGGAGGTAATAGTTGGCCAGGAAACGAGTTCAGTCCCTTCTGCTTGCTAGCTGTCTGCTTCCACAGGGAGTGGAGGGTGGCGGAGTCACTTCCCATTCATTCCGGTCGAGCTGCCCTCTGCACAGCTTCGTGAATATAGCGACGTAATTAAACATAACTGTATACAGGAACGTGTTCGTTCGAAGTAATCCAATTTAATGTTAAAAGGATTATCATCATCCATAGGATTGTTCTGTGTCAGGGAGATAGAGATAAAGAAGTGGTGTGTGTGTGTGTGTGTGTGTGTGTGTGTGTGTGTGTGTGTGTGTGTGCGTTGGTGTGAGTGTGAGTGTGTGTGTGCGTCTGTGCGTCTGTGTGTTGTGTGTGTGTGTGTGTGTGTGTGTGTGTGTGTGTGTGTTCTTGTTGTTGTTGTTGTTGTTGCTAAGCGGGTAGCATTGCCTTGTTTTCACTTGTCTCATATATTAAGGTATAAACACACACACACATACACACACACGCACGCACGCACGCACGCACGCACGCACGCACGCACGCACCCACGCACGCACACACACACACACATATATACACACGCAGACACACACACACCACACACACACACACACACACACACACACACACACACACACACACACACACACAAAACACACACACACACACACCGCCACACCACACACACTACACACACTGCCAACACCACACACACACACACACACACACACACACACACACACACACACACACACACACACACACACACACACACACACACACACACACACACGGGGACCCTGTTGTGTGAACTCATTATTAAGATGGGCAGGAAACAAGTGGAACACTCTGGGTTTATCGCACTGGCTTCTCTGGCAATGGCCGGCACGGAAGCGAGCTTTGAGATAACCAGCCTTGTCAAAACTGGTCTGTTCACGAAGGCCTGCCTGTCTCCAGCAGCCAAAGGCGATCAAAATAAAAACTGAAATGTGGAGGATTTTGTTGTGACAGATTCCGTTGATGTTATTTTCATTTCCTGGGGTATTTGACAGAGATCAGCAGCCGGTAGTGTAAACAAGTTCAGTAATGCTGCATGGTACATTGGGCAGAGGTCGAATGCTGAGGAGCTTTCCGATGGGGCAACGGCCTCTGTTGCTGAAGGCTGAATGACAGGCGTTACTGTAATCACACACACACACACACACACACACACACACACACACACACACACACACACACACACACACACACACACACACACACACACACACACACACACACACACACACACACACACCCCACAAACAAACAACACAAAACAACAACAAACAACACAGCAAGCAAGCAAGCAAGCAAGCGCACCGTTCACGCAGCACGACGCGCACTCCACCCCCAATACACACACGCACGCACGCACAAACACACACACACACACACAAAATACACCCCACGCACGCGCACGACGCACACACGCACGCACGCACACACACATACACTCTCTCTCTTCTCTCTCTCTCTCTCTCTCTCTCTCTCTCTCTCTCTCTCTCTCCCCTTTTTTTCTCCTTCTCTCCTGCTACCACACACAACATCCAGCACGCACGCACGCACGCACGCACACGCACGCACGCACGCACGCACGCACGCACCACACACACACACACACACACACACACACACACACACACACACACACACACACACACACACACACACACACACATACACACACAAACACACACACACTCACACACACCTGTACACACGCGTTGACACACATGAGTACATGCATAGACCGTTGGTGACCTTGCTAAATCACGCTACTTTACAATGCTGCATGGGTGACTGCTGTCTTTAAAGGGAAATAACAACCTCATAAGGTGCATCCAGGTATACTTTCTCAAACGGCTGGAAGCGCTCAGACAGACTCTGGCTTGGAGTTACGGATTTAGTTTTAAAATGCCTATTTGTCCAAGACCCAAACACATAACATGTTCAAAATAACGCTATTTATTAGGACAAATCCCAACATGCGAATTTTCGGTGTAATCTCCTTTGTCAAGCTACAAAACGACACTTAAACAACAATTAAATGGTGAAAAATGATGAAAATGAGATGAAGAGCTAATCCACTTATCTTTTTGGAGGTGAGCTATGTCCGTTGCTTGGAAGAATCCTTTGTCCGTTTGTCCAATCGTTTGCCAGGGCTGGCTGGCTGGCTTTGCCAAGGCTGGCTGGCCTGGAGCATACCGACGACATCATCGTGGTTTCGCCTGGGGTGGTCTTGGCACGCATCTCGCCTCTCGCCTTTCCTGTGACGTCATCTAACTTCCGTTTATCATCCAAATACCGTTCTAAGACAAAATCCTGAACTTGACATTTTGTGTGTGTGTGTGTGTGTATGTGTGTGATCTATTCCACACGGCGGACAAAAGAAGTTTTCAGACGGCTATTCCGTTTGTAATAGTTCAAAAATTCGTTTGAAAATCTTTTGAGCTTTTCTATGACCAATCAAGTAGCCTATATATACCCATTCCCAGGGGAGACCCTGTAGTGGCTAGAAATGGATTCATTTCCCTTTTGAAGCAGCAAGATAGGTTTAAAAACGTGGCCTTCTCCTGGGAATTGTGTATGAAAAGCCTTTATCGTTGAAATAGGAAAGATGGGCCTGGTATTGATTCCACTCAAGATCTAGCCACCTAGGTTTCTGCCGGTGTAACCCCCCCCCCTTCTTCCCCTTTCACCCCCCCCCCCCCCCGCCCCTCTCCCCCCCCCCCGCCCCCTCCCCCCCCCCCCCCCCCCCCCGCCCCGTCTCTCACTTTCTTTCCCCGATACCTTTACGATTTATTTTCTTTGTGCCGTTGTTTTAAGCGAGGTAAGGGAATTGTTCTCAACTCACAGAACCAGGAGAGGATATCTTCTTGCGGATCTAACATGATGGATTTTACCCACCCCTTGGTCTTTTGATGCTAGATGACATTTGCTAAGAGTGTACTTTCAAAAATGTCAAAGTCTCATTAGTGATTACAAAGGATAGCCGTAGATACTTGTACCCAGTTAACATTAGCAGCAGGCTTAGCAACTGCGCAGTTGCACCTGTGCCGGGGTGACAAATCGTGCAGCAAAAGCACCTATTGACTGCTTGTAACAATGTAGGAGGTATTTTCTAAAATACTGATGTTACGACTTCTATTGTTAAATTGATTGTTCATAATCCTGTGGGTAAGTTAATATAACTAATTACTAGTATATAGATTCCTCTTTCTTTTTTTTCCTTTTTTTTCCATTCTCTCCCCCCCCCCCCCCCCCCCCCCCCCACCGTTGTTTCTCTGTCTGTCTGTCTGTTTGTCTCTCTCTCTCTGTTTGTGTGTATGTGTGTGTGTGTGTGTGTGTGTGTGTGTGTGTGTGTGTGTGTGTGTGTGTGTGTGTGTGTGTGTGTGTGTGTGTGTGTGTGTGTGTGTGTGTGTGTGTGTGTGTGTGTGTGTGTGTGTAATGTCTAATGTCACCTGGCTGTGAACAGACATAAAATAAAACATTGACTGATTGATTTGACAGCGAATTGCCGTGAGCTTCAATCTTGTCCCGTGATGCTTATCAAATTGGGGAAGAGGCGTACTCGAGTATTTTTGTGTATTTAGAAAGACAGCTTAAAACACTATATTGCCATGAAATCGTAATCTACAAATATTCTTATGGACAGCTTTCCACTTCCCAATACGCTTTTAATATGATGTGTTGATCACAGACCAGGTTATGCTGCAAGATGTCTGTCTTTGTCGCGTTCTGAGTGCATGTGTGTGTGTGTGGGGGGGGGGGGGGTGTGTATTTGTCTGTTTGTACCTTCTGTCTGTCTGTCTGTCTGTCTGTCTGTCTGTCTGTCTGTCTGTCTGTCTGTCTGTCTGTCTGTCTGTCTCTCTCTCTCTCTCTCTCTCTCTCTCTCTCTCTCTCTCTCTCTCTCTCTGCCTCTCTCTCTCTCTCTCTGTCATCTTAGACCTCTTCTTCTCTCCATTACAACTCCGCCCAGTCTTCCGACTGCCTTCCGATCCCCCCCCCCCCCCCCCCACCTCCTTCTCCCTTACTGTTCTTTATAGAAAAGCATTGACTGCTTCTGTTTTCTTTTCCGATACTAGTCATATGAACTGATCAGATGTTCTGCTGCTTCATTTGCTCATATATGCTCATAATATGTAACTGAATGATGTATGGCATGTGTTCATCTGGCGCTGTGAGCACGCTATGTTTTGTGTGGAAATTCTCATGTATAACGTTTCACTCACTCATTCATGCCTATATGTATATAAATAATGCCTGTAATTTGATATCTGTTCATCATACTTAGCAAGGACTAGTTGTTAGATTTTTGAATGAACCTAAACTACAATCCTTGTAAATAAAGTTTTCGAGTTCGAGTTCTCTCTCTCTCTCTCTCTCTCTCTCTCTCTCTCTCTCTCTCTCTCTCTCTCTCTCTCTCTCTCTCTCTCTCTCTCTCTCATTAATTTGTACGCATACAATCGAAAACGAATCACCATTCGATACACACGAATTTTTAGCGGTCTCAGAAGGCTTTACAAAACATAATAGCTGCTATGTTTGGCTGAAAGGCTGATGGTTGACCAGCTGCGTCCTTTTAGCTACAAAGCGCACCTTTTTTTCTCTTTTTTTTCCCCCTTTTTTTTTTCTCTCTCTCTTTTTCCTCGCACGAAAGCACGGTTCGCTTATGCGGCGAACGATTGAGTGAAAATAGAAAACAATTGGAGTGAGGGTTTTGTTCAAGTCTGCACTACTGGACAAAACGGTCACGCCAGACACGTTCGAAATGAGGAGTGATCGAAAACGGACTATCCTCGCGCGCTCTCTATTGAGCCCACGTTTGATAGAAGGAAAACCATTGTCAATAGGATTTAAATGGATTTTTGCCGTGCAACAGACAAATTGATCTCTGGGATGAGATTTCAAACGTTTGTTGTTTGTCAAAAAATAAGTCATGTCAAAAAATAAGTCAACACACATACAGAGCGTGTGTGCGTGCGTGCGTGCGTGCGTGCGTGCGTGCGTGTGTGTGTGTGTGTGTGTGTGTGTGTGTGTGTGTGTGTGTGTGTGTGTGTCTGTCTGTCTGTCTGTCGGTGTTGGTGTTGTCGTCGTCGTCGTCATCGTCGTCGTCGTCGACGTCGTAGTCACTGCTGCTGCTGCTGCAGTTGTTGTTTGTTTGCTTGTTTGTTTTTGCTGCTGTTTTTTTGTTTGTTTGCTTGTTTGCTTCAAATTTGAACTCCTCGGGGCGCATCCAGACTGTTTTTATAGCTCTATACCGCGGAAGAGTGGAAACAGGTTGACTCTTGACGTATTTGGCACAGTTGCCACATGTGTCGACCTTGTTTGTGACGTCACTGATACAGGTTGCTAGGCTCAATATGGCAGCGCTCGCGGAAGTCATCTCCGCGACATTCGATCGTCGATATTATATTGACAAATAAGACTAGAAATCGAATGAAAAAGAGTTGTGTGTAATCTCTCTCTCTCTCTCTCTCTCTCTCTCTCTCTCTCTCTCTCTCTCTCTCTCTCTCTCTTATCATAGGGCCAGTGGTGTTTCTTCACTCGAGTTCCCCTTTAACAAAAGAAAGGGAGGAAGGAGGAGACGAACGAAAAGTTGACAGAATTTGTTGCTCCCGTCGTTCCAATTTTGCTGTCTCCCGTAGCGCTTTTCAGGACAGGAGAGCGGGACTGAATGAAGGGAGGTTTAATGCTGAGATTAACGCACTTTCGCTCCAGCCAAAAAAATGGTTTTTTTTATATATATTTTAATTCGGACAGGAGAAGAAGAAAAAAAGAAACGGAGAACAAAATTGGGTTCGAGGTGTAAATGACAAAACCAACTGTTTTGCTTTGCTATTCCGGTGTCGGTTCTGACAGGGCCTGACCCTCCCATCTCCTCCTACAGTCAGTTAGGGTTTGAATTTTATCACACAGAAAAAAAGGTATTGGGGATGGGGGTGGGGCGGGGAGAGGGGGCTATAGTCGAGGGAGGTACGGTGAGACGGACGACGGAAAATGGAAATCATAAGGAACGGTTACAGCAGCGCTGACGGAGTTTTATGTTATTCATGCCCGTTCCATCCGTATTCTATTATCATGCACTGTTGCTTTTTAGCACTGTAGATCACCATTTTTATACACGAGGGCGAGAACTCGGAATAACGATTAAAAACAACAAGGCTGATTTAGCTGCCATGTCGATACGGTGCTGTCGGAAGACAATACCACATGTTCAATCTACTCAGCATTGGCTTTGCGATTTTTATCCAGTCAGTGATACTGCTATTATAGCGCGAATTGCTCGGAGAATGGAACTTTGTAACTCTTCCCATAATAATAATAACGTATTCTTTTTCTCCCATATAGCCCATTACATTGGAGCGCATAGGTCATCACAAAGCAAAGAAGAAAAATACAGTCGAAGCAAACTCGCGTGAGAGTGCACACACACACACACACACACACACACACACACACACACACACACAACACAACACAACACAACACAACACAACACAACACAACACAACACAACACAACACAACACAACACACACACACACACACACACACACACACACACACACACACACACACACAGAGTCAATCAGTTGGATAGCTTGTAGAGGTGAGATTTCATAGATGATTAACTGAGATGACCTACATTTGCAAGGGTTCCTTTCCACACAGACAGTGCATTATGAGATCCACACAGACGATGCAGCCTAAGATCCACACAGACATTTCAGCATACGATCCACACAGACAGTGCAACATACGATCTACACAGACAGTGCAGCATAAGATCCACACAGACGATGCAGCCTAAGATCCACACAGACAGTATAACATAAGATCCACACAGTCGGTGCAGCCTAAGAGCCACACAGACAGAGCAGCATGAGATCTACACAGAGTGCAGCATGAGATCCACACAGACAGAGCAGCATGAGATCCACACAGACGATGCATCCTAAGATCCACACAGACAGTGCAGCATGAGATCCACACAGAGTGCAGCCTAAGATCCACACAGACAGTACAGCATGAGATCCACACAGAGTGCAGCCTAAGATCCACACAGACAGTACAGCATGAGATCCACACAGAGTGCAGCCTAATATCAACACAAGACAGTGCAGCATGAGATCCACACGGAGTGCAGCCTAATATCCACACAAGACAGTGCAGCGGTAAGGCGTTAGGTTGGTAAGCAGTAGGGCATGGGCTTCGATTCTCCTGTCTCTTCAAAAAGGTTGCGGTTTGTGGACCCTGTCTTGTCACTTTGGCTCTCGTCGCTGCCCATCTTAATGCAGGAGTCATTCTGGTGGTGACAGTGTAGCGATAATCTCACTCTCCCCACACCTCCATACCCCCCCCCTCCCCCCCACCCCCTCCCCCCATCTTCTCCCCGTCTCTAATAAGCCTCACTGTTTTTGTGGACGTGAAGCCCCATGTTTATTTACTGTTGCATCATGAGATCCACACAGACGATGCAGCATAAGGTAAAGCTATTAGACCAAGCGAGCGTGTCCGTAGAGACGGAAGACAAAGAAAGGACGTATAAGAAGAAGTTAATCAGCAACAGGATGAGGCCTAGAGCGCTTATGTAAAATCCACGAAGGGAGTTAATTACCGCTCGAACGGCGTCACGTGAACCCTGAATCAAAGACTCGAATCACCTCCGGTAACTCTCACCTGTCATACGAGTAAGCGCAGGGTACATAAACTCCTCTAGGCGTACATCCTCAAAGGACGTATTCCACAGTTTAATACCTCGTAATGTACCTTAGAGGACGTGCATTTTGGTGGACTGTATATACCTTGCGTTTACTCGCACGCCAGTTGAAACATACGGCAGGTGATTTGGATCTTTGTTGTTGTGTTGATGTGACGTCTTTCGAGCACTGTGTGTGTGTGTGTGTGTGTGTGTGTGTGTGTGTGTGTGTGTGTGTGTGTGTGTGTGTGTGTTGTTTAATTGTGGTGCATATATATATATATATATATATATATATATATATACCCACTCCCCTGTGCCCCGTCGAGTTCTTTGTAAAGCGGTCAGGACCTTTAAATAATTTTCGCTTTAGAAATAGTCGTTATTATTATTATTTAACTATTAGTGTGTGTGTGTGTGTGTGTGTGTGTGTGTGTGTGTGTGTGTGTGTGTCTGTCTGTCTGTGCATCAGTGTGTGTGTGCGCGCGCGCGCGTGTGTGTGCGTGTGTTTGTGATTAAACGTGGTGTACGAGAAGGTATGCAGCTTTGAGGTTTGACTGCCACGCGACCGCCACGTCAATAGTGGTGTGTGTGTGGGGGGGGGGGGGGGGGGGGGGGGGGGGAGGAAGGGAGGTGAGAGTAGGGGCTTACACCAGGATACACGAGGAATCGTCACTACGCTCAGATACCAGACTCCATAATACATGCGTGATGACGAAGCTGCACATGAATATCTCATCTGTTGAGAGCTCTCGTGTGGGTCGAGTGCTTTTCGGGTTTTCCGTGTCCCTTTGCGGTGCCACAAGGATGGGGATAGTCGATCTGCTGTCGACACTTCTGCACTTTTTAACAGACTCGATAAAGGTGCTGATACACGATCAGTTTCGGCCGTTGGTTTAGGATAAGGACCGTTGGAACCTCATGCGGTAAGTAAGTAAACATGGTGCTTAACATCCACAGAAACCATAAGGCTTATTAGGGACGGGGAGAAGGGGGGAAGGGGGTACGGGGGTGAGGTGAGAGGGAGGTTATATACTTATCGCTACACTGTTACCACCAGAGTGACTTCTGCATTAAGGTGGGCAGTGATGAGAGCCATTTTAATGTTTCGTTAATTGTGAGGGTCAAAGTCACAATTAAGACAGTGTCCACAGACCACAACTTTTGAAGAGAAAGGAGAGCCGAAGCGGATTCGAACCGAGATTTTTCTGCTTACCAGCCTAACGCCTTACCGCTAGGCCAAACCGGCTACAGCAGACACTGGCTGGTTAAAGCAAGGGGAAGGTCGACGTCTTCACCCTTGCCGCTACTCGACTTACCATCCCTTGTGACCTCCGGCCTTTCCTTCACTCCAGGCAGGTACTCACTGGCTGGCAGATGCAGCCGATCCGTTTGTAATACAACACGCTGTATTTGGAATGCACAAATTAAAACCGATGTTCCGAGCCGTTTTTGAACAGTTTCAACCGTATCTGTCAACTGTAAGGCTATGCCGACACACGATCCGTTTGAGATCAGGTTCGGACGGCCCTCCTGAACCATACGGCCGAAACGGTTCGTGTATCAACACCTTAAGGCGTGAAGGCAAACTGAAACAAAATACGAGGGCACGGGCACCCCGCTCCAGTGAGCATAAGTGGAAAGGATCGATGAAGCTGATAGTTTCTTCGAACACTGCCCAGAGCGTAGTTATGATACGTGGGTTAAAACAACGAGCGAGCAGAAAGTATTATGCCGAGGGGAGCCAAGTTTGCCCCAGCTCCCAAAACCACAAATAACCCAAAATAATGGGAAGGACAA
>JABMCL010001781.1:860000-877500 GCA_018857735.1 Alviniconcha marisindica
CGAGGTCACGTATCAGAGACTATATTTCCTTCGCACCAGTTGTGTTACTGTGCCCTTACTAAAGGAGCCAACTGTCCACGTTCTCACTCACACACCACAGCCCAGACATCCCCCCGTGCGACTTATGACTTGTCTCCATAATTATTGGAGCCGAGGCCGGCAGGGCGGAGGTTTTCATGGCCCCAGCAGGACATGGCAAAAGCCGTGCATTATTTAAGAGCTCCTTGCGGGTGTGCTCAGTTCTGTTATCCAACCTCTCCAGAAAGTTTAAAACTCCGCCATGCCGCAAGCCTCATTCTCGTGGCACCCGGTCAACACCACTCTGCATCCCTCGTGCAAAACCTGCACTGGCTTCCCAGTACAGAACGCATCAAGTACAAATCTGCATGCGCGCAGAACGCATCAAGTACAAATCTGCATACGCTGCATGCACTCTGTCTTGTGAACGCCGATATATCATGCTATAAATGGTTTTGATCCTTACTTACTACCACTCTTGACTGCTGCGTGTCTATACACTCCGTCCCATACGCTTCGATTCTCACATACTCACTGTCCGACAAAAACAAACGGAAGATACATGGCTTTCACTGTTCTTCCTACTTTGGACTTTACATTTGGAACTCCCTTCCTCTTGAACTCAAACATTGCTCAATCCTTTCGTCTTCCAAAACAAAACGAAAAGCCTTCCTCTTTTAATAATACTGATAATAATGGAAATTTATAAAGCGCCTACCCTTCGGCTCAAATGGCTGAACAAACATAGCTGCACACATAATGTACATCGAGATAGAGACTGTTGTCCGTTTAAGAAACAGCTAATACATAATGTACACGTCAACAGGGGTTCAAACGTAACTATTTCTAAGATGTAACCCATCCCCATCCCCAAACACACACACGCACACACACACACACACACACACACACACACACACACACACACACACACACACACACACACACACACACACACACACCACACTCACGCACGCACGCACGCACGCACGCACGCACGCACACACAAACACACACACACACACAAACACACACACACACACACACACACACACACACACACACACACACACACACACACACACACACACACACACACACCCCTTTCATAAAACTCTTACTAAAACCAGTATCAGTTTCTCACTGTGTGTGTGTGTGTGTGTGTGTGTGTGTGTGTGTGTGTGTGTGTGTGTGTGTGTGTGTGTGTGTGGTGTGTGTGGCGTGCGTGTGCGTGCGTGTGTGTGTGCGTGGTGTGTGTGTGGTGTGTGTGTGTGTGTGTGTGTGGTGTGTGTGTGTGTGTGGTGTGTGCGGTCGTGGCGCGCGTCGGTCGTGCTGTGTGTTATGTGTATGTGTGTGGCGTGTGTGTGTGTGTGTGTGTGTGTGTGTGTGTGTGTGTGTGTGTGTGTGTGTGTTTCCGTGCGCACGTGCTGTATTTACCCCCCCCCCCCCTCCTCCGCCCCCCTCCAACTCACGCTTCTTGAATCTAAAACATGTAAACATTATCATTATAAATGTTGTGGTGTAGTGTGGTGTATATTTTCATTAGCCGTTTGTTGTTGTTTGCGAGAGCTAAGGGCATCGCTGAGCGCATTGGAAATGCACGTTATTATTATTATTATTATTGAAAACTCAGGGTGATGTCTCCCCGATCTTCTAATGAAAAGCTGCTAAAAATTCCAAAGCGAAATCTCAGATCATTTGGACAACGTTCTTTCAGTTTCATGGCACCATCTCTCTGGAATTCTCTGCCGGCCACTCTAAGAAATGTACCAGCACTATCTCAATTCAAATCGCAGCTAAAAACCTTGTTTGCCCAGGCCTTCCTGTAGAATCTGAAGAAATGTGTGTCTGTGTGTGGCAGTTGAATGCAGATGGATGCATATGGATAGGGTGAGGGGGAAGGGAAAGGGGGGTGGGGGGGAGAGAGCATGAGAGATCTAGGTAAGAGAAGGCGGCACGGGTTGGGTGGGTGAAAAGACAGATTCAAATTGGTGTTGTTGTTTGAGATCATTAAGTTAATATTTTGTTAATTGTTGTATGAGTGGACGAGCGGAGACTGGTGTGCGCATGTCATCGTGTGTGTGTGTGTGTGTGTGTGTGTGGTGTGTGTGTGTGTGTGTGTGTGTGTGTGTGTGGGGGGGTGGTGTGTGGGTGGTGTGTGTGTGTGTATTGTTCGATAGGCGATAATGGTAATTTAA
Source organism: Alviniconcha marisindica (assembly GCA_018857735.1). Taxonomy (NCBI): domain Eukaryota; kingdom Metazoa; phylum Mollusca; class Gastropoda; family Provannidae; genus Alviniconcha; species Alviniconcha marisindica. The sequence goes on from JABMCL010001781.1 coordinate 862,217, forward strand.
GCTACAATAATTAAGGTTTTGTTTGCTGAAATGTATGTTAATGTAGTTTTGTGATAAGATGTTTGTACAGCGCAGTGAGTTTAACTCTGGTTAAAGAATAGCTCTATAAGAATTATTTATTATTATTATTATTATGTCTGCATCAAAATACCAGGATGCCATTGAAAGGTGGTTCAGATGGTTGGAAGTGCGCGTACCGAGAGGAGGAGGAGAATGTTTTGAGGAGATGTGAAAGTATCAGGTACATGCCATCACTCATTCACGTTTTTACAGCCCAGCTGTCATTAGGTATCGTCCCTACTCCCCTCGTAGCCCCGTTGACAGAAACTCCTGAATTATCAGTTGCATTATTCGGACCTCTTCTGCCTGTTCCAGAAAATTAATGATCTCTACCCCACTCGTAGTTTCGTAGACAGAAAATCCTGAATTATAAGTTTTATTATTCGGACCTCTTCTGCATCTTCCACAAATGGTCCCTACCCCTCTCGTAACTTCATAGGCAGAAAATCCTGAATTATCAGTTGTATTATTAGGACCTCTTCTGCATGTTCCAGAAATGGTCTCTACCCCACTCGCAGCCCCTTAGAAACTCCTGAATTATCAGTTTTATTATTCGGACCTCATCTGCACGTTCCAAAATAATTATGATCTCTACCCAACTCGTAGCTTCGTAGACAGAAAATCCCGAATTATCAGGTGTGATTTTTAAATTCTGACCTCTTCTGCATCTTCCACAAATGGTCCCTCCCCCTCTCGTAGCTTCGTAGACAGAAACTCCTGAATTATCAGTTTTTTTATTCTGACCTCTACTGCATCTTCCACAAATGGTCCCTCCCCTACTCGTAGCTTCGTAGACAGAAAATCCTGAATTATCAGTTGTATTATTCGGACCTCTTCTGCATGTTCCACAAATGGTCTCTACCCCACTCGTAGCCCGTTAGACAGAAACTCCTGAATTATCAGTTTTATTATTCGGACCTCATCTGCACGTTCAAAAAAATTATGATCTCTACCCAACTCGTAGCTTCGTAGACAGAAAATCCCGAATTATCAGGTTTTATTTTATTTTATTCGGACCTCTTCTGCATCTTCCACAAATGGTCCCTCCCCCTCTCGTAGCTTCGTGGACAGAAACTCCTGAATTATCTGTTTTATTATACGGACCTCTTCTGCATCTTCCACAAATGGTCCCTCCCTCTCTCGTAGCTTCGTGGACAGAAACTCCTGAATTATCAGTTTTTTTATTCGGACCTCTTCTGCACGTTCCAAAAAAATTATGATCTCTACCCAACTCGTAGCTTCGTAGACAGAAAATCCCGAATTATAAGTTTTATTATACGGACCTCTTCCACAAATGGTCCCTCCCTCTCTCGTAGCTTCGTGGACAGAAACTCCTGAAATATCTTCTTCTTTTTTTATTCGGACCTCTTATGCATCTTCCACAAATGGTCCCTCCCCCTCTCGTAGCTTCGTGGACAGAAACTCCTGAATTATCTGTTTTATTATACGCACCTCTTCTGTGTGTGCCACGACACATGTTTTGAGAGTGTTTATTGTTCCTTTAACCTCAGATTCCTTTCTAGCAGTGCCGCCCCAATGCTAACGTGCAGTGTCCGTTGCCGAAGACGGAGGGGTCCTTTGCGACAACACGGGAATGATTGAAGTAGGGAATTGGAAGTGGGCTAGCATCGTATGTCCTTATTAACAGCAGGTCTCATGGGCAAAGAGAGATTTTCGCTGGCTTCCTGCAATGTTTATGGACTCTTTTCCTCCGCGTCGTTTTTTTGTATTTGCAGAACGAGCCAAATTAACCAAACAAGACGTGGGAGAGAAATATTCCAATGTGGAAGAAAATGAGTGGTCACGGGGTTCATCTTTATAGAGAGGGCGAAAAAGCGGATGGGGGCTGTAAATTAAGATGAATGAACTTCTGATTAGTTGCAGTGAATGAAGCAACAACCAGGCAAGCCAGCAATCCGACAAAACAGTCTCAGCCTTGGGGGGGGTGAGAAAAATAAAGTAGCTGTTTTAGGTGTGTGTTTTGTTAGTGGGTTTTATTTTAGTTTTAGTTTTTTTAGATGACACGTTTTCAACAATGAAATGTGGTATTCATGAAAGCGAGACACGATGAAATGTAATTTTAAGAAACGAGTCCAAAATAAAGAAAATAACTGATTTTGATTGAGAGGTACATGATTTGTACAAGCAGTTGCTGTTGTAAGTTTGAAATCCGCGCGAGGAGCCTTTGTGTGTGTGTGTGTGTGTGTGTGTGTGTGTGTGTGTGTGTGTGTGTGTGTGTGTGTGTGTGTGTGTGTGTGTCTGTGTGTCTGTCTGTCTGTCTGTCTGTCTGTGTCTGTGTGTGCGTGCGTGCGTGCGTGCGTGCGTGCGTGCATTTGTGTGTGTGGTGTGTGTGTGTGTGTGTGTGTGGTGTGTGAGTGTGTGAGTTGTGTGTGTGTGGTGTGTGTATGTGTGTGTGTGTGTATGTGTGTGTGTGTGTGTGTGTGTGTGTGTGTGTGTGTGTGTGTGTGTGTGTGTGTGTGTGTGTGATTTCTTTTTTCTTTTCTTGTTTTGTTTTTATTTCCTGCATGAATCAAAGGGCTTTAAAATATTTTCACAGCGCGCGTAAAAGAGAGAGAGAGGGGGAAGGGGGGGGGGAGAGAGAGAGAGAGAGAGAGAGAGAGAGAGAGAGAGAGAGAGAGAGAGAGAGAGAGAGAGAGAGATCAAAATGGTTTATTGACTCACGTGGAAGATTTTGTGAATCGAGGGGGAGTGGGAGGGGAAAGGGTGGGGGGAGGTCAAGTGGTTTATTGACTCACATCAAAGACCTTGTGACTCCATGTAATGATCAGTGTTCGTTGGGCCGCAAGCATTTCCGTGGTGGCCACGACTTCCCACATATCGACCGATCGTGGCTTCACCTTGTTAACACAAATATGGTCGCTGTGAACGCCGATAAACGATAATAAGTACGTTCTGTGACTGATTTGTCTTGCAGGGCTATGATCCTTTTGGTCATAAAATGTATTTTGAATATGTTTGACGTTTTGTCGTCAGAATGTGGACATGTCGTGCGGGATACCCGACGGCCCTGACCTGCCTCCCGTAACGAAGCTAAAATAGGGCGTGGGTATATTGCTATATGTCCGTCTGTCCTTTGTTATTTTGTGGCTCGTACGTTATTATTTTGTGGCTCATACGCCTAGCATGCTGACTTTCACGTGTAGCCTACTGTCACTGATTTTTCTATCTGTCTGTCTTTGTCATTGTGTACATGCTCGTGTGTACGTGTGTGTGTGTGTGTGTGTGTGTGTGTGTGTGTGTGTGTGTGTGTGTGTGTGTGTGTTGTGTGTGGTGTGTGTGTGTGTGTGTGTGTGTGTGTGTGTGTGTGTGTGTGTGTGTGTGCGTGCGTGCGTGTGTGTGTGTGCACTTAGAATAGTCTCCAGGGACAAGAAATTGCTTTATATAAATACTTTTATTATTATTATTACATCTAACTAGACTCCCTTCGTTTCTAACCAGCCACTCAAAACCCCACTTTTCATCCCATCACTAAGAAGGAGACACATCGAAAGGACGAGGCTTCTGATTTAAATGCGTTGGCGATGTTAGTTACTGTTTCCCCTCCCCCCCCCCCCCCCCCCCCCCCCCCCCCCCCAACCCTTTCCACACCCCGCCCCACCCCTCTTCCCCCTTGTTAAGGCCATGTTGATGCCGGTTTAAATTCCTAGGCTAAACAGTGACACTGTCCTGATCGGGAATTCTTCTTGAATCTTGCTTTACGTCTGTAGAGACCGTACGGTTTGTTAGGGACGGGGGGGGGCCGAGGATGTCCACCTCTTCTTTCACACAGCTTCTTAGCTGGCTGTTTGAGTCTGTTCAGACTGCCAGAAAGGCCACTGGAATTGAAAAGCATTGTAGATCGAGTCTGCCCTGTCATTTTCATCGTAGGAGTGTTGTTGTCTTGATGTAAATTGGGAAGCAGAAAATCGAGTTGTTGTTTTTCTCGGTGGACTTTGAGTAATCTTCTAGTCTAGTGGTCGCTTTTATATATAGCCATATTTTCCGCTCTCGAGCGCAGAGTCGTCGCGTTTTACATATGCTGGCCTGGTTTAGTGTCTGCATAATCCACCGAATGTAATGCCAACATTCAACCAAACACTCCCCACCAATACTACACAACAGAGCACCACAACCAAAAGCAGATAAGCAGCCTACATTCAATTTTTCACCGTTTGAACTGTTGTTTAAATGTTGTTTTGTAGCTTTAAAAAAGGGCGTAATTGCCCCGAAAATTTGCATGTTGTGTTTGTCCTATTAAATAAGCGTGTGTGTGTGTTTTTTTTTTGGGGGGGGGGGTTTGTTTGTTTTTTTGTTTGTTTTTGTTTTGTTTTTAGCCTTTTGTGTGACTGGAACTGAGAGTATTGGTTTCATTAAAAATCATTGCAGAGGAAAAACAGACGGAGGATAGACCAGAGAGACATGATGTGTGTGGGAGGGAGTGCACTGAAGGAGTATGGATAATTAACGTTTTTTTAAGATGGGGAGGGGGCGTCCTAGATTCAAAGGCATAATTTGCTCATCACCGCGTAACTGGTAGTAGACCTACGGGTGGTCCTGCTTAGGTGCGCTACAACCTGTGACTTAATGGGAGACGAACCGATCCGTAGAATCATCACGGGCCCTATCGGTAAGAATGGAATAAATAAAAAGTAATTCACACGTTTCGGTCCATTTCTCGTCCTGTTCCTAATTGTTTCTGTTCGAAAGTCGCGAAAATACGACCGTGGGCGCTGCCATTTTGTGTCCAGCTGTCTGTATCAGCGACGTCATGAACAAGGTCGGAATGTGTGGCCAAATATCGAACACGTCATGAGCTAGCCTTAACCTGCATCGGTAAAAGTGAACCAACATGGCTGTTCCCTGGAAAGCTCAAATTCGATGCAAAAACGCAAAATGTGCTGCACTATTGACGATGGTCTATTTTCGTCTTCTAAAGGAAGATCGTCGAGCGTTTCCCCTTTCTACGCCCCTCTCCGCCAGGTTGTCGACTCAGTGATGTCCTTGGTTTTGTGTCTGTATGTAGTGTCTCAAACTCCTCAACACTTAGATCTTCAAATGTGTGTGTACGTGCGTGCGTGCGTGCGTGCGTGCGTGCGTGCGTGCGTGTGTGCGTGTGTGTGTGTGTGTGTGTGTGTGTGTGTGGTGTGTGTGTGTGTGTGTGTGTGTGTGTGTGTGTGTGTGTGTGTGTGTGTGTGTGTGTGTGTGCGCGCGCGCGTATGTGCATCGTACGTGCCACGGTGTGTGTGTGTGTGTGTGGTGTGTGTGTGTGTGTGTGTGTGTGTGTGTGTGTGTGTGTGTGTGGGGTGGCGTGCGTGCGTGCGTGCGTGCCTGTGCGTGTGTGTGTCACACATACACAGACGCACACGCGCACGCACACACACGCGCGCGCACACGCGCGCACGCACCCCCCACACACACACCCCCCACACACACACATAGATGGAGTGAACGCTTACTACTTAGATTATGGCGGAAAATTTGCCATCTAAATCAATTTCCTAAGTGTTTTACGTATATCCTACATGTTCAGGACGTCGACACACGTCAGATTCCAGTTTCTTTTCTATCATGATCATTGCCTAAATTTCTGTCTCTCATTATCTTGACAAGAAATGTAATGACAGAGTTTTCCGACGTGTTTCTTTGCTTGCTTGGAGGTTTTCCGGTCATAGAAAAGTTGGTCGACTGGAACTTTCTTTTCTTTTTTCTTCTTCTTTTTAATCCTCATCCTTTATTGATCGCACGAATCCAGATTTGCAGGAGATACACTGAAATAGCCTGCTTTTATGTAAAGTTCACCGGTTTGTGTGGTTCATTATTAACTCTTTATGGGACAGGCACTGCACAGTAGGTTCTAAGGTCACGTCTTTATAGTCATTGAGCGAAATTGCCTACCTTAGGTGCTCTATTTTCACTCCTGAGATAAGAAGGGTGAGTGAGGGGGGGGGGAATTAGAGGGGGTTTGGGGGGGGGGGGTGAAGTGCAAAGACGAAACAGACAGCTAGCTTTACGCACGGCTTGCTGATTCTCTTTTCTGGACCTTCTGAAGCGTGTCTCACAGGTGCGAAGTCTGTCTGACAAGTGTGAAGTGTGTCTCACAAGTGTCAAGTGTGTCTGACAAGTCTGAAGTGTGTCTGGCAAGTGTGAAGTGTTTCTGACAAGTGTGAAGTGTGTTTGACAAGTGTGAAGTGATTCTGACATGTGTGAAGCGTGCCTGGCAAGTGTGAAGCGTGTGCCAGTGTGAAGCGTGTCTGACAAATGCGAAGCGTGTTTGACAAGTGTGAAGTGTGTGTCACATGTGTGAAGCGTGTCTGACAAGTGTGAAGCGTGTTTGACAAGTGTGAAGCGTGTCTGACAAGTGTGAAGCGTGTTTGACAAGTACGGAGGGTGTGCAAATGTGAAGCGTGTCTGACAAGTGTGAAGTGTGCCTGACAAATGTGAAGCGTGTCTGACAAATGTGAAGCGTGTCTCACAAGTGTGAAGTGTGCCTGACAAATGTGAAGCGTGCCTGACAAATGTGAAGCGTGTCTGACAAGTGTGAAGCGTGTCTGACGAGTGTGAAGTGTGTCTGACAAGCACGTAGGATGGCAACCAGAGGGTAAAGATGAGTGAGGTACGTACAGAACGTTATAGTCTAAGCGAGTGATGAAGAGAACAAGAAAAGGCTTGAACTAATTGCTGGAGTGGTTTGCAGAGGTTGCCTCATGGAACCGATACTCCTGCTTTATCTGCAGTGGACTTTGAAGGTGTTGTCCTTCGCGTGTTCTTTGAGTCGTAGCACACTTAAGCGTACCCTTGGACCATTTCCAAGGAACATTCATCACAAGTGAGGTCACCACGGTAACCGGGATCGAAAGTGAGGCTTAGGAGTGTACTGTACGGTGCAGCCCACAAACTCTCTCTCTCTCTCTCTCTCTCTCTCTCTCTCTCTCTCTCTCTCTCTCTCTCTCTCTCTCTCTCTCTCTCTCTCTCTCTCTCTCTCTCTCTCTTTTCTCCACCATTGTCTGGTATTCAAGCCTTGCATTCGATCTCATGACCCGCCGTGACGTCACTCATGAACAGTGATCCATTTCCACGCCGATCTTCGGCTACTAGCGAGGTTTCGCCGTTCTTTGATGGTTAAGATTGTATTTGTGACTGCTCCATTCGCGAAAGCGAACCCTCCATACAATGCCGTCATAGGGTGCTTGGTTGCATTTTGCCAATAAAATAGGCTTATATACCAGTGCGTGTCTGCATTTTTGCCAATTAAAAATAGGCTTATATACCTGTGCGTGTGTGCATTTTGCCAATTAAAAATAGGCTTATATAACTGTGTGCGTCTGCATTTTGCCAATAAAATAAGTTTATATAGCAGTGCGTGTCTGCATTTTGCCAACAAAATTGGCTTATACACCAGTGCGTGTCTGCATTTTGCCAATAAAATAGGCTTATACCAGTCCGTGTCTGCATTTTGCCAATAAAATAGGCTTATGTACCAGTGCATGTCGGCATTTTGTAAGTAATCATGGTGCTTAACGTCCACAGAAACCATAAGGCTTATTAGGGACGGGGAGAAGGAGGGGAGGGGATATGGAGATGGGCAAGAGTGAGATTACATACCTATCTCTACACTGTCACAACCAGAATGGCTTCTGCATTAAGGTGGGCATCGATGAGAGCCATTTTAATGTTTCATAATTGTGAGGGACAAAGTCAAGAGACAGTGTCCACAGACCACAACCTTTGAAGTGAAAGGAGAGCCGAAGCAGATTCGAACCGAGGTCCTTCTGCCTACCAGCCTACCGCCTTACCGCTAGGCCAAACCGGCTCACAAGGCGGCATTTTGCCAATAAAATAGGCTTATAATTTTATACCAGTGCGTGTCTGGTGTTTGCCGATAAAACAGGCTTATATACCAGGGCGTGTCTGCATTTTGCCAATAAAATTGGGTTATTATATGCCATTCCGTGTGAGTCTACATGCTGTCCGGCAAAAAATTCAAGATTTGACAGATTATACTATAACTTTGATTTAAATGGAAATGAATAGTGGTCTGCCATCTCTGACAGCAACCAAAATCCTCCTTACCAATGACTGTGTGTGCCTTTAAAACATAAAAGTCAGTTCTTCTTTCGCCAATAGGAGTAGCCACAATCATCATTTTCGTTATTCCGCCACTGTTATGTGTTGTCTGTGTTTCCAAACCGCCTGCCTTTACGCCTTTGCTTATCAAAAGGCCTGCATGGTATCTTTAACGTGCGCAACGATTTTAACGTGTGATGTGCATACGAAGGTGACACGGGCATCGACGAGTGTCCGTACATGCCGACACGGAAGGACTGAAAATATCCCCCTACCCCCACCCCTCACCCCCACCACCACCCACCACCTCCCCCTGCTGCAATCAGCAGTCGAACCCTGTCGCTTGGATTTAGAGTTCAGTGCATTAGCCAAAGGGTTGCGAACTCCCTCCAGGCTCCCGTTCGCCATTTGATTATCTGGAATGTGAGTGGGTAAAACAAATCTCAAAAACGAAACGACGCTAATTAAAGGAAAAGGATGAATGATGGGTGGAGGTGAGAGAAAGAAGAGACCCAAACGGCGTCGACGTGTTGGCGTAAGAAGGTAATGGGCATAAAGAAACAGTAACAAACAGTGGCCAAAAACAAGTCCAGGGTTTTGTTAAAACATAACAAAAACGAGCCAAAGAGACATAGGCTTGAGGGATTTCCTGTAAAAAAAAACTTGCATTCCCTTGGCTTTGCGTCGTGGTGTCTCCCCTTGCAATAAATCTTTCGTCGCAAAGGGCGTCAGGTACATCGTACCTGCCAACTACGGCCTCATCCGAAAAGAAAGAAGAAGAAAAAAATCTTAATGATCATTCCGCGCTTCTTTGAACTTTTCATGATAATGTCCTCTTCCTGTTTTTGTTTCTCCTGCTCGTGCTGATGCGTGCGTGTGTGTGTGTGTGTGTGTGTGCGTGCGTGCGTGCGTGCGTGCGCGCGTGTGTGTGTGTGTGTGTGTGTGTGTGTGTGTGTGTTGTGTGTGCGCGTGCGTGCGTGCGTGCGTGCGTGCGTGCGTGCGTGCGTGCGTGTGTGTGTGTGTGTGTGTGTGTGTGTGTGTGTGTGTGTGTGTGTGTGTGTTTGTGTGTGTGTGTGTGTGTGCATGCGTGCGTGCGGGCGGGCGTGCGCGCGCGCGCGCGCGTGTGTGTGTGTGTGTGTGTAGGGGGGGTAAATATAATAATCATTATAATAAAATATGTTTTTGATTTCTTAGACAACTCTTATTGTGGGTAATACCGTGTAATGACCAAGGCATCTTTTTTTCTTTCTGTTTTTTCAAAATACACAACAATGTAAAGCCTCTGCAGAACGGAAATAGCTGGATATAATGCCACGTCTCAAGACATCTTGTCTGGAAAAAGGTTACGTGTTGAAACCTTCTCTGTGTGTGTGTGTGTGTGTGTGTTGTGTGTGTGTGTGGTGTGTGTGTGTGTGTGTGTGTGTGTGTGTGTGTGTGTGTGTGTGTGTGTGTGTGGAGGAATGATATTATTTATTTATACCTGGTGCAAGACATGCAAAAAAAAGTGTATTATTTCCACTCAAGATGTGCCCCGTTTCGTCAGGAAGCAACAGGCTTGTTTAAGTTTGTAAATTAGTTACTTTTAGGATAATTTACCCGTTATAATGGACCTGTGGGTGTGTCCACAAAACGACCGTCATGTGAACATTTCATGAGCCAAAGTCCACAAGGTGACTGCCTCTAGAGTCTGACGATCACGTGATCTAAATTGAAAATACAAACATTTGGGCATTTTAAAGCAACATCCTCTCTTTTTTTTTCAGTTTTTATTTTAATCTCGTCTACGTGTACAAGAAACGATAACCTTTTTTGACAAAGCATGTATTCTAAATTGAAAATGCTATCATTTGGGCATTTTAAGGCAAAATCCTCTGTTTTTAGTTGGGTTTGTAGGGATGGGAGAGGGGGGGTATCTCGTCTACGTGTACCAAAACACATTCTTGGACAAAACATGTGTTGTAAATTGAAAGTACAAATCATTTAGGCATTTTAAAGCAAAATCCTTTGTTTTCAGTTGGTTTTGGAGGGGGGGGGGGGGATCTCGTCTACGTGTACCAAAACACCTTCTTGGACAAAACATGTATTCTAAATTGAAAGTACAAATCATTTGGGCATTTTAAAGCCAAATCCTCGTCTACGTGTACCAGAAACGATGACCTTCTTTGACAAAACATGTATTTTAAGTAGAAAGTACAAAGTCACCTGGGCATTGCAGAGCAGAAACGACGACCTTCTTTACAAAACGTGTATTCTAAATAGAAAATACAATCATCCGGGCAATTGCAGAACAGAAACGATGACCTTCTTTACAAAACGTGTATTCTAAATAGAAAATACAATCATCTGGGCAGTTGCAGAACAGAAACGACGACCTTCTTTACAAAACGTGTATTCTAAATAGAAAATACAATCATCTGGGCAGTTGCAGAACAGAAACGAGACCTTCTTTACAAAACGTGTATTCTAAATAGAAAATACAATCATCTGGGCAGTTGCAGAACAGAAACGATGACCTTCTTTACAAAAGGTGTATTCTAAATAGAAATATATGGGCATTGGACAAATCCTTGGACATAACATGTTTTGGTGGAAGGCTGCCTCCTTTAAATCTTGTTCTCAAAGCGAGAACATGTTGACTTGTAATGTTTGCAACAGTGGTGTGGAACTAAAATGCTTAGTTTCACCTCCGCAATCGACGTCTTCCGGAACGGCAAAAGCCCATCCTGAAACTAATCAATCGTATCATGAAAGGTATTTTCAGTTTGACGTAACGACTCTTCATTGCCCACGCATTCCACGTGCTCGGCTCATGGACAATAATCTCGAGAGCGACCTTGGAATATTCCGGATTAGGTGTAGCGAAGGATGTTCGTAAGTTGTTAGCAACGGAACTGGTGCCACGTGCCAGCTAGAAGAAATTACAGACATAAGGAAACAACAAAAACAAAAAAGCAAGTTAGGGTCTTCTGATTTTTCTCTTCTTTTTTTTCATCTTCTTCTTTTTTCTTTTCTTAAGATAAGTTAATCTAATATATGTACATCGTTATGAGATTAAAGGAGATAAGATCCAAGAACTGACTAAGCCGATCACACTAACCTGGAGTCTGAAGTGTGCCGAGTGTATGTTTATGTAGCTGAAAGTCTGTTCGGTCACACATGTAATGCTGGTGTGGGGTGCTTTTTACAGGATAAGGTGTCCGCTTTCTGTGCTAATTTTTTGTATCTGTTCTGCTTCAATTTCGGGGAGCTTCGCGGAACGAGCAGTTCGCGTAAAGGACTTCCTCTTTAAGTGTGCCTTATATTTTTGCCCTCTAAGTCAAGGAGGTGTGTGTATGTGTGTGTGTGTGTGTGTGTGTGTGTGTGTGTGTGTGTGTGTGTGTGTGTGTGTGTGTGTGTGTGTGTGTGTCTGTCTGTCTGTCTGTCTGTTGTTTGTAAAGTTTGTTTTTGTTTTGATGTATTTACTGACATATTTTGTTATCTTTAGGGGATCGGTGATAGCTCAGTGGTTAGAGCGAAGGACTCGTGACTAGTTGTGACACTACGAGTGATAGTGGTTGTCATTGACGCATTTGCTTCTAAGACGAGTCTTATTCATTTCGCAATTTTTTTAAATTAAAAACCTTTTTACGGGAATGGCATCGATTCAAATGAGCGACATTTTTGTTTTTTGTTTTATAGCCTGTCAAGGGTTAAACCGTTACATCGTGAGACAAAATTGTTCCCTGTTTGGTGCGTGCGTGCGTGCGTATGTGTGTGTGTGCGTGTGTGTGTGTGTGTGTGTGTGTGTGTGTGTGTGTGTGTGTGTGTGTGTGTGGTTTGTGTGTGTGTGTATGTGTGTGTGTGTGTGTGTGTGTGCGTGTGTGTGTGTGTGTGTGTGTGTGTGTGTGTGTGTGTGTGTTGTGTGTGTGTGTGTGTGTGTGTGTGTGTGGTGTGAGTATGTGTGTTATGTGTGTAGTGTGGTTGTGTGTGCGTGCGTGCGTGTGTGTGCGTGCGTGCGTGTCGTGTGCTGTGGTGTGTTGTGTGTGTGTGTGTGTGTGTGTGTGTGTGTGTGTGTGTGTGTGTGTGGTGTATGTGTGTGTGCGTGTGTGTGTGTGAGTAGTGTGTGTTATGTGTGTGTTGTGTGTGCGTGCGTGCGTGTGTGTGCGTGCGTGCGTGCGCGCGCATATGTTCGTGTGTGTGTGTGTGTGTGTGTGTGTGTGTGTGTGTGTGTGTGTGTGTGTGTGTGTGTGTGTGTGTATGTAAGTATATGTGTGTGTGCACGCGCGCGAAACAAACCACGGTTGGATTTGATTATGTAAGTCGGACCTTTTTACGCTGCTGTGCACCCTTGCCGTCTTCTACTTCATACGTCCTACCATCTCTGCTAACATGATCACAGAGCATGCGCAACGATGGTATCGAGTTCCGTTTCCGGATTACAAGTCTGAGACAATTTGCCCTGTCTTTGCTTTGTGCCAACCGAAGGAAATCTTGTGGAACTGAAGAAGAGGCTAACATCTCGGAGGGCCCTGTTGCTAGCAAAACGACGCGATGAGACCAGTCCGTCACAGAGTGGTTGCACGTGCTGTCGGAGCTTTCGCGATCTCCCGTTAAAGCACCGCATGCCCTGGGGTGCATGCTAGGTCGCATGGCCGTGGTGCTTATGGTGGTGACAGGGCGAGGTGTAAGTAAGTAAGTAAGTAAACACGGTGCTTAACGTCCACAGAATCCACAAGGCTTATTAGGGACGAGGAGGGGGTGTGGAGGTGGGGGTAAGGGGGAGAGTTTTACCTATCACTACCCTGTCACCACAAGAATGACTCCTGCATTAAGACGGGCAGCGATGAGAGCCGTTTTAAAGTTTTGATTAGTGTGTGTGTGTGTGGGGGGGGGGGGGAGGACAAAGTCACAAGACAAAGTCCACAGACCACACTTTGGAAAACTGAGAAAGGAGAGCCGAAGCAGATTCGAACCGAGGCCCCTCTGCTTACCAGATGACGCCTTACCACTAGGCCAGACCGGCTCACAGGACGACGTGTCTTAATGGGTCCATGGTGTGTTATCGCTATGCTCGACTCCGGTATTAGACCCACGTCTGTCAAAAAGCTCGCAGCCCGCATGGCGACTAGTCTTTTGTCCGGCTTTGGAAAAAGGGGGGACAACAGATGAGTCGATCGCCACGCAGGCGGCTGGCTTTTAGTTTTACTGTGGTTTTGGAAAAAGGGACCCGCTGGGGTAATGCGGGACCAGAAATTAAGGTCCACTCTGTTGAGAACGCAGAGCTGTTTTGTCCTGTTAAAATCCTCGATATATTTAATCTTTTGCGTTTCTTTAGAAATCACTGTCTTCTGTCTGTGTCTGTCTATAGGTATGTTTCTGTCTCTATCTCTCTGTTTCTGTCTCTGTCTCTCTGTGTCTCTCTGTTTCTGTCTCTGTCACTCTGTCTCACTCTCTGTCTGTCTGTCTGTCTGTCTGTCTGTCTGTCTGTCTGTCTGTCTGTCTGTCTGTCTGTCTCTCTCTCTCTCTCTCTCTCTCTCTCTCTCTCTCTCTCTCTCTCTCTCTCTCTCTCTCTCTCTCTCTCTCTCGCTCTCTCTCATCGCCCTGATATAACCGTACCGGTTGACTGGGCGTAAAACACCAACTTCTCTTCTCTCTCTCTCTCTCCTCTCTCTCTCTCTCTCTCTCTCTCTCTCTCTCTCTCTCTCTCATATTATTTTTTTCCTCCTTTTTTCTAAGAATATCCCATGGTTACTTCTAGGATTTCAGCCTCCTGTCAATCACATGGTGTCACCTCGGGACAAAGCATAGTCTATAGTCTAGCTGACGTCACATTAGTTCCCAGCAACTACGTCATGATCTGACACGTTAATACTCCCATGATCCTTTGCAGGAGATTCGGATTACAACAGTCACGTTCGTTATTATCATTGCCTGGAAGAATTGAAAGCGAAGAGCCTGCCAGAAATACGTGTTACTTACGTGTTCTGACTTTGTGAAATACACAAACACTGCGTCAGACGAAGATCTTTAACACAATGTCACAGAGTTCGTGCAAAGTGGAACGTGAACATGCAAACACGTCCAACCACTAAAGCAAAGATCGCTCCTTTGATGACGGTAGCATTATATCTATCAATACTTTAATGCATTGAATGCATTTTCGTATACTGTATACTTGATCGTCACGTCACAAGCCGCGCAGAATATATCGTTTCTACATTTTACCTGATTTCATGTCAAGTAAGTGCTTGTTGCTTTCAAAAAAGAGGCATATTTGACCACATTTTGCACATATTCTTGTCGTGTGCCATTCAACTTTTGTGTGCTGTGGTCCTACAATATAAGTTGTTGATCGGAAAAAAAGACTCAGTTCTCACCAAACAAAACGCCTTTTATGTTGCTCATGTTTGGGTGGTTTAATCTGGGCCCTACATTACAAACCACCTGTTTTGTTAACCAGAATACAGAAGAAACAAACTGCTCTTGTCCTGAGGGGGAGAGGAGGGTGGGGAGGGGCAAAAGTTGAGCAGGATATTGCGCAGGGACGATTGTCTGTTTCTGACCGTTAGACAAATTAATAAAAACAAATCCTTCCATTGTGTTCCTTGTGTCTCTCTTTCCTTTGTGAAAAGTTAATTGGGTGGCTTTCTACCTTGGTGAAGCTTTGGGTTTGTAATCATACGCGACTGATCTTGTCACGGGAAAGAAAACTTTCACAGGCTTTCATAGGCTTCTGTGGCATGCCCTTGAGGCCAACTTGCTGTAGATCGATGAAGCTGGAGACAAACCAGTAGCCCTCGGACAGGGACAGCAAAACATGAACGGTTCTTCGCTCTATGTTTCCACCGTGCTGGACCCCTGATGGTCGACACCCTGTCCAAGAAGACAACAATGACCAGCTATTACTGGAACACGGGAATAGTACTGGCAGTGCTTGTTCTGGCCGTCCAGGAGCAGCGACCAAAGGTGGCAACCACAAGAACATTAATTGTAACAATGACCAACCCAAACTCCACATACTGGTTTACGACATCCTTCCTCCAACCACTGCCATAGTTGATTACGCCATTGGTCTCGAAAAACTGTGAGCTAACGAACAGTTTTTCAGTGATGCTCAAACGGCAGTAACTTTGTAACATACAACTCAGATTATATCAGACGTTTCTTTTATAGCTGACCAC
>JABMCL010001781.1:887500-900000 GCA_018857735.1 Alviniconcha marisindica
AGAAAAGGCGTATAAACTCCACCAGAGGTACATCGTTAAATCCCACACGATTACTGTACTCGCCAGTTAACTCACCGTGTTAGCAATGACTTGGTAAGAGTGGCGATATTATGGTTACCGGACGGATGAATCTTCTCTTGATTTCCCAAGGCAACATCATCGCTGTTCACAACTGGAATGTTTTTTTAATTTCCATGATGGTAGCAGTTTTTTGTTGTTTTGTCTTGTCATCTTTGTTGTTGCTTTGCTTTTTGGTTGTTGTTGTTGTTGTTGTTGCTGTAGTTGTCTTGTATCAGCCGTTATGTTAAACTGCATTACAACGAAAACATGTGGCAATAAACATCATCAATTCAGGGTACAGCAAAACAGAGGTCGTACAGTTATTGCTCTTGGAATTTGCACTGGATTGTGGGGGCCGCATGGAAGAAACGGTTCTGCATTACAGAATCTTTCGCCTTGTTGAATGCCTGTCTTAAAAACAACAACAAAAAACAAAAACAAAAACAACAACAACGGGTGTATCCGGTTTCTTGTTGACCTTTAAGCACGCCATTTTTGGCCATTATTACCTAAACGGTGGCCTTTTGCTGAACCAACAAAGATGGGCTACTAAAGAACTGAAACAAAAATTAATTGCTATAAACGTTCTGAAACAAGATATACACAGAATGTTAAAAATAAAAATGAAGAGAACGTTTTTTTTATTTTAATTACACGCAACAGAACAGGCGCAAATTTTCAGTTAAAACCTTTTTGAACCAACAAGCAGACACATAATACACTAAAAAAGAAACGATAATAGGAATGCCACTTGATCTTCTTTGCTTTCAGCTCGTGGAGAATGCCGTTGTTGGACATTGGTGGCATTCAAGTCAAGTCAAAATCTTTAATCGTCCCTCAAGGGACAGTTAAACTAAATACTCTATACAATTAAGAAGAACGCCAAAAGCATGATTTGACACACTCATAATAATAAGCAGATATTCTGGATACAATTGCGTAATACAGATCACTTTACACCCTGAGAAAAAATACTCCCCCCCTCCCCTGCTTTCCCTCTCCCCTCCGTGAACACACACACACACACACACACACACACACACACACACACACACACACACACACACACACACACCACACACACACACAGCACACACAACACACACACACGCACACGCACACACACACACACACACACGACACACACACACACACACACACACCACACACACACTCACACACACTCACATACATACACACGCACCACACACTCTCACACACACATACACACACACACACACACACACACACACACACACACACACACCACTACACACACACACACACACACACACACACACACACACACACACACACACACACACCATCACCACACACCCCCCCCCCCCCCCACACCCGATACTATCTATTCATCAGCCAGACACACTCACCCACCGCTCAACCTATACGCACCACCCAGACTTAAAAGGACAGCCGTCCCCCACTCAAAACCATACAAAAATAACGGTCATAAACGTATCTACTGGTTCACAGGACTGATCATGCCCTGTTGAAGAGTCGAACTGAAGTGGGAACAAAGGCGTTTTTTGCACCAACATGACCTTTTGTGTGTTCTAACGCTCTGCGATCACGCCTTTGCTACTTGCCACCTCATTGTGTATTCAGTGAAGCATGGCAGTGTTCGTTGGTCCTGAGGTAATACCGGTGTAGTCGACAGGACGTTAAAATCCACTTGCCTCCTAAGGCTAGGGATTATGCAGCGTAGAAATGTCCATTATTATTATTATTACTGACGTAGTGAGAATGCAACCGGCATCCACCCGCTTGTCGTATGCTTGTTGCAATGCAAAGGTCTGCCTGTGTCTGCAAACACGAAGTGTTGATTAATCAACAAGAGTGCTATGTATCTCTCTCATTCGCCGTAGTTGGTTGTGGAAACAGCTTGTAGTGCATCCATCTTTATAGACATATGATTTCCATTACTAGCATCGTGGTGATAACGGATATTCGCCTGAGGATTGGTACAAACAACGATGTCGGTCACTGGTCTAAGTGGGTCAGGATTTACACTAATAATCGGGGTTGTCACCGTCGAAGCTGCCAGACGACCAATGCCAGAGTGCTCGTCAGAACGGCTTTACCACTATCTCCGGCTTTACTGTCTAGCTATTTCGGCGTCAGCTCATTTCCATAAACCATTTTGCAGTACTCTCGAAAATGTTCGGCCTGTGTCTATATGGATGATGTGGGATTTATGAACTGCAGAAATCTCCACTTATCGTGAAGTGGATTTTTAATGGAAGTACTCGATTCGATTCCCATAGTGGCTTAACTGCCAAAAAAGGTCCATGGTTTTTGCATTGCTAAGGTTTGAAGGATCTGGGTGTTACGTTCGTGTGCCGTGTACATATAGCTGTATTTATCTATATTTACTTCGCTTGGTTGTTCCAGTCGGGCTTTTTCCCCATGGGAAATTCGGATCGGTTTCCACGAAGGAAAGCCAGCTGCTGCGGAGTCGCGTTGCCCTTCCAGCTGACTGATTCATGTTGTGTTTGGAACTGGTACAGAATGTTGCCGGGATATGCCTTATTTCCAAGCTGCCACAGTTTTCCGTGACAATTTGCATAATTATGTGCATGCTCTCTCTCTCTCTCTCTCTCTCTCTCTCTCTCTCTCCTCTCTCTCTCTCTCTCTCTCTCTCTCTCTCTCTCTTGAGAGACAGCTCTTTTAAATCTCCCACCGCCCCCCCTCCCCCCCGCCCCCCAAAAAGGTTAGATGTCGACTATGCGCAATTGTCATGAATTTATGTGCACGTTGGGAACTTCCTTTTGTTCTCACCGATGCCTGAACGATTCCTGCTGTTTAGTTAAAGTGGATTTCTCCGTTATTCAGTCAAACGAAACAGTTAGAGTATTGCGTCTTCAGCGATTTTAATGGTTTTAGGAGAAACCCGTGAAAGACGAATACACTCTACGAGGCGAAAGTAATTCCTGGGAAAACAAAGCGACACATTTTTCAGTACGTAGCTTTTTTTCTTCTTCTTTTTTGTTTTCCTGGGATGGTGGTGGAGGGGGGGCAAAAAACAAGAGAGCGAGAGAGAGTACGCACTGAAAAAGTAATATAATTATAACATGAGCTTTATCACATTTTCGGGAGAGTTTATATTTAAGCATCGGCGCCATGAAAATGTGCTTGATTGTATTAGCCTGCTCAGAGAGAAGGAAAAAAGATCGATTTAGATCTATATGCTTTTCCCCCCTCTTTTCTTTTCTTCCAAGCATGTGGGGCGTTTGTTCAAAAGCGTCCTTCCATCATTACAGTGTACCTCTCATTCACTCTTTCGCTGTCTTTGTGTCATATTTTGTTCCACCTGTTCATCCTGCACGATGCTCCCCCCTCCTCCCCCTTCCTCCCCCCTCCCCCCCCCCCCCCCCCCCCACCACACCTCCCCCCCTCCCCCTCCCCCGATCACAGTATACACATTTTTATTTGTAAGCTTTATCGTATTTAAATATATCGGAGCCTGAGCTGATTTTCGAATATCATGCACAAGAAAAGGAGGGAGACAGTCTTTGGTTCAAACGATATTAAAAAAATCAGTATGCTTATCATCCGCTGTTATAAGCTTGGTCTAATCATCCGGTTTATACAACATTGGCCTATGAGTAAAAAAAAAAAAAAAGCCTGACTGTTCATCCAGTCACTGTGACCCAAAGTGTTTTACCTTCTTTTCTCGCTGTTATAAGCTTGGTCTAATCATCCGGTTTATACAGCATTGGCCTATGAGTAAAAAAAAAAAAAAGCCTGACTGTTCATCCAGTCACTGTGACCCAAAGTGTTTTAGCTTTCTTTTCTCGGCAAACTGCCTGTAGTACCCAAAAGCTGAGAAAGAAATGCTATACATACATTTTCTCTTTCACACCTGGTGCACGATCTCTAGCACTTTGGCAAACTGAGATTAGCACGGAATTTGCAGTATCACATGGCGCCATTGTCTAGGATCGGGTAGCGCACGAAACGGAAGTAAGCTCGTTTTGATCTGTTCAACGAAAAGCGAAATAGTTACGTTGTGTAAGCTTTTTTTCCAGACACCCAAGATAGAAAGGGCAAAAAATACATTTAGTGACGCCAGCGTGGGTTTCATTGACGTGACAATCCTGGTATTGTAGTCCTTGGGTGAACTTACGCCTAAGGGATAGTATGACGCGTCGAGTTCCGACATGTAGCGTGGACACTGCACCCAGTGACCATCGCTGGCATCATTTATGACGTCTCCTAAACGGAAAGCTAACAGTTCATAACCACTGTTTGTTAGCGATATGAGTCGACAATTCTTTAGGTTATCTCTGGCTAAATCTTTTCCTTTGTGTGGCGAAGTAAGTTTCAGTATGATGAAGATAAATTGCAATTAAACGACAAGGTCAAGATTTGCCATTTTCAAATGCAGAGTTAAACAACAAGGTCAGGAGTTTACTAATGCGTGCCCAGAACATTTTCAAAAACTCATCAGTAATGCCATCACATCTAGGCGCTCATCCGCTTTTCATTTGCATTATCGCCCACAGAAATCCATTTTCTACAACCACACCTTCGCATTTATCTGTCTGTGTTACAGAGATTTTTGGGGTTGTTAGGTTTCTCATAAAAGTTTTTTTTTTTTTCTTCTTCCATTCCTTCATTGTCTATCTTCTTTTTATACAGGTTATAGAAAAAGTCTCTTTGAACATTTTATTCAGTGTTTTCTTTTCAAAGCTGCTGATAAAGAGGGTGGCATTGCTGCACTTGTGAGCATTTTTTTCTTTTTCTTTTTTTCTTCTTCTACCTTTTGTCGCTTTCTCTTTTTTCTTGATTATTTTCTTTCGGCTGTTTTTACTGCTTTCTTTCTTTCCTGTCATTTTGTTTCCTTTATAAAAAGTTGTAATAATTATGCATACATTTGCACCGGAGGAAAGATAGGGATGAAACAGGGGCAGAATGATGAATGGCGTCTGTTGTTTTTACGAAAGTGGAATTTGTAAAGGAGGTAGCTGTTTCTTTTTTAGTGTTGATATATTGATGCTATCTTGAAGAAAATGTGAATTCTGCCCCTGTAGCAAACGCCAGTGCGAGGAGTCAACGGAGAGGTCTTTGCACGTGGATACTGACACTGAAGAGAGAGATGTTCTCTCTGTGACTGTCAAGCCAAGACTAGTTTGACCAGTAAGCTAGTAAACATGGTGCTTAACGTCCTCACAAACCACAAGGCTTATTAGTTTACTGGTCAAACTAGTCTCAAGGAGAGGTGGAGGAAGTGGGGATTGTGTGTGTGTGTGTGTGTGTGTGTGTGTGTGTGTGTGTGTGTGTGTGTGTGTGTGTGTGTGTGTGTGTATGTGTGTGTGTGTGTGTGTGTTGTGTGTTGTGTGTGTGCCTCTGTGTGTGTGTGTGTGTGTGTGTGTGTGTGTGTGGTGTGTGTTGTGTGTGTGTGTGTGTGTGTGTGTTGTATGTGTGTGTGTGTGTGTGTGTGTGGTATGTGTGTGTGTGTTTTGTGTCGTGCGTGTGTGTGTGTGTGTGTGTGTGT
Source organism: Alviniconcha marisindica (assembly GCA_018857735.1). Lineage (NCBI taxonomy): Eukaryota > Metazoa > Mollusca > Gastropoda > Provannidae > Alviniconcha > Alviniconcha marisindica. Next base: position 893,079 of record JABMCL010001781.1, read on the forward strand.
GTGTGTGTGTGTGTGTGTGTGTGTGTGTGTGTGTGTGTGTGCGCGCGTGTGTGTCTGTGTGTGTCTGTGTGTGCATCGCTACTCTGTCACCACCAAAATGACTCCTGCATTAAGACGGGCAGCGATGAGAGCCATTTTAATGTTTCATTAATTGCGAGGGTCAAAGTCACGAGACAGTGTCTACAAGCCACAGCCTTTTTGAAGAGAAAGGAGAGCCGGAGCGGAATCGAGCCGAGGCCCTTCTGCTTACCAGCCTAACGCCTTACCGCTAGGCCAAACCGGCTCACGTTTGACCAGTAAGTAAAGACGTTGCTTTACGTCCACAGAAACCACAAGGCTTAGGAACGGGGAGAAGGGGGGGGGGGGGGGGGGGGGCTCGTCCGCGCGTTCCGACCGTCAAAAGACCGAGGATGCCGTGGACCGCCGCCAGAACAACAACTATGTTAAGGCGGCCGGGACCTCGCCATTGCGAAGCAACTAGCGTACCACGCTAATTGCTGTTTCAACTGCTGTGCGGAGCAGAGTCACGAAGACAATGTCCGTAGCTACCGCTGTTGAGGAACAACTGAAGCAAAAGGTTGTCCAACTTTCTGATCCCAGCTCCACCTCCCTGCCCTTGATCTTCCTTGGGCTCTCTTGATGGTCCAGCGCCACCTCCCTCCTCTAGATCTCGCCTGGACCCGCAAATGATAGTCCAACTCTTCGTGAGAGTCCAGCTCCACCTCCCTTCTCTTGATCTCGCCTGGACTCTGTTTGACCAGTAAGTAAACATGGTGCTTAAAGTCCACAGAAACCATACGGCTTATCAGGGACGGGGCGTCCACAGAAACCATAAGGCTTATTAGGGACGGGGAGAATGGGGGCAGGGGGTATGGCGGTGGGGGGAGAGGGAGATTATACACCTATCGCTACACTGTCACCACCAGAATTACTTCTGCATTGAGATGGGCAGCGATGAGAGCCATTTTAATGTTTCATAATTGTGAGGGACAAAGTCACAATTAAGACAGTGTCCACAGACCACAACGTTTGAAGAGAAAGGAGAGCCGAAGCAGATTCGAACCGAGGTCCCTCTGCTTACCAGCCTAACGCCTTACCGCTAGGCCAGACCGGCTCAGTTTTTTGACCAGTGACTCGTGCTCTGGTTTTAGACCTGCTGACGGCGGGCTCTAACTTTGCAAGATTCCAAGGTTTGGGATTACAAATTCTGCAAGTGTGCAGTGGATCACCTCCTAGGACCTCCGAGTTTAAAAATAATTATTATATATATATATATATATATATAAAAATTGGGGGGGTTAAATTTTAATACGGATTTCTCTGCTATTTGTCAGCGGAAGAGACCTCTAAAAGTTCCTACTCCGATTGGTTGTCCCATTTGTTATCTAAGCTAGCTGTGTGGTTATTAATTAGGGCAAAACTCAGGAACAAGAATGACTGGTAGCGTCCTAAAACAAGATCCAAACACATAAAATGTTCAAAAGAACGCTATTCAATAGGACAAAAACATAGCTCATAAACAGGAAACAGCATAGCTCAACCAGAAACAGATAAGTGATTTAGCCTTTCATCTCATTTTTCGTCGTTTTTCACCGTTTAAGTGTCGTTTTGTAGCTTGAGAAAGGGGATTACCCCGAAAATTTGCAGATTGTGTTTTTGTCCTAATAAATAGCGTTCTTTTGAACCTTTTATGTGTTTGGATCTTATAAATTATGACGTTCATCGGTTAATGGGTACATCTTTGAGAAAAGAATTACTGAAATTCCAATAGCCTGGGCCTCCTTTAATCTCTGCAAACTTGACTAAAACAGAACATCCTCTGTGCCCTGTAGAAGCAACAAAGTGAATATTATAGTCAATGTTTTTGTCAAAAACATTGAGTTTGTCAGAATAATCGTCTAGCAACAAAGGGATTTTTTTTGCACCAAGTAGATTCGTTGCCTTCTGGGTGGAATAATCTCCATGTATCATGCCAGTCACAGTCATTAAGCAAATCGTTAAATTTCAGCACAAGCCTTTCATCCTTTTTTTTTTTCTTTTTCTTTTTCTTCTTCCCATTACTAAAAATAATGTCTAAATCACTTTTTAGGACGCAGCTAAAATATCCCCAGACTAACGTATAATCCATGTTAAGGGGAGATAATTATGGCAGTGCAAAATTGACCTAGATCTCTTTATTCATGCGTTTGGGATTTGGGTGTATTTAAAAGGTTATGATTTGAAGAATTCAAAACATGTGTTATTTCATCATTTTGATGACCCGTTGCCGTGGAAACAATCCAAGATGTCCGCCGAACACAATTAATTGAACCGCTTATAACTCCAAAGCCATTGCATGCAGATTAATATTTCTTTCATAGTTAGTACAAACATGATAATCTTTAATCGCACAAGGAAGTTCATTTAAAAAATATATTTTCGTCGTGATCCAGCTGGAGTATGAACGTTTCCCACTGCGATCTGTTTGCTCACCATTTCAAATTGAGTAATGCGAATTCTTCGAAAACAGTATGACATTATTAATAACACCATTTCTGAACAAAATCATTTGTCCAGGGCTGTGGGAAGTAAAATCATTAGAAATCATTTTCCTACGCTACTCCCCTCTCCCCCCCCCCCCCCCCATCACTTAAATCCTTAGATATAGATGTTTCCTGCAAACAAATAATATCAGTTTTTCTCTCCGAATTATGTAAACATCACTTAAATCCTTAGATATAGATGTTTCCTGCAAACAAATAATATCATAGTTTTTCTCTCCGAATTATGTAAACATCACTTAAATCCTTAGATATAAATGTTTCCTGCAAACAAATAATATCATATTTTTCTCTCTCCGAATTATGTAAACATCACTTAAATCCTTAGATATAGATGTTTCCTGCAAACAAATAACATATTTTTCTCTCCAAATTATGTAAACATCACTTAAATCCTTAGATATAGATGTTTCCTGCAAACAAATAACATATTTTTCTCTCCAAATTATGTAAACATCACTTAAATCCTTAGATATAGATGTTCCCTGCAAACAAATAATATCATATTTTTTTCTCTCCGAATTATGTAAACATCACTTAAATCCTTAGATATAGATGTTTCCTGCAAACAAATAACATATTTTTCTCTCCAAATTATGTAAACATCACTTAAATCCTTAGATATAGATGTTTCCTGCAAACAAATAACATATTTTTCTCTCCAAATTATGTAAACATCACTTAAATCCTTAGATATAGATGTTTCCTGCAAACAAATAATATCATATATTTTTCTCTCCGAATTATGTAAACGTCACTTAAATCCTTAGATATAGATGTTTCCTGCAAATAGATAATATCATAGTTTTTCTCTCCGAATTATGTAAACGTAAACCTTCAGTTCAGTCTCGATAGGAGCCCCTGACCGTTAACGGAAAACAGTCGAAGCGTAGAATCGCCAGCCGTTTGAAAGGTCCGTGGACAGAAGCGAAAGTCCTAACACACGAAGCGAACAGTTCGCAGCGTCGGGGTCACACAGCTGGGCTGTGACGTGGATCTCTGCGTGGTCAAACTCCAAGCACTGGTTTACGACATCCTTCCTTCAACCACTGCCGTATTTAGTTACGCCATAGGGTCCAGAAAACTGTCGGCTAACGAGCAGTTTTTGTTGGTGCTCAAACAATAGTAGGTTTGTTACAAACAACTCAAATAAAACAAGGCGTGGCATTTATAGCCGCCAGCAAAGTTTACACCAGCGCAAATGAAATCATAATCGTTTGGATCGAGACGGAACTCTTTTTTTTTACCCGGGGTGGATGCGTCTCATGTTTACGGGCGTGCTTTGGCGCTAGATTGCTTCTACAGTCATATTAGTACCCGAACCTTTCGGAGGGCGCTGACCGCGTCGCTGGACAGCTGCGCGGAGATAAAAGAGTGCCCCTTCAGTGGCCTAACTAAATCTGGCAGAGTTTGGAGGAGGGTGCCGGAAAGCGACGTTCGGAGTGTGCTGCGTGGTATCACCCGCCGCCTCACCCGTGTCGGTCAGTGTGACGTGGTTTCCGGTCATGCTGGAGCTACCAGGAGAAAGCCCCGACATCTGACCTCGTCCGCTTGGGCGTGGCGTCACGCTTGGGGTGCTCAGAGTCCAGCCCACACTCCGAGCATCGCTTTCCGGCACCTTCCTCCAAACTCTGCCCGATTTGGTTACGCCACTGAAGGGGCGCTCTTTATCTCCGCGCAGCTGCCCAGCGACGCGGACAGCGCCCTCCGAAAGGTTTGGGTACTGATGAGATTGTAGAAGCAACCCAGCCCCCAAGCACGCACGTAAACATGAGACGCATCCACCCCGGGTAAAAGAAAGATCAAACGATTGTGGTTTTATATGTGCTAGTGTAAATTTTGTTGGCGGCTATAAATGACACGCCTTGTTTTACTGGAGTCGTTTGTAACAAACTTACTACTGTTTGAGCACCAACAAAAAACTGCTCGTAAGCTGACAGTTTTTGTGACCCTATGGCGTAACTAAATACGTCAGTGGTTGAAGGAAGGATGTCGTAAACCAGTGCTTGGAGTTTGAGTCCAACCTTGTCTGTTCTACGTGAACTCCAGAACTCAGGAGCTGTGCGAAGGAAGAGGTGGACGTCCCGGGCTCGTACGGTCTCTGTGGACATAAAACATACGTTGACCGAACGAACGTGTGAACTCGTGCAACAAACAACCTGTCTGCCTCTATTCACAAGTAAAAAACAATCCGAAACAAGAATGACTGCTGGCGTTCTAAACCAAGATCCAAACACATAAAACATCAACCAAAAACAGTTAAGTGACTGAGCTTTTCATCTCATTTTTCAATCGTTTTTCACCGTTTAACTGTTGTTTAAGTGGGTTTTGTAGCTTGACAAAGGAGATTACCCCGAAAATTTGCAGATCGTGTTTTTGTCCTAATAAATAGCGTTCTTTTGAACCTTTTATGTGTTTGGATCTATTCAAAAGTTCCTCTCTGTCTTTTTTTCTTCTTCTTTTCTTCTTCTTCTTCTTCTTCATTTATCGCCCTGATATAGCCGTAATGGTTGACTGGGCGTAAAGCACCAACTTAGTTACTTACTTTTCTTCTTTTCTTCTTCTTTTTCTTCTTGCTGTCCTTTACCTGTTTTTTGCCACTATCTTCCTGATTACCGACTGCTGCCTGACGGAGACTCTGACTCGGCTGTTCTGACTGCGTGTCGTCGATCTCTGGCTGGGGATCCTCCCACTGGTCCTCGTTATCGCTGGAAGCCTCGTTGTCGGACGTCTCGTGCTGGGACGGGGGTTCCCTGGCGTTGGAGACCTGGGTGTCGGTGATCGGGGTTCCCTGGCGTTGGAGACCTGGTTGTCGGGGGTCGGTGGTTCCCTTGCGTTGGGGACTTGCGTGTCGGGGGTTCGCTGGCGTTGGGGACTGTGGTGTCGGGGATTCCCTGGCGTTGGGGACTTGGGTGTCGGGGATTCCCTGGCGTTGGGGGACTTGGGTGTCGAGGGTTCCCTGGCGTTGGAGACCTGGGTGTCAGGGGTCGGGGGTTCCCTGGCGATGGAGACATGGGTGTCGGGGGTTCCCTGGCGTTGGCGACCTGGGGGTCGGGGGTTCCCTGGCGTTGGCGACCTGGCCTTGTGGCCCCCACACGGAGACAGCATCACAGACTGCTCACCACGCTTGTGACCCCCTGACTGCACTCTCTGCACCGGATGTTGTTCGGACATGCGGAGACGCGATGACCTCTCTCCAAGCACCTGGAGCACGTTGTGTGCTGTGGGTCAGCCGTCGGCTGTTCCTTATGTACAGGCGCGCGGTGAATCCCCCGATCTTTGCTGTTCTTTCCAGAGGACTTTCAGAGATATTGAGGAACACGAAGCGCCGACCAGTCAGAAATCTTGTCAATTTCCCGTCCTTATTTCTGATCTTCTGGTATATCAAAGATGATATCTTCCCACATCCTAGTCTGACTAATGCCATCTCTATGTCCTTTCCGTCAGCTGAGATCGGGTTGTCTGAAATCCATACTTTTGTGACAGGCACTTCCTCTACGCTACCACATTTTACGATGAATGGGTTTTTATCGTATACTTCACCGTTTGCTGCAGGAGAGTTAAACCATCGATCAAAAACACATTCCTGGCAATTCTAGTAAGAGGATACACACGCCACAGTCATTGTACTTCCTGAGCTCCGAAGTATTGTCTCCTAGTAAGAGGATACACACGCCACAGTCATTGTACTTCCTGAGCCCCCAAGTATCGTCTCCTCCACAGTCATTGTACTTCCTGAGCCCCAAGTATCGTCTCCTCCACAGTCATTGTACTTCCTGAGCCCCAAGTATCGTCTCCTCCACAGTCATTGTACTTCCTGAGCCCCAAGTATCGTCTCCTCCACTGTCATTGTACTTCCTGAGCCCCAAGTATCGTCTCTTCCACAGTCATTGTACTTCCTGAGCCCCAAGTATCGTCTCCTCCACAGTCACTGTACTTCCTGAGCCCCAAGTATCGTCTCCTCCACAGTCATTGTACTTCCTGAGCCCCAAGTATCGTCTCTTCCACAGTCATTGTACTTCCTGAGCCCCAAGTATCGTCTCCTCCACAGTCATTGTACTTCCTGAGCCCCAAGTGTCGTCTCCGCCCCACTGTACTTCCTAAGCCCCAAATGTCGTCTCCTCCGCAGTCATTGTACTTCCTGAGCCCCAAGTATCGTCTCTGCCCCATTGTACTTCCTGAGCCCCAAGTGTCGTCTTCGCCCCATTGTACTTCCTGAGCCCCAAGTATCGTCTCTGCCCCATTGTACTTCCTGAGCCCCAAGTGTCGTCTTCGCCCCATTGTACTTCCTGAGCCCCAAGTATCGTCTCTGCCCCATTGTACTTCCTGAGCCCCAAGTATCTATCGTCTCTGCCCCATTGTACTTCCTGAGCCCCAAGTAT
>JABMCL010001781.1:905000-907500 GCA_018857735.1 Alviniconcha marisindica
TTCCCCCCTCCTGTTCGTGTACTCGCTCCCACTGTAGCCATGATTTGACACGATAAATGTTCTGGCCCTATGTGTTTCTGCAGTGCGGGGAGGTCTCGTGGAGGTCATTTATAGTCTTATAGCCTGTTATCTTTTTTTCTTTTTTTCTTTTTTCCTTTTTCTTTTTTCTTTCCCTTTTCTTTCCCCCTTCTGCATCGTGCCATCCCTCACCGACTTACCCGGGTGAGCTTTCTGTGCTGACTCTTATTTCGATAGACGTTCCACCCCCGTGTTACCCCAGTGGCATGTAAAAGAGCCCGGTCATTCTGCGAAGGGTGCAGGTGGTAGGTTACAGCTAAGCGAAAGATGCAGGTGGCGGGTAACAGGTAGGCATGCATGCACCCTATGTATACCTACTTTGCATGAAGTGAAGTGACGTGGTGCGTGGTAGCATAGTTTACAAAGCACGCGCCGAGATGGCAGCAGTTTCACGTGGCACCAGCCATATGTAACACTGAAACAGCGCTGCAAGTAGACCCTATCGGTGGATATTTGAAACGCGCTATAAAAGTCACTCGTTTAGAATCACATGCGAGTGAGCCGGTTTGGCCTAGCGGTAAGGCGTTAGGCTGGTAAGCGGAACGACCTCGGTTCGATTCCGCTTCGGCTCTCCTCTCTCTTCAAAAAAGGTTGTGGTTTGTGGACACTGTCCTGTGACTTTGTCCATCACTTCCTACTGAAACATTAAAATGGCTCTCATCGCTGCCCATCTTAATGCAGGAATCATTCTGGTGGTGACAGTGTAGCCTCCCTCCTCCCCAACCTCCATCCCCCCCCCCCCCCCCCCCCCCCCCCCCCCGCCCCTTCTCCCCGTCCCTAATAAGCCTTATGTTTTCTGTGGACGTTAAGCACCATGTTTACTTACTTACTTACTATCACATGCGACAAGAGCGCAGTGAGTCTGCTGGAGAGCGGAGAATAGCGCTGTATATGAGCGATCAACAACAACAACCTGAACTGAACAAAATCCAAACACATAAAAGGTTAAAAAGAACGCTTTTTATTGGACAAAAACACAATCTGCAAATGTTCAAGCTACAAAATGGCACTTAAACCACAGTTAAACGACGAAAAACGATGAAAAAATTTAGATGAAAAGCTAAATCACTTATCTGTAGCAGTCATTCTTGTTTCAGATTTTTATTTTTATTTTTAACTGAACAAAATCGTCTCGTCGAGTATATTTAACGTCTGTTCCTGTTACAGTCATTGGTGGACAGCTAGTTTGTTCTGGGCTCGTTTGGCAAAGCCCCATCACGCAGGTCAACTGGACAATAACCTGCTGTATGGTGCGGGATGAAATCTGTGGATGACACGTACCACATCGCTGCCGAACGATTTGTGTCCGTGCAAACTGTATTTGCATTACACTACAGTCCTCCTTGGACAAATCAAGTCCTTCTGGGACAAATTGCTTCGGCTGTCACCATGAAAATAGAGATTATTAACATACAATGTTATCTGACACACCTGCCAAATGTTTACTGGTGTGTGTCAACACGTTGGTGGACAATGATTCAAAGAGAAACATAGTTCAGGAGCTGTGTGAGAGTCGAGGTGGCCGTCCTGGGCTGTCCGTCCTAACGAGCCTTCTGGCTTCCGTGGACGTAAAGATTTATTGAACCATGCTTCGGCATTGGTCACACCTTGTCCCTAATATGTCAGCCGACATCTGAGGACATTAAGCATCACTTCGTCATCATCATCAAAGAGAAACTGTACCCTCCTCTGGGTGATAGCGCCCCCGTAAAACTAGAGGGAACCGAGAGAAGGTTACAGCTAGCCTTCACTGGGATTCGAACTGGCGGCTTCCTGATCTCAAGTCCAGTGTCTTCCCCATTCTACCACGCTACCTCCTGACTACAGGAGGGCATGCGTGTGAACAAAAAAGAATAGAAGAAGAAGAAGAAGAAGAAAAAGCACATAGCTGGCTGGTTAGAGGGAGGCTTTTTTGTTTGTTGTTTCTTTGTTTAGATTACCGTCGGATTCAGAAAATAAGAATGTACTTCTGTGAGGGGAAAAAAGCGAGCGTACCTTACATGTAACTTGACCTTTTAGAAGAAATAAAAAAGGACAACAACAAAAGGTTTTTTTCCTATCTTCTTTGTCGTAGGATTTTTTATCCCCCCCCCCCCACCCCCCCCAGCCCCCCGTCCCAGCCCCCTACCCTCCCCCCCCTCCCCGTCCCAGCTCCCTACCCCCTCCCCCAGCCCCCTACCCCTCCCCTCCTCGCCCCCGCCTTCTCTTTCTTCTTCTCAGATGTATAATTATTTCTTTTAATCTCCCCCACCCCACCCCCTGTTTCTTCTCTTTTTCGTCGTATTGCCTTTTCTGTTGCTTTTTGCTATATTTGCGATCATTACCTTCTTTCTGTCTCTCTTTCCGTCTTTCTTCTTGTTTTTAATTTTGTGTATTCATTTGTGTGTATAGTTTGCCCTTTTTTACGAATCGCAAATTGAGT